>MU130782.1:0-37870 GCA_015039435.1 Imleria badia | reverse complement strand
GGCAAATGAATCTTGCCCACGGACGAGACGAATGCGACTATGTCAATGCCGTAAACCTGCTTGAGGTACTTTTCGGCGATTGCGCCAGCGGCAACACGTCCTGTTCAAGCCATCCTGTGAGAAGCTGGGTTGGACGGTGGAAGATTGGATTTACCGATGGTCTCGCGAGCACTGCTACGACCACCTCCGCTGCTTGCCTTGACGCCGTACTTTTCGAGGTACGTGTAGTCTGCGTGACTGGGGCGGGGGTAGAGGTCTGTTTCGGAGTAGTCTTTTGGGCGTTGATCCTCATTTCTGACTAGGAGCCCGATAGGCGTTCCGAGAGTAACCCCGTGTTCGATTCCGGATTGGATCTGAACCAGATCCTTTTCATCTCTCTGTCGAAGGAAGGTGAGACGAGGAAGGTGGAGCTATGACTGGACACTTACAGGTGTAGTTAGATTGCTCTGACCGGGCCTTCTTCGGCTTAGTTGGATTTGGACGTCTGCAGCGGATAATTCAAGACCCTGGGACTGGTCAGGCGGCCGATCGCGAACGAGGTATGAGTCTTACCGGAGGACATCCATCGATGATGGCCCCGACAGAGGCGCAGTGGCTTTCGCCATAGGTGGTGACGCGGAAAATAGAACCAAAGGTCGACATGACAGAGCTGAGATAGAAAAGTGATGGGGAGAGATCAACGTTGCAACAGCGACAGCTGGTACACAACGGACCTTTATAACGCCGAGCGTGCAGGGCAAGGCGGTACTCGACCGCGCTAAAAACCCGATCCCGATACTGTGCTGACGACGGTCAGATTTGCAACAGCAATTCAGTGTCTCGAGTGGTCGTTGGTCGTTTTGATCTCGCAAGTGGTGTTGTCGAGCATGATCTTCTCGTGGGAATGGCAGTCAGCCATCGGCACAAAGGGACCTTATTTACTTGCCACAACTATCCAACCATCCATGTCTGCTAATGGCTCAGTCTCCGGCGCCGTGGCTTCCGGCTCGCGGTCGCGCCCACAGGCAAGAAAGAAGCCAAACGACGATGCAGCATACTTCGGACCACCAACCGCGTCTAAACGACACGCGGTTGATAGAGCAGATGGGGAACCACAGGTCAAGAGAAAACGCGTAGAACCACTCAGAAAGGTGGACAGGACAGGCGTTAGCATAGAAGCCGATGGGTTATGTAATCCTGCCACTGCTCCAGTTGAAAAGGGGTTCAACATCTCAAGGACACCCTTCCAGTATTGTACTCTTTTCGTCTCGGAATACCCTCTGCTAATTAAATCATAACAGATATGCCGTGGTCCGAAGCCGTCGTTGAACAGTTCTCGCTTGTCGATCGCTCCACCTTCAAAGAGAGTGACTGGCGTGGGCCCTTCATCACCCTCCTATTCGAGCTCTTCCCCATTTCAGAGCACTTCCAAATAGTACCCGAGCTCAAGCGTATCAAAGGGTCTAAAGACGTCTTTCTCCTTTGCATCATCCGTAAACGATGTGTGCCCATCTTCTTCGTCGAGATCAACAGTCCATATTGTTCTCTGGTTGATGCCTCTGCGCGAGCCCTCGCTGATGATCAGATGCGTGACTGCTTCCGTGAACTCATGTCTGACTCGATCTCTATGCCAAAACTTATTGGGCTCAGCGCTTTCGGAACCCAATGCTGCATTTACACTCTCAACACCAAGACTCGGTCAATCGAGCCTGCCGTCGTTGCGGTGGATCCCCCACAGGTCAGACGGGCTTTCGATCTCCTGGATGACGAAGGTGAAGCAAAGCTGAGGGAAGCGGTAGCAGCTGTGAAGGCCATGGCAGCGCATTTGTGATTGAGAGTCTGACGTTGATGCTGAATCAGTGTATGACATGAATTTTACGGGTTTTTCATCAGAACCAGCGTCGCCAATGGCCCCTCCTGTCGTCAGGACGGTCACGCCGTATCCAGGCCGGATATAAAAGTAAGTTTTCAGTGTTTCTACTCAGTCTCATGTTCGTGATCAGAGCGAGTATATCATTCCACGTATCAGTTGTGAGCGGCCCCCCTTTTTTCATTACACATTTCTCGTTGTCGTTGGTGCTTTTAAAGGCGATGGACTGAAGTGATCGGATTCGCTTGCATGGATCCCTTGGCTCACACCCGCGCCAACAGCGATGGGACATGCATAGCCGAGCGAGGATTCTCTTGACATTGGAATGTGTAAGCATTAGCATCCGACTGATTGACGGAGAAGGAGTGCCCGCGGTTGTTCATGTTGTAGACCGAATTATTCAAGTTGTCAATCACTTTCTTGAAACAAATGCCCGAGTCGTGCATCGTGCATCGATCGATTCAATGAAGATCGCTAGGACGCGTTTCCCGCTGATCCAACGGCCCTGGGTCACTCCAATTTGGGTATCTCATTGATCTTGCAAGGCCGTTCCTCGAGTTTTACCATCGTTGGCGCTGACATGTTACTTCAGAGTAAAACATCCGATCTATGCCGTTTGTACCCGACCCGCCATGCCCCGGCCTGTTGCGCAACCAGCTCGCCCTGTCTGGTATCTTCTTCGCGGACAGATCGGCAACATATCTAGGCCCCTACACATGCGTGCCCGTGGCTCACGACAACCCGGTGAGTGGCCGTGTGGTCTTGCGAGGGCGTACATGTTCGGTGCAGTGCGAAACAAAGAGCGTGGGAACCACTAAAGGACGAAATCTCTGGCACATCTTGTTAGCATAAGCGGAAACATGTAAGTATGGTATCGAGCATAGACCTACAAGGTTTTAGGTATATGACTGACCATAATACGCCCACCGACGTGTTCACCTCGACGAGCGGACCGTGAACCGAACGATTCTTGAAAATTCCAGTTCAATACCTGGGTGCGTCCAGAACCTAACCGTTCATATAAAAGGGTCCAACTTGTTCAACATCGCTTTACCTCTGCCCTTCATCACCCCCGGTATTCTACTCCTTTTGTCTCGGTGTTCCCTCCGCTAATCAGGTGGTAGTAAACAGATATGTGGTCCAAAGACATCATAGAACAGTTCTCGCTCGTTGATCTCCACAGCACAAGAGAAACTGTTTGGTACGGGCCTTTCAATGTCCTCCTTTGCGAGCTCACCGAACATTTCCAAGTTACGCCCCAGTGCCAGTTTATCAGTCGTGGACCTCAGGACCTCGCGGTCCTTTATGTCATTCGCAGACCACATGTCCCGGTCTTTTTCATCGAGATCAAACCGTGGCCCTCTCTCACCGTCAACTCTCTGCCCGAGGCCGGGCCGATACGCAGATTCGATGAATACTTGTTCAATGACCTCATCCGCACGCCGAAGTTTATCGGTATCAGCGCCTTCGGCCCAAGATTTGTGTCTATACCCTCACCACTGAGACTGGGTCCATCGAGCCCACCGCCGTTGAAGCACATTTGGAGCTTACCGACGACACCGCCCCAGAGAACAGGTGGGCGTACGACATCATCACCGATGAGGGAAAAACAAAGCTGAGGGCGGTGGTGATGGATATCAAGTCTATGGTGGCGAACATCTAAGAACTGTTGTATGGAAAGCGTCTGCCAAAAGGTCCCATCCCGTCTGTTCCGCGTCCTCGCCGTCGAACAGCTTAACAAATGTCCCCGCCTCGCGCTCCCGCCATCCGAGTCCGACTCGATGGGAAGGGAATGCTAAGCGTCGACGCCGACTAGACATTTCGTCAAGGAAGATTTGCTTCAAATACGGTGAGTCAATCCCTTGCTCGACATCGCCATCCACAAGGTACCCAACACGCGCGACGAGACGTGGGCACCCCACGCAATGGTTGAGTTTCGTGAGTCCACATTTCTTCCTTTCGTGTTTCCTTATCAAAATTTGATTTCTGCTTTTGCGCTGAATCGTCATACAAGATAGAGGACAGGATGTCCTCGACGATCGACATGTCCAACACGTGGTCGACGACCATCACCAACTCATGAACCTCACAGCTAGTGAACCTTGGACGTCGGACATCCGGGCCAATCCCACCCGAGAGGAAGAAGTTGGACCAGTGACGAATGCATCATATGATAATTGGACAGGTCGTGACAACTTGCTCTCGGCCTTGCCCCATAGAGGGATTGGTTACCAATGTAGGAAAAAGTACGGCGCGCGCAAATCAGAAAATCGCCCAGGACCACTGCAACAAAGTCGCCGTCCGCAGAGGAGCTCGAGGCGCAGGCTCAGGAGATGCTCAGTGCACCAAGTTAACCCAAGACAGGGTCTGCAGCGATTCTTCCTTGTGCCGTCCTAATTCTTGTGTGATGGAACGCTCATATATAACCGTAATCGGATACAGTATTGAACCTGTATGTTGTGGATAACACATGAGTACATATCTAGTCGGCAAACCAGGTCGTGATCACTATGATCATGCCGATCCCAAACACAATGGCCGCAATGTCGTCCAAGAATGCATTCCCCATGCGCAAATACCCTAGACCATTCGTGATCAATGATGGCAGCGGCGGTGGAAGGTGTGGAAGAGCGAGTGAGAGCAGGGCTGGAGGCTGCACCTCGTTCTGTAATGTTGCGGTCAACACACATTCCTCAGAGGGAAGCACCGACGTACATGTCCGCTGAATACACGCAACGAATGCAGCATCACTTGCATTGTCATAAACGCCCAAAAGAACGGCTGCGACCCGTAACCTGAGTAATCTTGACATCTAAAGACCTAGAACACTTACGATGACTTGCACGCCCCACGCCCCACCCAACGCCTGCGTGACCAACTTGGGCCAGCGTTTCCAAAACGCAACTTCGACCGCACCGGCAGTCTTTTCGACAAACACCTGCGGCTCCTTCCACAGCACGAAATACGCCAACAAGCACCACATGCACACGAGATGCAGCAACGGCATCCACTTTTGCAACCGCGTCGGTGGCTTGGGTGGTGCAGGCGGCGCGGGGACCCTTCCCGGCGTTGCCCCGCCCTGAGGCGGGTTCATCCTTGCCAGCTGCGCCATCACGGTTGCGAATGGGTCGTCTGCGGGGGGCGGGGTCGCAAATGGTGGGGGCGGGGGCGGCTGGGGTTGGGGTTGGGCAGGGTTGAGTGCGCCGCCCATGAGGGCCTGCATGAACTGGTGCTGTTGTTCCTCGGACCAGACGGAGGGATCAGATGCGGGTGGCGATGGTGACGGCCTCGGTGTGTCCTTTGGCGGGGGCGGTGGAGGGGGCATGCTTGTCTCTTCCCCGACGAATGCAGCGCTCCCTCTTGCGGGTGCATCTGCGGTGACGGCGTTAGTGGTAGTGACAGGGCTCGTCGGTGGGCTCACCGCCGTGCAAGTAGGCTGGGCCCTCTTCGCCGCGCGCCGAGGTGGTCAGTTTTGCGAGACGGTCGCCACCACGACCAAGGATGGCTTTTCTGCGGGCTTCAGCACGGGCTGCTGGTGAAGACATGGTGGAGGTCGTGAAAAGTGTAGTGGAAACGTGTGCAAGCGTAGTAAATAATGTGCAACACAGCCTAACTCCCACATTACACCACGAGGTCGTCCGACGACGTCCAGCACGATGTACAAGCCAGACAAAGCAACCACCGAGCGCAACGCAAAGATCCTCCGCGAGCTCATCAAGCAGCCCGACAACAAGCTCTGCGCAGACTGCAAACGCAACGGTGCGCACGCCACCACTTTTTCCTTTGTTCAATCCCCCCTTACAGACGGCACGCACAGATCCTCGGTGGGCATCCTGGAACCTGTGAGGACTCGTTGACCATCGTACTCGCTGTGCAAAAAAAATCTGATTTCCGTTCATTTCCAGCGGGGTGTATCTTTGCATACGATGTTCAGGCATCCACCGCGGCATGGGCACGCACATTAGCCGTGTAAAGTCCATCGATCTCGACATGTGGACCCCCGAGCAGATGGAGGTATTCCCTCTTTTTCACCGTCCAAACCTGCACCGTTGCTTAACCCCCTTCCAGTCCATCCAGAAATGGGGCAACCGTCGCGCAAACCTTTACTGGGAGGCCCACTTGAAAGCCGGTCATATCCCTCCCGACCAGTAAGTTCCGCACAATGAACGTCCTTCCCTTCTCACCACCGTCCCATAGCAAAATGGAATCTTTTATCCGCTCGAAATACGAAACGCGGCGATGGGCTATTGACGGTCCTCCCCCCTTGAATCCATCCGTCCTCGAGGGCCCCGCAGAGTCCGCTTCCAACGGAGACGCAGTCGCCGCAACTGTACCCCTCTTTGACACCTCCGCCCGGCCCACGCATGCACCCTCCGCGAGTCTCTCCGTACCTCGCCCCGCCTCGCCCTCAGTCCACTCCCCCAGCACATTCCGCCAAAACACCGCTTTCTCTCACTCCCAATCCCGACAACTCCTCTCCGCCGCCGTCGCTGGGCGCGTTCAAGTTCCGTCTGCGCCCTCCCAGTCCCAGTCCCAGTCCCAGCCCCAACAGCAGCAGCAGCAACAACAACAACAGAAACCCGAAAACGACCTTTTCTCCCTCGACTTTCACACACCCCCCGTCTCGAAACTGACCCCACCCCAACCTCCAACCAAAGACGTCAAGCAAGACATTCTCTCCCTCTTCTCCGCAGCGCCCGCCGCCCCTGCGCAGTCCATCCAGCCCTCGAACGCGTTTGGTCAGTTTGCCTCGTCTTGGGATGCACACGGCCAGACACATGGGCGCGCCCCATCGCAAGCCCAAGCGCAACAGCAGCCGATCAGTATGGTGGGTACCACCGGCACCGGTCAATGGGGCGTCTCCTCGGGCTGGTCCGGCGCCCTCCCCAACACCACCCCGTCTGCCAATATTTGGGGTGCCCCTGCCAATGGCGGTACGAGCGCGAGCACATTAAATGCGTTGAACACGACGGATATATGGGGCGGGAGCGCGGCGCAGGCGAGTGGGGGGCATGGGTTGTTTGGAGGGCAGACGGCGCTGACGCAGGCGTCGAAAAAGGACGACGTGTTTGGAGACTTGTGGGGCGATTTCAAGTAGGGTGATTGTGACGTTTGGGTATTGGCGTTGGCGGGGCTGGGGGATTGCGCGTGCGGATGACCAGGATGGGATGGAACCCGGGTGATAGGACATATGATACGGCGACCATTGGATTTATTTTTTTCTTTTTCTTTGAAACGTAGATCGTGACATCGTACATCTACCCTGACCCACCTTCAATAATCAGTCTCTTTCAGCATCGAGATCCACTTTGTGACCCATCACCACTGGCATCATGCCCCCTTGATCCTATCTACTCCAACTTGAAGTCCGTCCTAGACCACCGCAGCATATCCCCAAATCCTAGCCACCTCGTCCATCAGCCCCGTCCAAACACACGCAGCTTTTTCAATCAAACTTTTCGCAATCGGATGTAACAATTCTACCCCTCGAAATCAAGGGAGTCGCTCTCAATTCCCAACGACTAGCCGAATACGCACCATAGAAAGCCTAACGACATAACCATCGTTCCATGCGCGAATAAATTGACATTGCTCCAGCTAACTGACTTGACTACTTACATAAGTTGTTTGTACACTCTCAACGCCACTTTTCAGGGGACCAATTTGTACTAAATTGAAGTACATCCTCGGGTTGTTATCGAGAAGCATGGCAACTCTGGCGCCTATCTTTCCAGCTGAGACTGTTTGCCATATTCTCAGGTACTCAAGCCCAATGGACGTCGTCCGATGGCGAGCGGTCAGCCTTCTTTCTGTTGGTGGATTGAGAATTCGAGCTCATGCAGACCACACTCCGAGTCTGTAGGTTTCGAGATGGTTCTGTGCCATCACATACGATGCTTCAATCTGGAGGTGTTTGTACACCAATTCATGTTTGCCTCGTCCACCCGGACCATTTCCATTCCAATCAACCACGTATCTCGAGAAAGCGCTCTTACGGACAGAGAGGTTGACGCAGTCATGGATGACGCAGCCTATGCGAGACGTGTCCCACGTTGAGCTCCTAATCGAGCAAAACCCAAGGGGCCGCATCGAACTCCTCGGTGGGCGATTCCTTGTTGGATGCGAATCGGCCAGTCGCTTCGTGTTGCATGACATTGACGCCGATGCTGAGCCACATGCGCACCGGAAGCAGGTTATATGGGAACAGGAGGAGCCGGTGTTGGCCTGGGCTGCGAGTTCGATGACGACGTTGGACGGACGGTTCGTCGTGTATGTGTTATTGAGCGATGAGAAGTTGGATATACCACGATGGTACGTTTGCGAATGTTGCTGTTGATTGATCTCTTTAGAAGGGTCGCGGGTGTTGATTCTTTCCGCAGGAGGCTTTTGGAGTTTTGCTTCAATGGCGAGTCGGTCAAGCCGTGTGCTGTCGACGTCTTTGAGGTTCCTACATCCAGGTTTGAGCCCTACTGTGTAGTTCTTCAAAAAAGTGAGAAGTCACCATTTCTCCACTTCCCGGAATGCAAATTAGTATTCGACACACGAACGCGTATATTCTATGAATTCCCAAAGTTTCACTTCGAGCTGGTATGTGATGGTGAATGTAAAAGGTGAATGAGCTCACTCACTGAAACTAGGATGAAAGGTGGCACAAAGACGGGTCCAAGTCCCACTTCAACGTCTCCCGGACACCAGAAGACATCGTGCTCACAAGCACACATATCATCGCCCTTTACAATTTCTTTTTGCCCCCCTTTCCTGGCATCACGACGCTCTTGCAAGCATTCACTGCTGATAGATCCTTTGTCAGGAATGGCAAAGGTGTCCTTCGTCGCTCTCATGAAGGCTTTTCAGACCACCACTTCAATCAAGTCGCTCTCTTGCGAAATTCCATTGTCGACCCTGTCACTGAATCTACCAACGTGAGGATGTTGGAATGCGTCCATTTCGATCGTGGCCTCCACGTCCTGTGGGGTGATTTGACACTTCCCAAGCCATCTGGCGATGCCGTTTTACCAATCACCATTGCCATACACGAGAAAGTTGAGAAACCGAAAACCGAAAAATTTTATGGACATGGAGGCCTCCAGAGTTTTGGTTGCTCAGATGCTGGGCTTCTAAAGGGCTTCTATAGGGCGAATCCCCCCCAAGACCCCTTGTGCCTCATGAAATTCGCCGTCGATGTCAGCCAAGATGAATGTACGCTTGCGGTCGGGGAGATCCTGGCCCCAGAATGGAACCATATCAAAGGTCCCACAGATGGGAATTGTATCACAAGTTTTGATGCAAGTGGGCGGTTTTGCCTGGTTAAATGTAGTGCCATGTATGACCTTTATGGCGATACGGATGATCTAGAGCTGGTCGTTGTCGTAGACATTGAATAGATCATCATCTGTACATATACAATATTTCACTGCTCAGTCATCTACGGAAATTGAGTTGGGACAGTGGCGGCCATTACACGCAGCATTAATACTAGTAGCTCGGTATTATCCGGGACGCAAGGCTCGATCAGGAAATTCCCAACCCACTGGAGCTTCGGGAGAAAGCAGCTGTCTAGGTCTCCGATGAATCAATGTCACAGGTTCGTTAGGGGACACGTCAAAATGTCCCCTCGCTGGCTGTGGCTGGTGGTGCGTTAAGCACCAGCAGGCTTGGCAGCAAGGGCCCCGTTGAGGTGCGGGTGGAATAGGGGTGGCGCTTGGTCAACAGGAGTAGGCAGCTAGCTCCTGCACGTGAACGAGTGGTTCGCTCGCGTGCCAGATCTTGATTCCGTTGTCGACATGCAGGCGAGAAGACAGCATCGTGGTCAAAACTTGAAAAACTGACTGTCAGAAGACCAAAAATAGAATGACATGTTCAGAGCATTCGATGGCGTCAAAGAGAAGGGAAGGGAAGGCAGCAGTTTTTTCGGACTCCGATGGTCTGTCTCTCGAAATTTCACCACCCAAGTCCACTTCCGGCGCTCCCCAACGCTCAGACCTCCAACGAAACAAATGAGCAGGGGATATGGTTTCCAAATCCAGCCTTAGAGGCCTCCATGCACCTCGCGAGAACATCCCATGGACACCCGCAAAGTCTGTAGGACTACCAGCGAGCCCGTACCGAGCCTCATACCTCCTCACCCTCCCGATGTGCACGCCCCGCCGCCTCGCCTGATGTGCACATGCACACATGCTCCGACGACACCGTCGCGCGCCCTTGTCCCCGTCCTCCCAACATGCGCGGACGCTCCATCCTCGTCCTCTCGATGTGCGCTTCCGCCCTGTCCTCGCCCTCACCCTCGTCCCCAGGACGACGACGACACAACGCTGCAGACACCGGCACTGTCTCGGCGATGCGACAACGTGCCCGCGCCCGCGCCCTCTCCCTCGTTCTCAGGACGATCGTCGGGTGAGGCGAGGGAGTGAGCGCGCGGGCCGTGCGCGTCGGGGAGGACGAGGATGAGGCATCTATTGGGCGAGGCAAGGGCGAATGTGAGGTCAATTCCGCCTTACAAAGAAACCCCCCCTTCAGGCCGGAAAAAACGCGCCCAACCCACCCAACACCCTCTCTACGTCGACCCGAGTCACATTCCGTTCAGTCCAACATGAGCGACGATGAAACGAACACTGTCTAAGTCTGTCCTACACCACCGCATCGCACTCAGGCAAATACTTGCCATCTTGGCCGACAGCGCTGGGTACGAGTCAAGCGACCTTGTAGCACGGTTGTGGGTGACACACTACGAGGATCGATTTGACGCTGGGCTTGCTATGTACGCTACCGAGATAGTAGAAGACATATGAACACTAATTATTCAAAGGCCTACATGTATGAAAGGAAGCCAAGTGATGAACAACGCTTTGCCGCTATCTCGAAGACGCCCAATAGCATCGTGCAGCGCTCGTGCAGCCTCCCGATAATCCGGCCGCGTGCGGTTCCGAAACAGTTGCACGTACACGTCCCTTGCCACTTCAGGCGCGAGTTTATCGCTGATCGACCACATCGTACCGACGACTCCTCCGTAACCCGCAAACAACATCCCTGCTGCGATATGCATGGCCTCATCGGAGAAATCCTCGTCACCCGTCGCTGTCTCGCATGCTGAGAGAAAGGCAAGCCCCCCATGGGGACGTGACACTGACGCGATGATGTCAGATATTTTCAAACGACGTTGATCGGCAAGACAAAGTCCACTATCAACACCATCTTGGATTCCATGGCATGCAAAGTGCACCCAGTCCGCGTTCTTCTCAGGGAAAGCACTTCCTCGACCGTGCCGACAGAGGATTCTAGGAGGATGGTTTGTGCTGAAGGAGGATTCCTAATTATGTCCTTGATATGTTCCAACTCGATGGCCACACCTGAAAGGTGGGGTAAACCATCTGAGGGTGGCTGACGGACAGTGAGAAGGCGAAGATCGCCGCTGGGTACCGCAGGGGGATTGGGAGACAACGTAAGACTGGAAAGAGTAGGGACATAAGACGAGATAACGAAATCGAATACTTTGTGCCCAGGTTGAGAATGTTGGGTACCATAGAGACCAGCTGCATGGATAGGAAGAAATACGAAAGGGCCAGTCGGACACCAAAAAATACGTGATAGTTCGTCAGGAGTCTGTTCAGAGACCGATGAACGGATCAGGTATGAACTCAAGTGATATGACATGACGCACTGAGAAAGCCAACGCATCCAGGACTGGTCTGACGACGCCGTTCCACAGGGTGGATAAGAGAGATTCCCAGCTGACGCCGCGTAGTGGCGCAGGATCCCCCTTCCTGTCGTCAGAGCGAGCATGACCAAGCAGCTTCTCCAGCATGTTCTGAAGACCTGCAGATCGCTGGAAAGTGAAGGTGGGAAGCGGGACATGAATTACATGATCCAGGTCAGAAAGAACAATCAACGCATCGCAGCGGCTTTTTGCAGCGTTGAGTACGACCACCGGTCCCGAGTGTGCTGAAGCTCGGAGCTGACAAAACTCTTTACGAGGAGGGAAGTGCGCGAAACCAGGTAAGCCTCGAATCTCTTGGAGCAGTTTATCTCGTTCAATCGCAAGTGCACGGTGGTTGTCAGCGTCTTGTTGCAAGGACTCTGACGCACACCACGTTGCACTTGAAGTTTTCTCCGAGAGCACCAAGGATATTTCGTGCTTGGCAGCAGCATGCTCTAATGTGGCAGAGAGTTCCTGAAGTCTACGGGCATGATCTGGATGAGCAACCGACAATTCTTCGTAGGAGCTGCGAAGTTGAAACAGCTCCCCCCAGACGACGGAGCGGCCTTGTTCGAGCCACACCATAGCGGTTTCCGGGAGTTTTGAATCCAAAGCTGCCGCAGCTGCCTCCCGCACCACGTCGAAATCTCGACCGAGCTGAAAGTAACGGTGAGAGTGAGAGAGACCAATCCACGCGAGTTCAGGAATGAGACTAATGGCAACAGAATACGCATGGAGGTGAGTATGATGGTGCATTCGCCGGGCACACCGGGCACATGATATCCAATTATGTGATGCCTGAAATCGAACCCTGATAGGACCAGTGCAGGCGGAAGCAACACGTGAATATAGGGAAATTGCTCGCTCGAGGTTAGTCGGATCCCCGAGGCACTCGAAACGAGCCACGAAGGAGTGGCCAAGGTGGTGAAGACAGGTGGGCTTGTCAGGGTGACCATCAGGAATGAGGTCAACAGCATCCCCGTACCTCGAAATCGCGTCCTCAAGATCACTCAGCTCCCCGAAGCACCGAAAACGAGCGAGTAAGGCGCTACCGAGGTTGGTGAGATGGCCGGGCTTGTGAGGGTGACCGTGAGGAGTGAGGTCGACAGCATTCCTGTGCCTCGAAATCGCGTCCTCGAGATCACTGAGCTCCCCGAGGCGCTCAAAACGAGTGAGAAGGGCGCAGCCGAAGTTGTTGAGATGGCCGTGGTTGTGAGGGTGATCATGAGGAATGAGGTGAATTGCATCCCTGTACCTTGAAATAGCGTCCTCGAGATCACTCAGCTCCCCGAGGCGCTGGAAACGAGTGAAGAAGGTGGTGCCAAGGTCGTGAATATAGCTGGGCTTGTTAGGGTGACCGTCAGGAATAAGGTCAACAGCATTCATGTGCCTCCCAATCGCGTCATCGAGATCAGTCCCCTCCCCGAGGCACCGAAAACGAACGAGTAAGGCGCTACCTAGGTTGTTGAGATGGCCGGGCTCGCGAGGGTGACTGTGAGGAGCAAGGTCAACAGCATCCCTGTGCCTCGAAATCGCGTCCTCGAGATCATTGAGCTCCCCCAAGCGCTCAAAACGAGTGAGAAAGACATTTCCAAGGTTGTTAAGACAGGTGGGCTTGTAAGGATGACTCTCAGGAGTGAAGTCAACAGCAGCCTTGTGCCTCGAAATCGCGTCCTCGAGATCACTCAGCTCCCCCAAGCGCTCGAAACGAGCCATGAAGGAGCGGCCAAGGTGGTTAAGACAGGTGGGCTTGTCAGGATGACCATCAGGAATGAGGTCAACAGCATCCCTGTACCCTGAAATTGCGCCGTCGAGATCACTCGGCTCCCCAAGGCGCTCAAACCGAATGAGAAAGGCGTTGCCGAAGTTGTTAAGAAAGGTGGGCTTGTCAGGATGACGATCAGGAATGAGGTCAGCAGCATCCCTATACCTTGAAATCGTATCCTCGAGATCACTCGGCTCCCCAAGGCGCTGGAAACGAGTGAAGAAGGAGTTTCCAAGGTTGTAAATATAGCCAGGCTTGTCAGGGTCACCATGAGGAGTGAGGTCAACAGCATCCCCCAGCCTCGAAATCGCGTCCTCGAGATCACCCGGCTCCCCGAGGCGCTCAAAACGAGTGACGAGGGAGCTGCCGAGGTCGGCAAGATAGTGGGGCTTGTCAGGGTGACCGTGAGGAACGAGTTGGACAGCATCCCTTCGCCTCAAAATTGCTTCGTCGAGATCACTCAGCTCCCCGAGGCGCAGGAAACGAGTGAAGAAGGAAAGACCAAGGATGTTAAGACGGGCGGGCTTGTAAGGGTGACCATGAGGAGTGAGGTCAACAGCATCCCTGCGCCTCAAAATCGCGTC
Source organism: Imleria badia (assembly GCA_015039435.1). Classification (NCBI taxonomy): domain Eukaryota; kingdom Fungi; phylum Basidiomycota; class Agaricomycetes; order Boletales; family Boletaceae; genus Imleria; species Imleria badia. The sequence continues at coordinate 23,978 of MU130782.1, read as the reverse complement.
CTCGAGATCACTCAGCTCCCCGAGGCGCGAGAAACGGATGGCGAGGGAGTTGCCGAGGTGGGCAAGATAGCGGGGCTTGTCAGGGTGACCATAAGGAATGAGGTGAACAGCATCCCTGCGCCTCAAAATTGCTTCGTCGAGATCACTCAGCTCCCCGAGGCGCGAGAAACGAGCGAACAAGGAAAGGCCAAGCCTGTTAAGACGGCTAGGAGTGTAAGGGTGATTATGAGGAGTGAGGCCAACAGCATCCCTGTGCCTCAAAATCGCGTCCTCAAGATCACTCAGCTCCCCGAGGCGCGAGAAACGAGTGAGGAGGGAGAAACCAAGGCTGTCAAGATGTCTTGGCTTGTCAGGATGGTTGTGCGGAGTGAGGTCAACAGCATCCATGTGCCTCGAAATCGCGTCGTCGAGATCACTCAGCCTGAGCTCCCCGCGACGGTGGAAACGAGTGAAGAAGAGAGAGCCGAGATTGTGAAGATGGCTAGGCTTGTCAGGGTGACTGTCAGGAGTGAGGTAAACTGCATCCCTGAGCATCAACATCGCATTCTCGAGATCACTCAGCTCCCCGAGGTGCTTGAAACGAGCGACAAAGGCACTGCCGAGATTATAAAGATAACTGGGCTTCTTAAGGTAACCGTGGGGAGTGAGGTCAACAGCATCCCTCAGCCTCGAAATCGCCTCCTCGAGGTCACCCAGCTCCCCGAAGCGCTGGAATCGCCACTGTAATGCCAAACCGAGATTCGCTAGTCCTGTGAGGTAACGGTGATCCCGGGCCGAATAAGATTTGACCAACTCCTCCAGAAGTGTGATTGCCCCCTGCAGGTCAGTTGGATCACCGAACCGTTGGAAGCGGTTCAACAACTCGACGCTTAAAATGACCTCCTCATGTAAGCATACAGCTGAATTGTTCTCCGCCGATAATCGGCCATCTGCGTGAACAGGGCCCACCCTACGCCCGGCATGCAATTGGAGCATGAGAGCCGCAGCTCGCTTTTCATGACTCTCTGTAGAGCCGAGCTCGAGCGCCTCGTTCAACAATGCCTCAGCCCGTGATCGCTCGGCTTCATCCCTCCTGTTTTCAAATCGCGCGAAATGCACCGTGGCCAGCTGGATCAACGTGGAAGCCCGGTCAAAATGACCGACCGCACGAGCAGCAAGTGCACTGTTATACAAGCTAAGAGGGACCTCGAGAGCAGCATCGGTGACCTCGACTTGACAGAGGATAAACTTTGCCATCGCTAGGTTTGATTGAGTAGCCGCGCGACAAGGATGGTCCGGCGGACAGACACTGAGCGCCCGCTCAAACCTTTCGACAGACCGCTCCAGATCCTGTTTTCGCCCGTGGATTTGGTAACACGATAGAGAGATATGGCCTTGATTTGTTGTGTTCTCGAGCTCGCCTTGGGATTCTGTGGTCGACTATGTATATACACTGATCAATGGGGATCATCTTGACACAAATCACCTACTTACGCGATGAGGGCCTATGACCCTCGACGCTGATAAATCATTGCACTTCCGCCGTTCGATCATGACCAAAATGGATGAACACGGGGATACAATATCTCCATCCTTTGGTAACAGGGTAAACGCTGCCATCATATGAGTGTCTAGATACTTGTACCGAACTTTACCCCACTCACGAACGCCTTTTGCACTGCGGTCCAATAGTTCTTTCACGGTAATTGTTAAGTTTCGCAGCTGCTCTCCATCACCCAACATGGGCTGAACTTCGAAGGATGCATAGACCCCAATACAAACGGTGGCGGGCAGATCTGACGGACTGCGAACTGCGTCAGGGATAACCCCAGCGGGAGAAGCAGGATCTCACATTGGAATCGGTTCACTCCATTCGACGACATCACCAAGCACTGGGGAAGAACGTTTATTTTCGGTTCTCCATTCAAGGCCACTGTGAAGCACCGCGGTGTAAAATCCGGTAGGAACTCGTCTAAGGCCAAGAGCGACATCCGTCACTCGAATACCTGATTTATCATTAGCAATTTTAGACTGCGTAGAGAAACGAGTTTCACACTTGTAATAATCGTTTCTTCTCTGCTGTCTGTGTGCGTTACAGAGCCCGAGATGGAAGGCATATGCTGTGGCTGGTCAGTGGGTTCAAGAATTTCCTCTTTCTCTCGCTCCTGACTCATATGTTCTCGGGAGGGGTTAGAAACGCCGGGCGCTTGTTCGTCGTACTGCAGGATGTGTTACTTGAGATCAGTTGATAAAGTACAAGCAAGGTCCACACGCAGAGCCCCAGATGAGTCTCCGATTGTAATTGTGGTCGTCTCTTTCTTTCGCTTAAAGAGGAGTCCACCGCTGGAGCGAGAAAGTGGGTTGATAAAGTATGCAACGAGGGACGTACCTTTTGCGCTTTTAAGTCCATGCTCGTTACCTCACTCTACAGCAAACGTACCTTTTCACTGCGCCACTGTCACAGTCTTTCGAGTCTTGTACTCCGACTCAACAGCACCGCCGTCACGCTTTCCCACACCCTGTCTTACTGTAGCGCGTCGGACTCGCAAATCGGGAACCTGCCGATGGACCCCACACCTTCGTCCTTGCTGTAGCCTAGGCTGCCTAGTAGGGTAATAGAGATCCCATCTCCGCTACGGGCGAGGCCATGATGACTGCCTTCGTATCTAGGAGCTGCCTACAGGAGACCAGGCAACGCACGGATGTTGGACGTGCTTTGACGAATGTTCAACTTCAAGTTGTCGGCTATGAGACACTGTTTCTAACATTCGTTTTGATTGCATTCTTCCTGGCATTCTAATCAATTCTTGGATGAACATTCGATACACTGGCCCCCGCCGTGCGCTAGAGCGTGGTTACTGTGGCCGCTCTCAGGACTTGCCCTTGTCCTGTATCCTTGTTTACACGCGATATCGTCGACTACAAGTTACTGTATTCCTAGATTCATTTTCTGGAGATCGGGTTGGGTTCAAATCACAAAAACTGCAGAATTGTGACATTGCGTGATGTGGCTGATGAGTCGCGTGACAACGCGTGAGGAGATCGCACTCGACTTATACCCCGTACCGAATCCTTTTACAATTTTTACAGCTGTGCCCCTGCACAGCATGTAAATATTCCCGATTAACATAACTTATTGTAATATGGATCATTCGTTCTGATAATAGGTTCTCCCGAATGGCGTGAAAGGAAAGTTATATCGCTCGCGAGTGTTACTGTGCATCATATCCCTTCTGGGCCCATATAGCCTCGTCGAGCTCCTCTCCTTCATCCGCGACAAGTACGTCGTCTTCATCATCTTCATCATCCGACTCCGACTCGCACCCACTCCTTGCGACGTCAAATTGTGCTACCTGGCGTCCAGGCCCGGAAATTCAGACCGAAGCAATTCAACATTGGCAACATCATACGACAATCCGGTCAACAACATGCACAATCGCAGGCAACCCTTCTCCGTCAAACAGTCACATTCTTACACATTTCCAACGTCACCATCGAGAATCCTCATTCGGGTTTGCGAATCTTGTCCCATCCTACTGAAGGGCCGCATTGAAGAACCCTTCGATGCTATTGCAGTGGTATGAGCCGATGATACCCATGCCAGCGAATCCAAAATTAAAAACTCACTTCAGTCCATCGCCTTTCAAGGGACCAACGACAGTGAGAAGTGCATTATGGGGAAAACAAAGGGTCGCTCACCAGTGACATTCTCATTGGGATACACGCCCTGATCATACACATGAGACTGTGCAGGAACACACCAAAGACGGACTCACATTGCCCAATTCGACAACTATGAAACCGGCTTGTGGACCGCCGGTGCCGCCATCGCCCTTACCAGTGAAAAAGGTGATGACGGGCACGTCGGCTCTGACACCAAACCTGTATGATGTGTCAGTTAGGGAGGAATAAAATCACCGAACAATGGATAATTCACGGGATCTCCACTACCCTGGGTGGAGCGCCTTCGTTCGGTTGCCCAAATACAAATCCGTTTCCGTTTTCACCGAAATTTGTCCCTGTGGGATACTCATGGCCGATAAGCGGCTCGACTCTCGCGCCTTGAGTCATCAACTGAAAAGTGGCCCAGTCTAACCTTTCGGTCAGACACGACGAAGCTAAGACGGAGACAACAAACAAACCTGAATCGATTCTGACACGAACCTTTCCGAAGTAGGCCATGGTGTGGAATAGTTAGTGTTATGAGATCGCAAGGGAATTTCAATGGAACTCGGAATGCAGGACTGGGGTGGTTATTTAAGCAGAGGAGAGCCCACTTTGCCCCACTGGGAACGGATAACGCCAAGGGTCCTCGTCCGGCCACTGGAGTCTGTGGGCCCCGAATGCCAACTAACGTGAACTCTACTTTGACCTGTTTCTCTTTAGATTTCTGATGGACCATCGACTGTCCTTTCCTTACTGGCGCTTTACGCCATCTGGTTGTAGGTACCGTCACGGTACCTCATCCCGGAATGGATGCGAGCCTCGGATAAGTGCATCACTCCATTCCCACCAAAGACCGGAGCATCTTGCACTGATACCCGAATGGGTTAGGCGTAAAGTGATTGGGAAGCGAAGAGAAGGACAGGATTGAATGCTCACCTAAATTATTGGTCAGCGATAAGATGCGACCCCCTAAGCTGTCGAAAGGATTACAGATCCCAGTATCGCATTGGACGTCAAAAAGGGAGCGAAGAAAAGGTCCGAACTGAATGCTCACCCGAGGGGCGGAAATTACGCATATGACCGCATATGACCTATGAACTCCAAAATCAGCTAGCGTGCTTGTCGACAGCTGTGGGAATGTTGAAGAAGGGGTGACGCACACGAGAAACTGGGAAGGTCGAACCCAATTGGACGTAAAGGTCACGAAGGGAATTAGTGTAAATAACGAACTCGAAATAGTATAGTCTGAGGTGTGGCCAGTCAGACAGTTGTGAAAGAAAATGGACCGCATTCCTTACTTATCAACTCGAACAGAGGTAATTAAATGGATACAAGACAGCATTGCGTGTGCGCCCCAGAACGACGGCACACGCCCTACCGATCAGACATGTTACGGTTCTCTAGGCCGAATTTCCGATTCTTCGACCCAAAATCTCAAGATGTAGGCTACATCTGGGTTGCCATTATTTGCTTCTGTTCCAATCAAAAATCTGGCCTAGGAATTTTCCAGCGGCTACTTAGCTGTCAGAGGCATCATATTTGCAAAGGGCGTGGGTTGATCGGACATGGACTAACAAAGAGCCACACAGACTAACCATATTAGCTTGGTGACTTACCCGTAACAATGTGGAGATCAATGCTTCTCTATTGTTCGTGGGTATAGCGGGATTTAGGAACAAATACGGACAGACTAACCATATTGGCTCGCTGCCTTACCTGCGACGATGCGGAGATGAAATGCTTCTCGATGGATCGTGGGTAGAGGACGGAATGGAATTTTCACCTCAATTCTTGATCATCGACAAGTTACGACCGCTACCAGTACCGCAATTGGAGCGAAGAGAAGGACAGAATTGAATGCTCAACTTGTTCTTTGATCAGAAGCGGTAAAGTATGACCACTTGCGATTACCAACTTACTATAGCGCCACGATTGGAAATGGCACAAAGGTACTCGGGTGAGGTGAGCCGACGGTCGGAAAATATGTATATCGCGCACGCATCCGATGAGTCTGAACTCAAAAATCAGCCAAAGTGCTTGTTGACCCCTGCGGGGTTGAAGAAGGGATGACGAACACGAAAAGTCAATGAATTCGTTCCGGTCACTTCCATCAAGTTCCATGGGCAAACCTTGTCATAGTATAGCCTGAGGTGTGGAGCGTCAGATACCAGTTCAATGTTACCGAGAGGGTGAAAGAAGTGTGAGAATAATAACACAGCATTGGGTCGAACGACACAATGTGAAGCGGAGCGAGCCGAGTCATAGTCCGTCTATCGATGGGGGGATGCACGCTCCGAGTCAGCGCCCGTCCCACGGGAAGAGCCAGAGAGCGTCGAACATCGAAGAAGAGACGGAGACGAAGACGAAGACGAAGACGTACCGAGGATCCGACCACTGCAACCCCTTGCCCTCCCTCGTCTTCCACGTCACCTTGACACACACTGCGACCCCGCCTTGGCGCGCGGGATGGACGACACGGCCGAGGGGAACGCTCAGCGCGGACCCGATTGTGGGGTGTGTGTCGTCGAGCGAGAACTGCAGCGCATGGGGGTCAACGTCGAGGCAGGGGGCGCGGCCGAGGACAGAACTAGACAGAGAGACACCTGGAAATCCTCCCAAGGCGCGCACTCCACCTCCAAATCCGACGTGTCGAATCTACGAAACGATCCCGGTCACGATTGCAGTACCCCGTCGCAAAGAGGACGAAGTACATGACCTTGTCCACACCGACCTCTGCGAGCACCCTCAATGTATCACTGACCCCAAGATCGGACGTCTGGCATCAAAATCGACGCGGCTCCACGTCGCTCGTCGTGATCTCGTATAGTTGGACTGTGGGTCGAATCGGAGATCATGTCGCAAAAGAAAACACGCGTGTGAAAACGGATAATATACGATAAACATGGCGAGGGCTACATTAGGAAGGTCCAGTAGTGTTCAAAAGGAACGTCAAGTAATCTAAGGACGGGCGATACTCGTTCAAGGAATGATACACAACTCAGTACACTGACCATGGCAGCGTACAATAAAAGAGGGTCCAAAAATGCGCTGGATGCAGGATGCGAATGAATGTGCGTGGATGGTATAACGTGAAGTCCATGGATGAGCGTTCGTGAGGTCAGGGACCTGCCCGATCATTGCGTTTGTGATTCGTTCCACCGGGCCTTGAGGACGCGCTGTCCAAGGCGTGAGCATAGGAGCTACTACCATCGAGAACAAGACCAACCTTGGGCTGCGGGGTATCTTCAACGTCTTGCAGCTTGCGCTTCAAACCGTGCGGTGGAATCGTGATACAAAGGCCAGAGTACACGCGGAGGTCGATCTATACATCCGGATCAGCAGCTAGCCAAGACGAGCGCATACATCCTACATACCGGGGTCAACAACGAATCCGTCCCATCCATGACTATTCAGAAACAGTCAGTATCCAGATCACAGCCATCACAACGAATACACGTACACGACGACGAAGAGGACGCCGATCCAAGCATCATCTCCTCCACGCCACTCTCATCCTCGGGCAACTGTCTCGGTAACAACCGAGGCGCACCAGGCACCGGCCCCTGGAACGGCCCACCACACGGATAATCGACATTGAGCTGCAGCTTGAGCGGTGGCAGACGCAACATGACGCGCTGCTGTCCATCCCGGCGGCGCTGCTTCCTGGCGACGACCTCGGGCAAGTTCCGCAACCCCATCCCGCGCATATATGCGTCCTCGCTCTCGGCGGTGGCATACCCCCTGGCTTGCGGGTCCACCCAGCTCGGCGTGACGGTGGACGTGTCGAGGACGGGGGGTGGGTGGATGGAGACGTACTTTTCGGGACAGGCGCGGGCTTTGGACGTGTCTATGCGCAGGCCGGCGCGGTAGGCGCGTCGTTTGGCGTGGTGAGTGGGACGGATGCGACAGCGGAAGTGGCGGGCGATCTGGTTGTAGCGAGCGTTGGTGTGGCGGAGACGACGGACGAGCTGGGCGAACGCAGCGGTGGGAAAAGAGGAGCGGGCCATGGTGGACATGTGGCGAGAGGGGAAAAAGATGGCGTACTAGAAATGAATGCTGTGCAAGCCGTTATAAGTAGCCGAGGGCAAGTCACGCCGGCGTGAAAAATTATACGATAATGCAGGAGAAATTGAGAGGGTTCCAGACAGAGAAATCGGACAGCAGGGCGGCGTATTTATACCCGCTCCCCGGCCTTTTTTTGTGCGCGTCTCAGACACAAAGCAAGTCGGCACCGTTTCCGTGCTCCAAAAGGGGGATCGACATGACATGTCACGTGGTCACATAACTTGACGACTTTATGAGGACTCGGTGCGTTCTCCTCTACTCCGAGGCAATCATCAAGCCAAGGTACTTCCTGCAGCACATCCATCGTCCGGGTCGGCTCCGCGCATTGCAGACAAAGGATCCACGTCTCTACGTCCAAATTTCATATATCCACTTCCAGCTCGGGTGCTGTGCTTCCCGAATCGGGATACCATATTTTGTAAGGATGTGAAAATTACAGTGAAATATACATGAGTGGTACGTGTCAAAGGAATGTCATCTAACGTCGTGCATAAAGAAGAGTCCAGTCCATGCCGTACAAGAGTGAGCACAAAATAACAAGACAAGGTCCATCGTATACGTGATGACTCGTCAAAGACCACCCCGTGGTCGCCTTTGAGCCTCGCTCCACCAAAGTCCCAAGCCATACCCGTCATTCGGCACGCCCACCTCGGGGCGTCGAGAAATCTGGGCGCTCTCATCCAGGTCTATCTCTTGCAGTTTCCGCTTCATATGACGCGGCGGAACCGTGATACCAAGGCCACCATACAACTGTACACTCGGGTCAGTCACAACCTCGACGAGCCGCGCCACCACGCACTTACCGGCATCGACACCGAATCCGACACGTGCGTAGTGATGACACCTCGCCAATCGGCGTCATACGTACACGTTGCCTCGAGTGACACCACTTGGTTTGTCATCGCTTCCGTCTCGCACTCCTCGGGCAATGACCGTGTCCTCCACCGCGGTGCACCAGGCACCGGTCCTCGGAACGGCACATCGCACGTCTCCACGTCGTCGATATTGCTGAGCCCGAGCTCAAGTGGTGACAAGAACGGCGTCGCTGGGCGCTTCCGCGCAACAGTTTGAGGTAAAGTTTTCACTGGCATCTCTGGCCACGGGTTTTGCAGGTACGCGTCCTCTGCGCTCGACTCCGACTCGTCCTCTTCCCACACCGACCTACAAGCAGTCCTATCCAAGACAGTAGACGTCGCGGAGACATGAACATGGACATCAGGCCATGCAGCCTTGGACGTGTCGATCCGGAGACCAACGCAGTAGGCACGGCGTTTGGCATGGTGCGTCGGACGCTGTGTGCGACGGCACTGGTAGGCGATTTGGTCGTACCGCGCGTTGGTGTACTGCAGTCGACGGACGAGTTGGGTGAAGAGGGGAATGGAGAAGGTGGGGTGGGACATGGTGGTGGTGGACATGGAGAATACGCAAGGAGCGAGGAAAGAGGAACGTCTTATCTAGCCAGCTGTAAAGAACGATCGGGGAAAATCGACGTCAAGGAGTAGAAAGGAAGAAAAGTCTATATCGTGGGGTGGGTGCCAGACAGCGAAACAAGACGAGCAGAGGGCCATTTTATCCATTGGCTCACGCTGGTAAAACTTCGGGGATAAGTACGTGTTGTGGGCGTAGTGTGAGCTTTAAGGTGCTCATTTGGCTCGTCTGTGGGCGCATCGTGTTGTTCCCAAAACAGACTGGACGTGATCGACGACATGCACGTGACTTTATAGCGAGGGGAAAACAAAGACGGTCGTCAACACGAGGCGGTCAGTGGGTGCACTGAATAGCGCGTACCACGGACATGCCTGCGCGTGCACACAAGATTGGCAAGTTGGCCGCATCCCAGAGATGAATCCATCACTAACCATTGATACCAGGGTCTCTGCTCTTTTGTCCCAACTGCGGCACCCTTCTTGCTTTACCGCAGGGTGACGAACAGAGCGTCACTTGCGAACAATGCCATCACGAGGAGCCTGCATCTTGTACGTCTCATCGATCGTGCTTGCTCGCCAGATTTTGGTGACTTTTATCGCAGCGTACGAAAACATAGAGATCATCACCCGCTCTCATCCGGATGCATTCCCGTCTGCGCTACGACAAAAGCGCAAGACCCAAACCAAGATCCATCAAGGCAAAGTCTTGCCCAAGGTACGCCATCTGTCCATCCATTCGAACGTCTTGTTCAAGGAACTCAGGTGACGGAAAAATGTCCCGCGTGTGGACACCTCGAAGCATTCTACGAGGAGAAACAGGTGGGTCCGCCATAACATGTCCCACCACCAGCGCTCATCCATCACACAGATGCGTAGTGCAGACGAGGGATCCACGATTCTCTACACCGTACGTGTCTGCTACCCAGGGTATCTCCGCCTCTCACAAGTCCATTTTCAGTGCGTCTCTTGCAAACACGGGTGGCGGATCAACAACTGAAAAAGGGGGGCTGCGCACGCGATGCCGGCCTTGTGCTCTACACGTTTACCCCAACACTACAGAAAAGGGCAACCACACCGAAACCACCGAGGATGCTTGCGAGTGACGCGACTGCGCCTTCCCGAATAGGGATGCTGTCTTTTGGAAGGCTGTGATAACGATGTATGAGTACCTCAAAATATTGGAAGAGAGTAGCACAGACGTTGAAAAGTAGAATGTGAGCGCAAACGTAGAGACGAGGAGAACGAGTGCGATCTGTGGGAGCAGCGACGCGGCCACGTATGGTGTGAATGGAGGCAGTGACCTGTGCAAGGCCTTTGTAGCGTGGAGTGTGAGCTTTGGGCGGGTGTTAGTGGGTCTGGGCGTACCTGGATGGCGTCGTAATTGTCCATGTCGAGGATGGTTGAGCGGACGGACGAGAGAGCCACGCCGTATTTTGAGTGCCAAACATATGTCATCAACCCATATCAATTCCGACCTGCCCTCGCCGTTGCCCTGTCACTGACCACGCCCTGCCTCCTGTCGCACTAGTATATATATTCAGTCCACCCCAAAGGTACATCGATATGCCCTCCATGCAGTCCCTTTTTTCATCCTCCCTATTGCGTTCCCAGATGTCCGCTGCGCAAAAGGTCCAGCAACACCCTGTTTTCATCCAGGCCCAGAACAAGGTCAACTACCATCTCAACCAGCTCGACAAGGAGGTCCGCTTCCCCTCTTCCGTCCTCTCCATTCCAATCCTGACCTCCCTCTCAGCTCACAAAGTACCCCGTGCTGAACATGTTTGAGCAACACACACAGGTGCCCAAGACGTTTTTGGCTCTTGGCACCGTCCTCCTCCTCGCGCTCTTCCACTTCATCAACCCCCTCGCTGCCCCCATCTCGAACCTTATCGGATGGGCCCTCCCAGCCTACCTCTCCTTTAAAGCCCTCGAACGTCCAGCGCCACAAGACGATGTCCAGTGGCTTACCTACTGGGTTATCTTTGGCTTTTTCAATTTGCTAGAGAGCGTCGCGTTGGGGCTCATTCTCTACTATCTGCCATGGTACTATGCAGTAAAGACCATCTGTGTGCTCTACCTCCAGCTACCGAACTTCCGGGTGCGTGCGGCCGTCGTATATGATTATTTTTTCAATCGTTGATCTTTTTTTTTCCCTGCTAGGGTGCCGAAACCGCGTATGTCCTTGTCTTCAAACCTGTTTTGGCAAACGTCTCGGGATCTTCCCGTGCACTTGCCCCTACGGACACGGTGACCGCCGAGGGACTGCGCGACCGGGTCAACACTGCCACTGCTGACTGAAGGATGACTGCTTGTCTGTGACGTGTCTCTGTTGTTTCTTCTTCGTTTGAGCTCCTTTTTTCTTTCAACCATGCCTGTTTGTCTCACTCGTTTGTGTGCGAGCGTCGGTGACTGCTTTTTTATCCACAACGATGTTGTAATGTCAGTATATGAGCCCGCATAGACTTTTTTTGTTCGTTTCGATATGATATTTGTCTCGACGCGCGCAGCTTGGTCGGGTATGTGGGCCTTGGGATGCGTGTCGCGATGATAAGCGGGTCGTTTGCGCGGACGTGGACATGTGAAATTGGTTGGTCTGCGGATGTCGTGTCAGGCGCGCGTGCAGGTCTGTGATAATAATAAGTCAATTGTCTGAGACCGCCTGTCATGTTCGGGACGGTGTTGCGTCCTCTTTCTGATCCGAGAATGGAAAGTGAAACAGGTGTCAATGGACGTGGTTCGAGGGTTGAGGCGAGCGTCAAGGTAGGCCAAGGCTTGTCTATCACAATTGTGCACCCCTCTCCATCGAGCAAACTTGAACACGTGCCGGTGACTGGTCTGGAAGGAACCGGCAGTATCATTATACGCTTCTCCTTCTCACATACACAGTCATGTCGAACGATACGAACCCAGGGAGATGAACAGGATGACCAACTCGATCAAACGCTCGCGATGCAAACTGAACAACCTCGTCCGAGTCATGCATATTCGCCCTGAACCTTTTCTACTGCAAGTACAGGACGCCGCACAAGTTACCAGCAAACCTCGCGAACGAGTTGGCGCTGGCAGAGCCTCAGCCTCAGCCTAGGGTGACGAGTCTAGTCAGGGCCTTCCACCTTGCAAACCGCGTGCCGTGAACGCTGATCTCGCGCATTCCATGAGCCAGCATGCGCGTCAAGTGGCCCACAACACCATCCGAGTCGCCCGACGCCCGATGGTGCTTTTACCCACCACCCGGACCGATCTTTCGAACCTGCACCAGACAGAGACACGCTCGCAGTTGGCCAAGACCGAGTTGGTGTTCGTTGTTGTCCCTGGAGCACTTTCCCAAGGCGAGCATCTCGCGGCTGCTTTGTACGCAGTCATGGGGATGGTCGGACTCGCGCCCGTATACGTTTGTATACCTCGTTACCGCTCTACGTGATAATCACCCAAGGCTGGCGTACCTCTAGAGGAAACTTGACGCCCCTGTCGGAAGACTAGCTCTTGTGATGGAAAGTGCCGAGATGACACTGCTACGTGGAGAGGTAAATAGGTGACATTCGGCCGATTATGCCACAGCAGCCCAGGTATACAAATGAGGATTCCTCGGCGGCTCTAGATGAGGGAACGAGAAATGTAACAGCAGAAAGTTAGGGCGGGAGAGGGAGTGGGTAAATGATACTGAAGATCATCTTCGCAGATGCCATCATGGCACATGCGGTCCGCCAAAAACAAGATACTGCATGACATAAGCTTGATGAACCTTCTTTTCAATAGATCCACGTCTGCCGCCGGAGGATGCATCACGCGCTAGAGATACACGAGATTCTCTTGAACATCTTCGTTCACTGTTGTGTTAGTCTGCAGTATAGGCGGAGAGGTTGTCACGATCTACCTGTTCTGGCGAGAACGTGTTGCACATTCAAAGAACCAGCGCTGGAGGTGCTCTGGGAAGAGTTGGACAACTTGTCACCTCTAGTGCAATGTCTTCCAGAAGCATCTTATAAGACATTCGAAAACGAGGTAAGATGCATCCAAGTGTTCCTTTAGCAGACCGCCGACGCAGACCGAGTGGGATATCCTTCAAAGCTACACACTTCGCATCCGATCTATACTAGCCTTGAGTGGACTCGACAAGAAATCCCTCAAAATCCTCTCGAACCCTCCTACCACTACCCCACTCTTCCCAAACCTCCGCACTCTTTATTGTGAATACACAGAGAAAACCATACCTCTGTTACACCTGCCTCTTCCATCCGTGGTTTTTCTCGAAGTCCAGTTCCACGATCAACCTTTATTCCAGAACTCTCTCGAGTTGTTTCCAAACTTCTCCCCGAATATCAGGAGACTTTTCATTTACTTGCCACTGCGTCTGCGTGAAGTTACGTTTGACACAATCAAACCCAACTATTTCTGTCGCTGGCAAAACCTCTGTTCTGTGATTTGTCCCTCAATCGCCTTGGACGTGGACACTCTTGTGCATCTGTCCCGCATGCCTGCGTTGACCCAGCTCACGTTCACACTGGATGTTGCATTGCCACCTTCCAAATCACCTCTTGTCTTCTCCAACTTGAACGAAATCACCTTACGATCTGAATCCTTGCATGTGATTTCGGGGTTACTCTCCCTGATGCAGCTGCCTGCTATGACGGATTTCATGTCCTTTATTCGCAACTGTCCTTCCAGGCACGATTTCACCTCCTTCCTGGCTGGTGTTCAGAGATCCAGTACCGGCCGCACCATCAAGTGGCTCGCATTGCTGCAAACGTCTTTCCTGCCGAGTGACGTTGTTCGCTCCAAGGCTCCCTTACTGTGTTTGGACGACTTGCGGTCATGCATGGTGCTCAATAATCTTCGTCACCCAGAGCTCGTTATCGAGTGGAACGTGGGCCTGACGGACACCGAACTGCTAGCACTGGTATCGTCATGGCCACACTTGGAAACACTCTACATCAACATCATCTGGGGCTGGAACACGCTCGGTGGAATCACGCCAAATGGACTGCTGCAGCTTTTACAGACATGTCGGTCGCTCAGTTCCTTTGCCCTCGCCGTCGACACGCGAGGTTATACTGAATTGCCTCCAAGTGGATCGTCGGCCAGCCTCGGATCGCGGTCGCTACTGATCACTTATGTATATCAATGTCCTCGACTCGATTATTGAGGCAGAGGCAGTACCAGCTGTCACCGCTTTCTTTTCTGGTGTCCCACTTTCCTCTGGGTATACATTGTGTGCTTGGAGTGAGCGGGCAATGGTAAAACCCCCGGGATGAGAGGTATACGAGGCCCGTTGGGATGATGTGAATAGACGGGTCAATGATGCGGTCAGTTGACATTCTTGAATCACTATTGGGTATGTACCACTTTTCTGAGTCGGACGTGCTTCGCGTCATATCACTCAAACAGGGGTGACCTCATTTAACTACGACAACCGTCTATATAATCGGAATATTTAGGGGAAATGGTGCAGTAATCGCATGCCAGTGTTCCGATGGAGTACATAGAGGGATGGTATGAGTTTTGGGAGGAAGGTAAGATCGCAAAACACCCGCAGTTCGTATGCTTCAAGTTGCTTGCGTTGTCAAGATCGACAGGAGCATAACCACTTCTGGCCCCTTTACGGTTTATCAATGGAATGTGGATAATGAATTGCAGCGCCAATTTAGTAGAACTCGCGTGAATTTGTGCAAGCAAGGTTTGTAAGAAGAATTAGAATGGCGTGAGTTGGGCGTGGGCCTCTCGAGATTCGAGAAGGATTCAAATCTGGGGAACTGATAGATCAATTGGTCGGAGGCGGTTGCCGATGGTAGTAGCCGGTGGTCGGAGTCTTGTTCGGATGGCACAAAACCATTCTTAGGCGGAACAGCCAAATAAAACCTCTGGGTTCTCTAGAGGCTTATGCTCCTCTTCGTTCGGTTTCGATCCCCAGGATACTTAATAGGGGCCAGGATGCCAGGACAACTTTGGGAGTTGAGGTCGGTTAGACGTGGCGATGCCGATAGCTTAGTCAGCGGCCTTGACTCGGCTTTGTCCTAGTCTACAAGTGACCATCAATCAGTACATTCACTCGAGCTCCATTCTGGCCGTCTCCATAGTTCCTCGGTATCAAGACATACCCGCGCTATCATGGGCCATTCTGTTTGTACTTGAGATGTGAGGCCAACGTAACATTTGACAACAGAAACCCCGCCGCCAGGAGATATGGGCTCATATGGGTGTCCCTATCTGCAACCGTCACATGTGTTCTAGCCCAACGATCGATCGATCGTCCCCGTAAACATGGCCCCACATGGATAGATTATAAATGCATGTCAACATGGAGTGCGGTGGCATTTCCCTTTTTTTCCCCTTGGTCACTCGTCTTGCTGTCCTCTTCAAGTGTGCGACATGAGCCTGTTGTCGCCTGAAGAAGCGCAGACACTAATTTTTCGCGGACATGCGCGTCTTACGGAGGCCATGAAACTCGAACCCATCGGCGAAGATGCAGAGCAAAAATGGGAAGCCGAAGTGCTCCGAGAAGCTGTACGTGGTGTTCCCCCTTCCCCAACAATTTTCCTTTGTGCAGAATCAACGATGCTGACACCTTCCTTTTATGTAGCGGGAGATTCTCGAGGCAGCGTTCAAAGGGTCCTTGGCAGACCTCGTGATTCCCCCACTGCCAGTCGCATTATGTGAGGTGCATAAACGCCTCAATAAACGACGACCCATGAAGCCGTCGGATATCCATTGGCCTTTAAATCAGGCGAGTTCATCGCCCTGGGCGGTTTGGATAACAGACGAGGACGATCCAAAAATCAAGCTAGCATCCCATATTGACTTGGGAAATCCTGCCACGTTTTGGTGGAAAGATCTGGAAGAACGTACAACGAGAAGGGTGACCGCAAGACCTGCTCTTGGTCCGCGCTTCATGTTCCCTGTTTTAACATGACTTAACACCGATATCGTTGCCCCATCATTTCCTGTAGTTGAACAGCTCGACTTTCCATGCCTACCTCTCAGTACGCGCGTTAAGTTCTCCATTTCAACATGACTTGACACAAACTCCAGCTGATATCGTTATCCCAGCATTTCCATTCGAACGAATCGACTATGCAAGCCGAAACTATTTATCAAAACGACAGGAAAGGGGCACAGGCAAGTGGGCAAATCGTTTTGGCATTTTCGAGAGAAACTGATGAGTCTGAGTCAGAAAAACTCACCCAGAGGCAGCGGTCGACTGCTAAAAGACCACAAACGGATGTGGACGAACCTAGTGGGTCCGGGTCTGGTCCTGACAGGCGATCATCCAAGCGGTACCGCACAGAACCCCCGAGTGATGATGACGAAGACGGTAGATGTCGCTATGAATATATGCCAGTAAGTGGTACAAATATACATTGGGTATTAGACAAATTGTATATTTGCTTAGGAATGTGGCCGTTGTAGGGATCGAGGTTGGGTGTGCCGCGTTGCACGATCTCAGCGAGATGAATTCGGACAGTGCACCCCATGCAAGGACAGCAAGCATCGATGTTCAGCAATTCAAGGGGCGAGTCGTGTCATCAAAAAGCGCGTTTCTTCCATCACCAAGAGGAACGAGCCTCAAGAAGAATCAATTTTTGCGAGGTTACGCCCCCGAAGGGTGGAATCGTCAACCCGTGCACCATTCGAACAGCAGCATGGTCAGTTCAAGTTCCTTGTGCTTTGGTCCCCGCACCATTGTGATGATGCATTTTCATTTTCATTTTTTTCCACCTTTGGTGTGTTAGCATCGACATCCAAGGTGTCTGCACCTCCCACCGAGGTAATAAAGACCGGTCCTCCAGGGGGGAAATGGATGTGGGAGAAACGAGCAGAGCGCGCTGCCGCCACTCAATCTGCGTCCACCTCGTGCCCCCCATCTCCGCCCTCTACCATGAAGGGTACATCACCGAAGCGTGTTCTTCTCAATAAGTCAATTGCAACAGTGGACCAATCCATTGAGCGGCTCGGTCACCAAGAAACTGAGTTTATAAAAGGCTTAGTATCCATGATCCTCGAGGTTGTTCGGCTTCACCAAGGACATCCCTCAAAGTCACACACCGATCCTGCTCACACTGATGGGCTCGAGAGTGCGCCAATTACCGGGAGAGGTGAAGGAAGTAGTAAGAATCAGGCTTCGAGAGCCAATGGAATGGAATAAACTCCACTCGAATCTGAGGTTGACGAGATTGGACCCTGGTCTTTTTTTTCTGACAGTGGCCCGGGATTGGTGGCTCTTTTACCCTGCCACGTAGGGGTTTGTATGCTAGAAATGTACTGGTTGGCGCAAAGTTGTTGAAAAATATGTAGACGATTTTCATCTCGACCTGCCGGACGAAAATCGAAGTCAGTGGTAAGTCCGACTCGGAGCAAGTTCAAGTTGTTGGTATGTTCTTCCACGCTGTGTCGCCCGTGTCGCACCTCAAATTCTCCAGGCCAGCAGTGGGCGAAGCTTGCTATTAGGGTGCCCCGGGGCCTGAGTCCTAACACTCACGCCCATGATCCAACTTACATGTTGACACATGCTCCTTAAGTGCTAGTGACGCCGCACGCGGCCTAGGCCAACTTAATCGGTCCCTAAGTTGAACCTCGCTGACACTGAATTTGTTTCGTGTTTTCCACCGACCTGCATGGCCACCTACGTAGAGCTCATCAGGCAAGATGTCTACCTTCACGAGCCCTGTGAGGACACGTCTTTATGGCCATCCTCCGTCTCGCAGTTC
The DNA here is from genome assembly GCA_015039435.1 of Imleria badia. Classification (NCBI taxonomy): domain Eukaryota; kingdom Fungi; phylum Basidiomycota; class Agaricomycetes; order Boletales; family Boletaceae; genus Imleria; species Imleria badia. The sequence goes on along the minus strand of MU130782.1, from coordinate 6,139 downwards.
GTCCAGTCTCTGAAGAATGAGTTGAAGTTACCTACATGGTTGAAATCAGTAAGTTTGCTGAGGATGCTCAGAATCCCAGTCGCTCATGTCGTCTCTCACAACTTGAAGGGTCCGGTCCCGTATACCAATAAACGCGCGGTCGATCTGCTCGATCAACTTCGGGCGTCGGACGACGCGTCTAACGTTGATCTCTGGGATAGTGCGGACACGGTCATCGATAAGGAAACAATACAGCGACTGCTCGTCGTGTTCAATACTGCGCTCGTTGACTGCGCCAGGATTCGGGCAGTCGTCGAAACAGAGAACCTGACAGGTACCCTATATCCAAAGGAGTCATTCCTCGTCGTCCTTGTGAGGAATGCTATCTTGGATGCTCATGCGCGGCTGTCCTCACTGTACGTCTGCCCTCGCCTTCCGAAGTTGTGCGCCACTGAGTGTTCTGTTCGTGCAGGGAGGACGTCCCAGTAGCTCTTCCTCGGCATTTCAGCGGAGAGCCCGTCCCAATTCTGAACTACATGACGAAGAAATTCTATGTACCACTTATCGTTTCAATCTGCCAAGAGGTGCCTGTCGAGGAGCGCAGTTCCGACCTTGGACATCGATCAAGCGACGAGGAAGATTCTAGCGTGGAATCCGAATTATTCAAGCATTCACCTCCCACCATGTCCGAATTCCTCGATGCTTGCGAAAGAACTGAGACACCAGAGGAAGTCGAGCAAGAGCCAGAGAAGGATGTCCTCCCGCCACAATCCAATGCGTACTTCGTTGCACATTCCCCGTCCGCGACTCCACCAACTATTTGCCACATCCCTGTTCTGTGCATGGCCGACGAGGAGAAACTCCCAGTGTTGATGTCCAGTCTACTCTACCAGCGGCGTGTGTGGCATATCAGCGATCCATTGCTTGGGTTGGAGTTCTCAAAGTACGACACGACGATTGTATTATTTGTGGGGTGGCTCGAAGACGATCTCTCTTCCGACCGTGTTTTGGTGGGCGTACAATCATGTTGACTCCAGTTTTATGGCTGATATCCTTTCATTCAGCCACGCGTTCATCTCGGGGAGATAGAAACCTCAGTCAAGCTCGATTTATCATCACCCTCGGTGGCTCTTATGCTCCCTCGGCTCCTTGTGAGCCTAGAACCATTGATATCGGGTATCCGTGACTCCGCCAGGCACTCTGTGGGTGCAGTGTTTAGCGAGACATCAACATATTCGCCACTTTCTTGGCGGATCGATACGGATGCTCAGGAAGAAGGGGTGTCCGTTCAGGAAAGCAAGAACATCCGAGAGATGGTTCTTCAGTGGGCGGAAACACAGTCGCATTCAGAGTGTCAAGCGTAAGTCCCGCCATTCCTTTGATTGTCTTTGCCTCCTTACGCCATTCGAGCAATTTATCCTCACCCGATACTGCGAGTTTGGCGAGCACACTCTGATGTTTTCACTGCTTCTGTCCACTCTTAAATGAGCAGTCGACCACAAAACAAGTAACGTGTGGCCCATTCTTGGCTTGGATCGATAATTAGATTCATAGTTGAATTTCCAAGTTTGACGTTGTCTGCGGCGGATCGATCCGGGGAGAAGGATAGATAACACCCTTTTAAATTCGTGGGTCACCCGAATCAGGGAATGATTAATGAACCTTGTTTGATTGATGATGGTTCGTGCAGCGAACTTCACATGCCAAATGAAGATACTGTCGATGTCTCGACTCCATCATATCAATGTTCAGAGTGAGTGCATTCCAGGAGTGTCTGGGTTCTTGCTTATCATATTATGCAGTTTTTCTGCGACCACGGAGAAAGATGGATACAGGGTTTTCCGCTGGATGTTTGATCGTTGGGTGATACCCTAATCACTTCCATCTGATCCGGAATTCCGTGACGTGTACAGTGCCATGACGAGCTTCATCTGGCCAGAGACCTGGCGAGCTAGAGTACGTGAATTTATATGCTAATCTCCCCTGAAGTGCCTCAAAAGTGTTTTCCAGGGTGACCTCCCATCAGTCGATGGTGCTCTCGAACGATGTGTACAAGAATTGCTAGAGAATGTAGCCACGCTCAAGACGTGACCGGGCGCAGTTAAATGCATCCCAGCGAAGGAGTTTCCGGTCGATTTGCGAATTCTCGAAGAAAGCTTCTCTGCGATATTTCAGGCATCCCGCAGGTCTCGTGAGAAGAGGGAGCTTGATGAGATCGTGTACGAAGAGGCTTGGCGCCATGGCCATGATCGCTTACTGTTCGACTTCTTCATGCGTCTCGTGGAACCAAGGAAGGGTGACGGTGCACATTCCGTGGTGGATGGTCACTCAATCGCGCATCTTGAAGATCCGCTTTCCCGGACAACGTATGTCTTCACTCCCGCACTTGGATGTCCTCTCTTCATCTTCCTGTAGTTTTGGGACTACTCTCCGTTTCCCCAAGAGCGACAATTTGCAAAGAAGTGACCGACAGCAACTTCAGAGATCACTTTTTGGTCTGCTTCTCTGAGGGATATTCAGTGTTTTCATCCAAGCTCTCGTCTTCTGGAGCCGAGTTGTATATCGGCGGATCGAACTCTGCGTTGTACACCGGCGATTTCACTTGTACCCCTGTAACGCGGCAGGTGGGCTGAAGTATCGGGTGCCAGTGGATATCCACTAATATTGGTCATTCAGGGTTACTGGTAAGTGGACGTGGATAACATCCAGGGTAACGGTCAGACGATCCTAAGCAATGTCGATGCCATCATCGACACTGGTACCACCCTCATTGTTGACACTAGCTCGCAAGTTTCAACGCTGTACAGCGCCCTTTGCTAAGGTTGCGCCGAGCAGTGTCGGCTCGGGTTTCTACATGTCATTCCCGATCTTTGCTTCAGCCCTTAACATTGGACCGGCTCGTCCGACTGTGTAAGTGGCCTTGTTGGGCAGGACTTGGGTAGTTGTGAGTCTTTCTAGTTATGATTTCTTGCTATGCTCCATGCTGACCACAGAACTCCCTCTCCCGATGACCAGCGTTCTGGATTGCAGGAGATGTTTTCCTTCAGGGTGTGTACACTTCATTCGATGTCGGTAACTCGAAAGTCGGATTTGCGAAGCTTTGCTTGAGTGTCACAAGGCATCGTAAGACCCATGTCGTGTCTAGCTACTACTAATATCTGATCTTTGTTTGTAGCCCATGCAATTGAATATGGGGTTTACATGTACAGTGCAATGTATGTCTTCTTTGCATTTTCTTCGGAAACCGAGGGTAATACATTGATGACTGCAACTTGGGATCCCTCGATCGAGTGATTCCGTGCTATGACGTCGCCTTTTCTGGCGGACTTCCGAAACGACCGGCGAAAGTATTCGACTTGCCTGATGTATCAACTTGCTAGATGCTAATTTTGAGTTATAAGGGTGCTGCTCCCTTGTCGTATTGCAGTCTCATGTGCATATTTGAACTCGTCGTGAGTTCACTAATTCCACGGCCAACTTGAATTCGCGATTACTCAAAACATTTGGGATAGCACACTACATCGCATCAAAGCTCGGACGGGTCATCGTGGGCCCGGAAAATAGCATGGGTTACTAGGAAATGAATCAATAGCGGCACGTCAAATTTTTGTTCCAATCTTCAGATCCAACACCCTTGGCAACGACGAAAAGCCTGTTCGGATCATACTTGTCCTTGATGCCTTTAAGAGTCGAATAGTGCGAGCCAAAGAAGGTCTCCTGCCAGTTGATCTCGAACAAGGACGCCTGTTTCAGCGACGTAAATAAACATACACGACCCCGAGTCGGGCGCAGGGGACGAACCTCGTTGAAGTAAGCACCATCGTTGGGTGTGAGATCGTACATGGCCTTGATCCATCCTTGAAGCTGGGAGATCATCCCTTGGATTTCTGTCGAGGACGCGCCATCGTCCCAAGTGACCCCACACACAGTTTCTACGACCGCATTTCGCCAGGCAGGATTCAACCCAGCAGAGTCAGCACCGAACTGGCTGACCTTCCCACCTGCAATCGTACTGCATGGATGGTTATTATTCCAAATTATCACCCAGAGGATGAGTGGAGAACGTACTTGAAAGTGGCACCACAGTTTATAAGTACCTCGGCGACTTCGGTGTACTTGTTTGCAACGGTATCCCGCGAGAGAAGTCGATTCGTGATCATGCCGTTTCCACCGTTCTGGGTGCCGTTACTGAACAGAGTCTGATACAACTCGTACCATGACGAAGCATAATACGTCTGTTCCGTAGAGACAACCCCGAACAGTGCTAGGGAAGCTGTGAAGTTGTGCCAAGCCTGAGTGGTTGCCGTCGCGGTTTCGTTCGTCATATTGGGGCCGAAATAGAAGAAATACATTTGTGTGTCAGATAGACCACCATATCCCCCCCAACCGTCATCTGTAAATTGGGTCTGATAGCGCAGCAAGCCCCCGACGAGCTCCGGAAACACCGAGGAATTCGTGATGTTTGCCTGATAAAGGTATAGCTGGCTCGGAACAGAGGGGTAGGTGCGGTAGGTGACGGAGGTGACAATTCCGTACGTGGATCCGCCACCTCCACGCAAAGCCCAGAAGAGATCCGAGTTCGTATGATTGTTGACAGTCAAGAAGTCCCCGGTGGAGAGAACGACGGATATTTGTATAGCGTTGTCAACACCTCCAATTACTCAATTAATTTGGTGAACAAGATAATTATCCAGAATCTTACCCAGGCCGTGGGTGGGCGACAGTGCAGAGTGACCTCCGCCTGCTAACCATCCACCAGCTGAACCGACGGAACCGCCGGCAGAGGCACCGCCAACCATCAAGCGCCCGTAGCTATTGACGGCGGCATATGCTTCATGCCATTGTACACCAGCGCCAAGCGTCACGGCTACTCAAAAAAGCAGTCAGCAGAGTTCCGAAGCAGATTTAAAATGAACCTACCCTCATACATCTCGTTCGCTGGTGCTCCCTGAGGCACAAACGTGGAATCGTACGTGATATTTTTCATATTATGCGTCCACACCACAAATGAACCCCGCGCCGCACTACGCCCAAGATAATCATGGCTACCGGCATCATCAGATCATGCCTATCCATATTGAGTTATATGACCTACCCAGTGTTCTTGACGACCAACTTCAAGTTCTGCTGCACCGCAAAAGTTACAGCAGCCTGGATGTCCCCCACTGAGCGCGCGTCTACGCCGATCACTGGAACGTTCCCTTGTTCGCAGGTCCCCGTGATGGTCGTGTTGAGATAACACGCGTCGATGCTGCCATTCTGGAACGTAAACGTTTCAAAGTTCGGTGCTTCCATGGATCCAGGCATAGATGAGCGCCAGTTGCCGTCGGTCCAGTTCGCGTGGACCGCAGCGCAGTTTCCTGATGGGTCGGAGGGCGGGTAGCATGCCGACGCGCTGGGAAGTGGGTAGACGAGCGGCTGGGAGACCTTGGACTGGAGTTGCGAGAACGTGGAGGCGGAGGGCCAGCAAGATTGACCATAGGTACAGAGACATCCCGAACTACTAGCCCAGGCAGTCACGGGCCGTCCTATTGCGAGAAGTGCAAGTGCAGAAAACAGTTTCATTCCTGCTTGTTCGAGAGGATCAAGTGGAAAGAATACGGTGAGGGTTTGTGATGCGCACCTTGGAGAAAAAACGGGGCATTATATACAGTCACCGCCAAGGGCGAGGTTTCTCTAGATTTCCTCGTTGGATTGCGGTGTTCGATCCCCCAGTCACATGACGGTCGTGCACAGGAAGATGTCCATGACGTTGAGACCCTTGATCCGAACTACGCGACACTTGCTGTTGAAGTCACTCTTAAACTTTTGGAGGGAAACACGGCGATGCTGCGCAGCACATGTGGTAGTACGTGGTTGCCATTCTACAAAGAATTCTATGTGAATCTGACTTACCGATGGGTCGCGATGCGGCAGACAGGTGATGTGCGAGCCCGCCCATCGGAACAAAGAGTCACTTGAGGTCACTTCCCAACAGACTTTCTGGAACAAGTACCGTCAACCGGTATGCTGTATATCCGACCTAACGGTCACATGCCCTATGATAGCACCAAGCCTCAATGGCTGATTAGTGTTGTGCCGGGCCCGGCCCGGCTTAAAAGCCCCGGCTAGGGCCCGGCTTTTGGGGGCTCAGGCTCCGCAAAATTGAAGCCCGAGCCCT
>MU130781.1:9247-166643 GCA_015039435.1 Imleria badia | reverse complement strand
GAACGTAACCCGCTACCCTAACCTTCGAGGCCAGAAACAATCGGAGCACCTCACTACATGCCCTCTGATGGCGGGACAATCGAAATTGTCCGAAGCCAATCGTCTGCACCGTTCGAGCTTGAAAAATACAAAGTTGCTCCAGAGGGGCCACTTCCCGAGCGAATACAAGTCTTGAATTTCGCGACTTTTTTTGACAGATGCACCAACTTCGTAGCGATCTGGCCGGCCGTTCTCGAGAAACCAATCGAACATTGTTGGCGAGAATGCGATTTTTTGCCCAGGGCTCACTCAACCTTTTTGCAAACGACACTCATATCTGGCCATTTAATTCAAGGACCGTATCATACAATCTGGCCAGCCGTTCTCAAGAAATAAACCAAAGGTTGTACAGCGGTGAATGGTAACGAGGAATTCGCGAGTCGGGATTTTTTTTCCCAGATCATCTCTACCCCTATGCTTCAACGGAGTTGCTGCGTGGCAGGAACACCCTTCGGGATAGGCGCATGCGGAACGGGCGCGTGCGGCGTCTTGACTTTGATGCCTATGGGGTGTATTAGAAGACGGGGTCCTCGCCATTTGCGAATGCTCACCGAGATCTTCACAAAGGAGGTCAGCTCCCTTCTCACCGACCAACAGGGCAGACGAATAGGTGTTCGTGCCGAGGTTGTCCTGCCCACGAATGAGTATTACTTGCAAATCAAAGACAAAAAAAACGTACAGGGCAAATACTCAAGTCGACACACTTCAAGTTCTGGGTGCCTGGAATGCGACGAGTAAGATGATCAACCTCTGCGATAATATCCATTTTGGAAAATCACCAAAGACATTGAGCCGCCCGTCGACGACGCCACCTTCTTTGCGAGGCTTCATAGCTGGGAGAAACATCAACATCGAATTACAGTGCTAATCATGAAAAACAATAGCCTTACCGCAAGTGCCCAGACTGTGCCAGGTGGTCTCGACGTGATCTTGTAGTGTATTGAGATCAGCCTATATGCCAAAGCATATCAACAATGATGGACGCACCGGAAATCCAGTTGTCGATGGCCTCATCGTCCTCTTTGGAGTATTTGATCTCATCGTGGACTTTGTGGGGGTCATATGGTTCTCCGGGTTTGTGCCATGTGCCCATGTGAATGCCGACAGTGTAACTGTCAGGAAGCAATTGCTTCGCGGTCTTGATGTCAATGTCCTTGGCGGCAGCGGGGGAGGCAGGATGGAAGTGAGGGTGGTGCGAAGTAAGTTCGCCACGGAAGGCTATGTAACTGTCAAAAAGACTTCTCAAAGGAAGTTTAAGCACAACACCCACCATCCATGCGACGAGCAATCTCGCGATTCTTCTTGTAACTCCAACGGATGGGAGCAAAATCGGCCTTGTTGTTCATGAAACCGCTGTCGAAGCAAGGCTCGACGTATGGGTTGGGAGACGCAATATGAATCTGTTAAACAACTATTAAGCAATCGCAATCATGCACATAATATCCACTTACCTTTCCACGACTGGCAGGGTATTCCTTGAGGCAGGTAGATGAGTTTTCAAAATCTACCCAAGTGCATAAATCATACCAAGTATTGGAACCTGCGTGACGCTAGTCAGTTGTCAAGCTCCTGGAAACATCACCCAAACTTACATGGTCATGTACTTCCCAGGAGGGAGCAACGAGTGGTCTGCATAGGCTGTCATAGCAAAATGAGACAGGTTGGAGCGGGCTTAGGAGAGAAATAAAGCAAACCTCCAGAGACTATAGATCCGAACCTGTATGCTGTCGATTAAAAAAGGCAGGGCGTTCAAGGATCATCAGACTCACATGACGGGCTTGTCAGGCTTGTTCTTGAAGTACGTGTCCCACAGCGCATTGAACTCGGGGCCCATCTCTTTAAGTTCTTCCTCGGTAGGACGGATCTGTATCCCAGAATTAATCCGTTTCCAAAATAGGACGCAGTGGACGACCGACCTTGAACCCAGCATCGATGGCGTTGGAGGACAAGCGTGCCTTCTCGGGACTGATCTCCCATTCGGCGAAAATCTAGGGCTCGAGTCAGTCTGTATAGTAAAGGTAGTGGATGTTCGCCTTGCCTCCTTTCGCGCATTCTCGTCGCCGCGCAAGAAGTCGTCGACAGTGATACTCTCATTGGAGACGCGGAAGACTGTTAGGAGTATCAGTATGCACAATAAACGCTACAGGAGACAAGATATCCTCACTCGACAATGTCGTGTAGTGGTCCTGGTACTCCTCGCTGTTCGTCACAGGTGACCTCAGAGTCCAGCGCCCAGCCTCAAGCATTTATGCAACTCACCCGACTCCAGGAAGGTCGCTGACAACGTTGATGCCAAGTTGCTTCAACAGATTTGCTGAGCCAACACCAGAGCGCTCGAGGATCTAGAAATATGATTGCGTAAGCCCGCAGACTTCGTCTCGTTGGCCTGGATATACCTGAGGTGTTCCAAGAGTCCCGGAGCTAAGAACGACACACTTGCGGGCTCGGACCTATCGACGGCTTCAGGAATGTCGGGAATTGCACTGAAAAATAACACTCACGATCGTTTCCTGAACCTCGGCATTGTTGGCGCGGTTCCTTGAGGGGACGTAGGCAACCCCGACAGCCTTGGTACCCTCGAAAATAACACGCGAGACGCGAGCGTTGGTTCGCAGGTAAAGGTTGGACTGGACATCCATGACGCTATGTACATATGCTACCGCAGAGCTTTAGCATGATAGTCCTACAGAAAACGGGCTAGCCTCACCGGTTGCGGCATCACTGCGCCGACCAGTGTGTCGGTTGATGTACTTGGCCCAGATCTCAGCCCCATGGGCAGTATCGAGATCTGTTTACGTCAATGTCTGAATCTCAACGTGAGGCACTAGGTGTCACCTTGAAGATCATCTGGAAACAGATGATGAGGTACAGAATATGACTGAGTAATAGGACGTTACTTACCGCTGAACGGAACGCCGATAGCGTGCGAAGCACGCAAGAAATCTTGAGCAAGCTGCGTGACTTGACCGCCGTTACTGATGGCAATCGGGCCATCATATCCATGGGTATCATTGTTTACTGGCTTCTGGTAGTTCTCAAGCTAAAAATGGTTACGAGTTAGAGTATAACCCTCGTCTATACTCGGTCCACATGCATACCCGCTTCATCAGTGGGAGTAAATCTGGAGGGCTCATCAGTTGTCATCCAGAACCTGGCACATTGGACCCACCCTTAGCGGTCCAACCGGGGGTCTTGAAGTCATCTGCGTACAAATTGTTACACACTAGAAATTCGACGATGCTCATGATAACAAACCCCAGTCAGAAGCAGAAGCCTGTCATTCACGTGTTACAACTCCATGAGACATAGATGGATAGCAAACTTACTCTCGTATACATCTGGGAAGAGTAAATCATGCTTTCATATCGAAAATGAACTGACTAATCATACCTGGAAGTTGATGCTAAAAGAGTTACATTGATCAAAAGTAATAGAAATCAACGGCGTTGTATACTGACCTACTGCCGCCACCTTCGGGGAAAGGCACGGAATGAATAAGCGGTCGATTCATCTCGACCCAATTTATATCTTACCCAGAATGTTGGCGCATCTGCACTAGGCATCAGCACCACGATCAAAGGACAGACACAAAGCAGCACAACTTACGGGACAATACTTTGCCTTCCTCTTAGGTAAGACGAAGGCGCAGAGTCGACATAGAACGTGCCCTTGTCATTTCTGCGGTCGACGTTGAGTCTCATTCAGCGTCAAGAAGCCGGACTCCTACATACATGCCATCCCGTTGCATGTTCTTGACAAAGATACCAGGCCTGTATACCCAAGGATCATCACGATTGTTGGCTCCCCCTGTCAAGTAACCGATGAGGGCGGAGGTTACGTCTCAACAGATGATCTGACCTTCGATGAGCATGACCTTGAGGTTGGGGTCAGCGTATGCCAGTCGTCCGGCGACAACGCAGCCTGCGGGACCACCACTACAATGGCATGTCAGAAAGACGTCGAGCGAGGCGCATTGCATTACGTTCTCACCCGCAAACGATGATATCGACTTCTTGTGGATGAACCATGGTTATTCAAGTGTCCAGGGGAGTGACTCGTCTGGAGACTTGGGGTGATTGAGAGGGGTCTTTATACCCCGTAGAACAACAACCAAAAGCGGGGTTTCTGCCCAACACCCAGAATTGGGCATGAGAACAGGTAAACACGCGGGTATCCGCGGTCTGATCCATACCTGTATCCATCACGGCTCTACCCGCGCGTACTTGCGGGGAACTATCGAGATAGCATTCAGGCGGCGCCGCGGCGATCTTGAAACGGTTGGGGTTTCAAATGGGGTGGGTGGTTCGTGGGTGGTTCGTTTGCGTGCAGAGTGAGCTGCTCGCGTTGTACTAAGCAAGTCGTTTCGGGAAACGGGATGGCGCTCAGGCTACAGGAAGTTGGGATTTCAGATGGGGTGTTTGGGTTGCGGGTAGGTCGTTTAGGTTGCATATAAGCCGTCTAGGAGGCAAATGAGCTGTTTGCACTGTAAGCAAGTCGTTTCGGGCGATGGGATGGTACTTAGGCTGCATGTACTAGTAAGTTGTTGGGGTTGCAGATGTGGCATTTTTTGAGTTGCGGGCGAGTCGTCTGGGTGCCGAATGAGCTGTTTGCGGTGTGAGAAAGCCGTTTCGTGTGTCTGGATGGCTTTCGGGCTGCAGGTAAGTCGTTTGGGTTTCAAGTGTCAGTGGGTCGTTTGGGTTCGAGCCTGGACCTACAACAGATGAAACAGATGAATCACTGGCATGAGATTCAGGGAACGAAGAAGATGCCAGAAGCAGGCTGAAGAGGCAATGGAACGCATTGGAACACGTCAGCAAATAATCAGAGCAGAGGATTGGAATATACTCACCTGGAAGGGCCCGAGGCGAACCAGCGGACAAAGCGGACAAAGCGGACAAAGCGGTTGTACCATGCGGCATCACGAGCATCAAGAAGCGTCCAGAATGAAAGACGAACGAAGACGTCAATTAAACGAAGGTATCATGTTGATGAATTGAATGGGCCAAGAGGCCGCCTAGACGAGGTGTTGAGACCAGTCGGGGGCGATTGAGGGCACCGAAGTGCCGGAGATAGAATTGCCAACAATAGGAAATGATCTAGATGAGTGACACGTGCGAAACGAGTCGAAACGAGATCACTAGCTGGAGATGTCACGAGTCAGCATCAGTGATTCACGCGCAGGTTGAGGAACTTCCCTGAGCCATCCAAACTGCCCAGGAAGCGTCCCAGGAGACCTCTCGAGGCAGTTGATCTCACCAATGTGGAAGACTGAAACCACGAGCCAGAAGGATTAGTAGCAAATGGGCTTGCCAGGTCGTCACCGTGCAATCGGACGAATCGGTGTCATTGGATACATCATATATTGTGAGGTAGGATATGCGCAGACGACAGCAGAGGAGCCATTGAGAATGACTGCGCACTTGGACAGCGTTGCAAGTTACGACTTACTGTATTATTTCAGGTAGTCGATCCGGTTCGTCTTCCGCAGTTAAACCCCGTGCTCTTCCCTACGGTCAGAATCCACTCTGGAATGTCTCAAGCGAAGGATTAGATGATCCAAATACTGTTATTTTTTGGGGGGGGGTAGTGTGAAGGACAAGTTCGCGCGAACCAGCGCGGAGACAGGGGCCATTGTTACGGACGGAACCCCTACTCTAGTAGCGACTTGGCCATCACGGGTTTCAGGCGTTGAGGATTACCTTCACATGATAGTAAACTCTGGGAATTTGATAGCTTGCGGGTCCAAGTTGACGAGGCGGTCTTTGCAAGTCACAGCCTCTACAAGTATAAACCGAACTCGACCAAATTCTAACACCTAGACCCTGGGGAAGACAGTCGACGGTCAGATCACCTCTTGGAAGCCGACGCGGCCCAGGAGAACAATCCACTGCTAAAGGCGATCAATTTTGTTGGTCGAGTTTAGGCTGCTCTAGTCCTACTGGGAAATCATAATGTAATCGAATCCGTGGATTACGCACCGGTGACCACACTCCCCGCCGAGTCGAAGCGCGGGGCATGTGACTACTAGAGTAGCACCCAATGGACCGACTCTGGCCTTCCAGTAGGTCGGCAGGGAAATACGTTAAGCCTAGGCAGCCAATGCTATACAGAGATTCAGTTGTCCTCAATATTATTCATTTCTGAAACACGGTGAAGAGTCGAAGTACTTACTTTCGGAACGTTGAGCGCGGACAGGGAGGACGGCGCTGCCAGTACTGGTAGTGTCACGGTGGTGGCAGTGAACGAAGCCCCACTGGCAAGGCCTCAAGTTCGTAACGTCAACCTCCAACATTCACTTCCAGTCATCGCACTCAGTGGACAAGTTGAAGTTCAACTACGCCAACATTGTTACTAATTATTATTCGTAGTACGAAAGACAAAGAAATCACAACAGATGTACGATCTAACTATACATACTCCATACCATGCCCTTTCATCGAAACGCATTGTCCCCAGTCCAGTGGAGAATCATGAGACTCAAGGTACAATACAATTAGTTGCTCGAAAACGCCTCCTCGTGTATCATTATCCAGACCAACTTATTCGCTGTTGCCAGCAGCGAGCCGCAACGTCAACACACGGTCGTCGGATACCATCAGGATTTCATCGCGACCGGCTTCGGTGTATCTGGGGTACTGACCAAACCCCGCTGCCACAGGTGGTCCATACCCAGGCAACGGTGGACGCCCATACACGGACGGCGGAGCCTGGTTATATGGATTTGACTGGTAGGGCTGCGGAGCAAAATACGCGTTGTGGTGTGGGTTTGCTGTCGATGTCCCTGATGTCGGGGTATCCGCGAAAAGCATGCGAAGATTGTTTCCTTGGATGACTTGGGATATGAGACCCGTTTCGACATGTCGAATCTCCACAAACGTGGGTTCAAACGCCAGAACATACGGATATCTCATTGCTAGAGCGATGCCATGTCAGGAAAATGAATGTCGCAAGCCACAGGGTCCATTTGTACTTACCGAAACCTGTCGGTGATCCTTCCCAATGAACCATAAAATTCGGCCGCGACCGCCAACCACTCCTGTTGACATAGAAAGCAAATTCTTCGACCATCTGGAGTAAGCACTAATGGTGGCTTTCCTAGCTCTTGCTCTCACCGTCATAGCATAGCAGGAATTCGTTGTCAATCCGATAGATGGCCATCGGACGCAAGTTCTCCCGCTTCCTCACAAAGTCGAGTGATGAATCGGCTGGATCCAACAAACTTTGGGTATCCAAACTCTCCAGGTCAACAATCTCAAAGCCCTTTGAACAACCTACGCAAAGTCTCGTTTTCAGAAAATGTATCGAGCTTGATTCGACGGGAATGTAGAACTCCTGGCTTGCCTGTCAACGGGTAAAAAGAGGGAAATACGAAAGACATACTCTGAAAAGTTTAAGCGTGTCATTCCCTCCCTGCAAAAGCTTGCGGAACGTTGGTTTACTCCGCCCCCGTATATTTTGATCAATAGGCTCAAGGGCCTTGATTGTGCTGGAAAGTGGACTCGACTTCACAACGCAAACAAGTGTTTTTCCAAGGCAGATACCAGCTTTGAAAAATGATGTATGCGAGGATATTCGTTTTGCGCGCTTCAGACCAGCCAGGGGATCCATGGGGTCAAGGGCGTCCAAGGGAAAAGTAATCACTTGTCGCTCTGTAAAATAATCATGAGTTATGAACATCAACACAGAGAGAAACGTACCTGAAAGTACGATGAGGAGCTGATACTCTTCGAGAACATCAACCTGCGACACGTCCAACAATGCCAAGACTTTGATGGGATCCCTGTTTGGTTCCCTCAGATCTGTGAGGTAGACACCATCATCTGTTCCGAAAGCTATCCGTCTCCCATTCGCTATTTCACCGTCAGATCGGCCTGAACTTTTTGTACTCTGACTCACCGAAGGGGGCAGCACAGTTTACCCTATTGGTACCCAAGAAGAAACCTTCAGAAACGGTTGTCGTATCAAAGGCCATACTCCGCTCCCTTAGTAAATCTTGCTGTTTTGTTATAGTCTCCAGCCATTTGCGATGACTGACAAAAGTGCTCGCCCATAGTGTTATTTGGTAGAACTTTCGTCCGAGGTGTACAAACGTGATCGCAAAGTCGCCTTTGCCATCGACTTTGATTGGGATCTGAGGCGGATAGGGTGCACCAGGGCCAGACACCCTCTTCGCGACATCCTTGCTTTGGGCGGAAATGAAGAGGAGTTCCAATGGAATGGGCTGTACAGTCGAACGATTTATGGGTCACCAAAACGGGAAAAACGAGGGGCAACTCACACGGCGATAAACTTTGTATTGTTCGTGCTTGGACTTCTGCTTGACCATCAGCAACGCATGATCGAAGAGATATACCAACAAGTCCCCGCTGTCCCCTTGAGAGCCCCCACGCTTGTTCAACGCGCCTTTATAAACGAGCTCCCGGGAAGGATCCTGTAACTTCAAGTCCTAAATGCCACAGCAGCTTTAGAATATAATACTGGAAGTTAAAAGAGATGCGGACCACTTGCTCTCCAGGTCTGTATATCAGCTGCTGGTCGAGCTGCAGCAAGTTGAACCGATTTTCGGTCTTTCCGGTTTCCACGTTCACCTTGCCGAGGAACTCCCTGACTATGCAGACGACTTGCGCGAGAATTTGCTTGTCGGGATTGTCTTCGGGCGTATGTTTAAGGACAGCTTCCAGTAGTAACGGGTATCGCGCAAGACGAGTTGTGGGCTTGGTGAGGTAGCCATTCAGTTCGAGTTTGCGTGATTCAGGAAGTCGTTCCGTAGTCTGCGCACATGCTGTCATGAACGACGTTATGCTACAGTTACACTATGTGGCGTACCTCAACAAAGGTCGCAAAGGCCGGATTAGAGCTTTTTTCCTTTTCGAACTCATACTTTCCGTACAGCTGATGAGCACCGTATGATACGAATGGGCCGAAATGAGGCACTGCCTCGATCAAGATATCGCCAATACGCTCGACAACGGCGTACGACTTTTGACGTTTATTGAGTGCATCACGGAGGCGGGTGTTGACAGTAATAATCTCTTGGATATTCCAAAAGACCTGTTGGATGAAATCGGTACGGCGGTCTGCAGGGATGATGTCGTTGTCTTTGAGATTATTCACCCAGGCCTGGAAGGAAGTTGATGTGTGAAGAGAGAGAGGGAGACGGAGCAATGACACATACATCTCGAAGGTACTCCATGTCTCGCACAAAGTCACGCTCTGTATATATTACTTCGTTGATAGCCTCTTGTCGCTTTTTCTCGGTGTCCGACACACTGTTCACCACTTCTTGTGGCACCGAATGTATCCAAAGGGTCCCAGGTTCCTGCGAGTGGGTCATGTCAGCGGCGTACGGCCACCTGCTGTCGCACTGCTCACCACAAAGTCGCCTAAACTCTCCCGCGAGATCTGTTTCTTGAGCCCAGGTTGGGGTTTCATGTTCAACCTCGCCTGTTGCTCTAGTCGCCTCGGACACGCAATGCTGTAACATAGCTGATCCCTTGTGCACGTGGGGGAATAGCAATCAGTCAAAAGGGTGAAAATACCAGAGGGAAGGGGGATTTCGTCGATAGTCTCTGTGCCTTGCGACCGCGTGGGTTCGGGTCCTCCTGCCACCGGTGACGAGTCTTTCTCGTGAGAATCACTTGAGCCGTGTCCCGTAGAGACCATTGATACCCCTCTCAAACCATCCTTGCCTTGCACAGGAGACTTGCCCTCTGCGTCATCATTATCAAGGTCCGCAACGGCCGTTGCCAGCTCCCCGCTGACGAAGGGACTCAACTTGGTTCTAAATTGATAGAGCTCTGCCGCACTGTCCCGCAGGCGATGGTCATACGTGACATCATGGAAGAATTTCTGTGCGTCCAAGGCCCGGCCTAGTAGCAAGGCCAAGTTTCGATCCGTGGTTTTGATGATATACGCGATCTTGTCCACTGCTTCCCGTCCATCGAACGCATCTTTGTAGGTGAGGCTATCCTTGACGCGGTCTGCGAGGGAGATGCGTTCCTTGAAGGCCTCTGCTACTCTGGAAAGCAAGGCAGGATAGATGATGGGAGAGCGACCTCGTGTCACGGGAGCTTTTGTCGAGGTGGTGGGTGAGTTTCGACCACCTTGGAGAGGCTGAGACATGGATGGGCGCGAACGAGTCTCCAATACAGTGCGCATCGAGTTTGATGTAGAAGATATGGACAGGGACCTGTCCTGGGTGGTGTGGTCGCGACGGAAGGGGCCAGGCACGGTGCGAGTGGAATCTGAGGAGCGTCGCGATGTGACTGCTGCGCCAATGAAATGGTCGACCAGGGTAGAAGAAGCGGGAGAAGAGTTGGCGAGGGATGAACGTGAGCCAGCCATGAGGGCAGTGTCGAGCTGAAGGTGATGAGGGCGAGAAGACCCACTGTAGTCGGACTTTACGGAGAGGGGGCTTGATTGGCGATTTTGGGGCTGCTGCGCGTGGAGGGCTTGAGGGAAGGGTGCGATGGCTAGAAGGAAGGGACCGAATTAGCGCATTGTGCAGCACGCCGACCAGATATGGAACAGAGCAACCCACGTGTGCGCTCTGAAGGGTGAGCCCATGGCAACTCGCTGTCGGGGGCATCTGTAGTCTGTTCGTCTGCGGCAAAGTCGATGGTGAGACGACCAATGTCAGGGTCGATGAGGTCGAGACGAGGCACGTCATTGGAGGGGCGGGATGGCGTGCCATTCTGTGGAGGTTGGTCGGTGTGGTAAACCTGGGCCTGATAAGCCTGGGCAGGGGTAAGACCGGACCTGGTGAGGGCCTCGAGCGCGGCATCTGGAGGATCTTCTGGTTTTGGGGGGATGATGGCGTATGTGATGGGTGCACTGACGACGGAGGGTGCGCGGGCGTGGACGGTGGGTAGGGCAAGCGCGTGGTGACGCTGTGAGAGGTGGTGGGGATGCTGGTAGGTGGAAGAAGCGGGGAGATGGGGCTGGGATGGGATGTAGGTCTGGTGGTGGTGGTAGGGGGCAGGCGGGGGAACAATGGCAGACGGGTGGGAGGTGCGTCTGTCGATCGTCTGCGGGTAATAATTGTACGGCGGGGAGAACTGGTTCACGGGCGGGTGGTACTGGGCGGGCTGGCCATAGTATGGATTGCCCGCCGCCTGGTGGTGGGTCGTCGACGGACGGCCAAAGATGGACTCGTACGCCTCGTTGCGCTTGTCAGGCTGACGTGGGCCAGCTGGCCGCTCCATCGTGGCTGGCAGTGGGGAGCAACGGCGTCGGCGTCGTCGTTGGACTCGCAGCGATCGAGTGCGCTGTCGTCGCTCGTGTCGATCCGATTGGAAAACGCACTGCCCAGTTTTGGAACCCGAGCTCGCTTTCCCAGCGCTGTCGACGACGACGACAAAGACCGCAACAAATCTCTCTATGATATTACCACTGACACTATATAACATGTATGCTATCGCGACCTCGGTCCCCACGCACGCACACCGAGCTCCTCCCAGATCTCACCCGCGCCAACGGCGACCCGCTCCTTGACGCTCTGCACGCTGTCGAGTGCGGGCCGGACGTCCAATGCAAAGACGGGCTCCCCGTCTGGCGTAGGTGGAGCCGAGTAGTAGTCAATCACGTACCGTACTTCCTCGCCCGTCCGCGGCCTCCGAACGATCCAGTCGTGACGGTCAAACGGCGGCTCCGTGCTGTGACCCCGTCAGTTTGCGCAAGCACACGACGCGGCAGAGACATACTTGAACCGGGAAGGCAGTAGCCATCCGCCAAACATCCAGAAGCGCGCTTTCGGGGACATCTCACCGGGACGTCCCTTGAATCTGGCGAGATGCGGCTCTTCGTCTCCAGGCCTGGCAGCGATTTCGTCAGTCGCGTTGCCCGGCGAAGCGAGAAACATGGCCTACTGAGCGACGCGCTTCTCCCACTTTAGCACTTCACCCCAAGCACGCTCATTCAAGAAATTGTGAATGTCGACCATTGTCTCTACATGCTCGACGGGCGTCTCCCATCCCTTTCTGACCAGTGCATTATAGAACTGCTGGGGTGAAGGATACTCCCATGTCTCTTTCCGCCCAACGTCGACAGAGCGTGGTATGGACGAGACACTGCGTTCAGTCGGGAGCTGGTCCGAGTTGTCCAGCGGTGTCTGAGGAAGCGACGGCATTTGGTTGAGCGGGTTGAGCGGTGTCGACGAGTGGTCGACGGGACATCCCCTCGACTGCGAGTGTCTGATTGGGCAGCCCGTCGGCGCCGGCGCGGACGGCGGCGACGAGGATGACTGGCCCATGGATGAGCGGATACAAAAAAGGTGCCACGTGACGTTTTCTGGGTTTCCCACCTCCCCCTAAGTAGAAAGGCTTCTTCAACTTTTCCGAGATATGTCGCACCCGCCCAACGAGCGCGAGGTGATTGATGTCGACGAGTGGGACGTGTTCTGCACAGGCGTACGCCACTGCATCCATATCGATCGTCCCCTTTCTCCACGTCTCCCCAAGGAACGCTCGCGAGACCAAGTTATCTCCCTCGTCGACTCAGGCAGCAACGACCCTCCACTGACCCTTGGCAAGTCGTGAGTGTACCATCCGACTGTCCCGTTACGCTACTCCGACCGCGCGTCGCGCTGATAGACGCAATAGGCATTCCAAATCTGCTTCGCGTTCAATGGATCAATGTACCGAGCTCCAACGTATCGTACAATCGGTTTGTCCACCCCAGCGTCACAAATCGAGGTCTGACACACCACCAAAGGAATTGACTTTGCGGACAGCACTTTCTGACGGTCGCCCAACCAAGAAGCGCGCAGCTGACTCCATTAAAATGGCTCAGGATGCTGTAAAGCGTCATACCGAATTGAAGCGCAAGGAACGCGTCTCGGAAGTCATTGAGATCTCATCCGACAGCGAGCCCGAAATCTGGCCTTCCAAGGTGTGTCATGCATTCCGTCTACCTGGCCAGCGATACGCATCCTATCCCAGAGGCAAAAAGTCGACGACCGTGTTGGATCGCCACATGACGCAGATGCTGGATCTGGCGACCCCAACGATATACCCATACTGGAGGCTGAATTCTCTCGTGCTGAGCTCTATTCTCCCGGCCCGTCCAATGATCGGGGCCATTCCGAGGTTGACGACGACGACTGCGTAGATTTCTTAGCCTCGCTGGAGATTTCAAACGAGGCAAATGTAATGTGGCATGTCGTGATCCCGAGGCAATGTGCTCATGGGCTTGTTTCGCTGCAGTGGGCTCCCCTACCGGAAAGAAACAAAGCAGAAGATTTGACGCCCATGCACGAGTCGGATAATAACACGTCCAAACCACATTCCATACCTCCTTTCCGTATTTCCCGAAAAAAACCTCCTGTCGATTATCGACATGTTCCGCTTGATTGGGTTTCAGTGGGCCCGTGGGGAACGGTGAGCACACAATTGCACCCTCGATCGAATTTGACTTCGTCTTATGCAGTGCATGCTAGGTGTCTAGGAATTACGGTATCACTAGGTTTCCAAAACCATTTTATCATGCGCGGAGACAAGAGCGCCTTTGGCCTCGTCGTCCACCAAATCTTTATTACGAACAATGGTACTCCAAGCTCGAGCTAACTGCAAAGTACCCCCACCTGACATCTGGATGCGAGTGTTGCATATGTGATCGCGCTTGGGTGTCCAACTAACTTGGGTTACATAGCGGTCAATAAAATCATCCAGGCACAAGGTAATGTGGTACTTTGCGCCGTAGTGGAAGGTGGTCTGGAAGATTCCGATGACGAAGAAGGTCAGTACCAAACACAAATATTCAAGTCACAGACTAGATGGCACTTCATTTACTACAGATTGTCCCCCTCCCCCTGCCGAGAACAAACCAGGTTCGTTGGTCGTCTATCATCATGGTCGAGGTAATGTCCTGTGATACTCCACGGTACACTTCAGTGAGATCTTTGAACTAGTACATGTGGCACCGGCGCATTGTCACGTACGCGAAACCACTCGCGGTGAGTAATCGCCCGATTATCTAGAGTTTCACCAAGGTTTCTGAACTATCACAGGCTCAGTAATGAAGTACTATTCTGTATATGATGTTGCGTTCAATCCTCTCGAGTGAGCTACATGTGGTAATTTGCGTCTGTGGGTGCCTTACAACCTCACCAGCCCAAAGCAGTTTCTGTCATCGGGTTACGATCTCTTCATTCGAACGTGGGAGATACTTGATCCCGATGACAATGACGAGTCCAGGGGTCTCGACGCAAAGCGTCATTGTGAGTCTACCATACTGCTCGATCATGCTCGTTCTCATTCTCCCGTTCTCCTCACATGAATACAGTCAAACTCAAGTCCAGACCACAAGACTTGGTGTATGCCCCCGATGGTTCGGCACTGGCGATTACCTGTCATGACGGGTATGTCGTGTTGTGCGCTTTAGCCATTCAAATCTCAACAGATGCCATCCAGTACCGTTCAGCTGTGTTCTCAGGACCTCTTCGAGGACATGATAGATGTGAATTTTACCTTCAAGAAGTTGCGTGTAGCGCCGGCAAAAATGAGCCACGCCACTGGCTCCACTCTCTGGGGACAGGGGTCATCACAGTACCTATTATTCACATCGTCCGAACCAACGGTGAAAGACGATCACACCGGCTTTCACCATGCTTTCGATACCTCCAGAGGGGATCGGTCATTTCGATTTGACGCCACGGAAGCGGGGGATGCTGCTACCCTAAGTCCGGATGGGACGACACTTGTCTTGTTCACGTGGGGGGATGGCACGCATCCCGTCCGCCTTTACGATGTTCGCCGTAAGCGAAGCGAAGCTTACGAGACAGAGGAGCTCGAGAAGTTCCAAGTACGACCACTCTTGGATCCTGGTCAAGGACCAGGTGATTCGGAAGAAGTGAATCAAGCTTCATTTTCACCTGATGGACGTCTCCTCGCTGTCGCGCGGAGTGACAATGCTCTGCACGTCTACGACGTGCGTGCGCTATCGCGCGGGCCACTCTGTCGGTTCGAACATCATGATTCAGACGCTGTGGATGGTAGAGGGTTCGGCATTGTCACAGCCAATTGGATACAAGGCAGGGAAAGGATCGGAATCATGAGTGGGGGTAATGATGGTGGGTCCCCTCAATGGATTGGGTCAAATCAGTTCAGGACTAACTCCTTGACAAGGCTGCGTACGGTTGTGGGAACCAGCACTGGGAAGGACGGACGACGTCCAAGGCGCGGTCATTGGGAGGACCGACTTTGACGTTGCCCACTTTTCCGTTGGAGATCGGCAGAGCGGGGAGCTCCCACTAGTCATGTACGTATCAGTAACTTGCACGATGGTACACGTCTCATTCTTTCCCCAGCGGTGATTCTGGGGGTGGAATGCACACATACGATTTCACGAATGAGGATGGAATGCGAATCTAGAAAGTTGTTGGGATGAAGGGGCGAATCACCACAACAAATTTTTATGCTTGTAAATTAGTATTTTTATTTCAGACACGACGCATGTGTAGCGATAGATTGAGCAGTTGTCGATGCTTGGTGACGGTGGAACGAGGAAGAGTCCAATCGTGCACAGGGACTGCAACTACACAACTACTCCTCACCGTTGTTTGGACAAATAAACCACGTCCAAGGTCGTGACTTACTTCCGACCGTGACCTCCAGAAACCCGTAAAAAGTTCCACCAACACATGAGCGTGCACAATAAAAAGAGGTCCGTGCGCTGTAAGCCAACAGGTCGGACTTTGAAGGCACAGGGCGGTTCAACAAAACCATCGCGTCGAGATGAACCACCCCCATCTGTTTTCCTTTCATCCACACCTCCATCCCAAATCCAACCGCATCTCTAACTGATGTCTGACAACGAGGGAGCGACTAAAAAGAGCGGTTATCGCCTCGAATACGCGAGCTCTGCTCGTGCAAAATGCAAAGGTGTGTTCAACTTGCCCTCGCCACCACAATCACGCCAGATGCTCATTTTTTTCTCCTCAAAGGCGCCAAGCCTTGCGCAGGTAAGAAATCGTACAGTGCAAATGTGAGATTGAGGTATATGAGGTTTCTAGGAACCCCCATTACAAAAGGTACCCTGCGGGTCGGCTCCGTCGTCGACTTCAGGGGTAACACCAACTTGTACGTTTCTACCCCTCTGTTATGACTCATTCTAACCTACACGCTCTCGTCGTCGTGTAGTGCATGGCGTCACTGGGGATGTACTACTCCAAGGATCATAACTAATATGAAGGTCAAATTCTCCAATCCTGAGGACCTCGACGGGTTCGAGGACCTCAAAGAAGAGGATCAAGAGCGTGTACGACGTGCATGGGAAGAAGGACGAGTCGCTGACGAAGACATTCCTCCGACCGCACGAAAGGCAGCCGAGGCAGAGGAGGAGGAGGAGAAGCCCAAGAAGAAGCGTGCCCCCGCCAAGAAAAAGGCTGAAGCCGATGGGGACGAAGAAGAAAAGCCAAAGAAGAAACGTGCAACCAAACCAAAGAAGACCGAGGAAGCCGAAGACGAGGATGAAGCTGAGGATACGGAGGAAAAACCCAAGGCTGCCCCTGCTAAGAAGCCACGCTCGAAGGTCCGCGACTCAACTCATATCTGAGTGCTGTCTTCATCTATCTTCCAGAAACATGAGGGGGAAGAAGATGGAGAGAAACGAAAAGCGCCCACTCGACGGCAGCCCGTTGCCAAGAAAGTATCTACTAAGAGAAAACCTGCCAAGGTCAGAATATCAAAAATTAACAGTGACGTATATCATCCTGAGTTTGCTTCTCACCCATTAGAATGAGTCCGAAGCCTCGGGTGAGGATTTTGCGGAGGAACTGGCTGAGGTGGAAGATGAAGATGAAGACGACGCGGACGAGTCTGCCGGCAAGAAGAGAAAGGTTTGCACATTGTAAATGCCTGTTTTCACGGTCTGATGCGCCGTAGCGCCCCGCATCAACGAAGCAGGCAACTACTGCCAAGAAACCAAGGGCTACGTCATCCCGAGCAAAGAAATCCAAGGCAGTCGTCGAAGAGGACGAAGATGATGAGTAATTATTCTCGCGAGAAAACCTCCCGTTCGCCGTGTTGTTGTTCATTCTATTGTTGTTCCTCGTCCATTATTTGAACGCAATTGCGCATCTTCAAGCGTAAACTTTTGTATCAGAATACGGTTACACTTCATCACAGTTCATGTTCTTATAGTTCAACGTCTGGAAGGTCTTGTGAGTGAATTCAGTGATGGCCTTTCCAACATCGTGTTCCACGCGAATTGTCAAGTAGAACCTTGTCTTTCATTACTTTGAAACTATTTATGTAACCTACTGTCCCGGTAGACTTTCATATACCTCCATGCGCACGACATGCAACTCTGAATTGCGACACCATCAAAGTTTCGCGGTGACATTTACCTTACTGTGGCCAGCAAACAGTCCGTAGAGCTCCTCGGCGGCTTTCCTGATCTCCTCTATAAATTCCGCGTTGGGCATCTCGGCGCGAGAGGTGATTGTGTACTGTAGGTAATCTGGTCAAGGACATCTACCGTGAGTGACCTTTTATCGAAACGGGACGAGGAAGTGGGCACACCATCAAACCCGGTCATGTAAGCGACTCCGAACCCATCGGGGACAACTTCACCCCATCCATACGCTCCGATGTGGCTACTGAAAATGGCACTGGTAGATAGTGTCCAATGGGAGGAGCGGGTATAGAGTGGGTCCGTGAACAATGCTGGTGCAGGCAAGGAGGATGGTTTGGAGAGGCGAAGACCTGGTGAGCGAGACAAATTAGTTGACGTACTGGTGGAACGAGTGAGCAACGGACCTAGCATGTGCCTGTCCACACCCTCGCCTATTATGGCTTCCGAGGCAAGTCGCGTATGCTTCTTAACCGCCTCCCTCAAGAGTCGCACTTTCTCATCCCTCGTCGCTACACCGATCATCAATCACCAAACACAGTCGGGCTTGTCGTGGAGCTAGAAAAATCGTCGCAACTCACCTGACTGGCCCAACATTGCCTGCACGAACGCAACGCATTCATCGCTTACCACTCTGATGGTTTCCGTGCGCCCCTTGTAGAACTTCCTAGTCGTAGCAGCCTCGTATGTACCAACTGGCCACGGTGTGACTCGCCCGTTTTCGCCACCAAAACGTTCCGCGAGGCGTGCATATGCAACCTGCACAACCATCTGAGCCCATCCATCGGGACCCACGCCAAATGACTTGATCGCAGCTTTTCCGTAGTTCGTTCTGAGGAAGGAAAGGGACTGGGAAGAAGCAAGATCGTGCAGGAACTGTTGGGATTTTGATATTGCTTCGTGGATTTCAGGGATGGACGTCAGATCAAAATCTAGAGGTTCTGGGGTTGCAACCACGGAGGCTGAGGGTGGTAACTGGAAATCCGACTTGGGATCTGCTAAGAATCCTAGTAGCTCGTTGCATAAGCGGACAGTGGGCGTCCCATCCATGACGCTATGCTCTCCCATAAACCCTGCGACATTGTTATCAAACACTACGAATTGGAGGGGTTTATCGACATAGCGCGAAGAAAGGGCTCGTGAGACTCCGGTTGGATTGGTAGGTGACTATGCGCAGGAAGTTCAGGCGGAGGGGACAGTCCTCAGCCAAGAAAGGACGCTCACCGCAAGTGTTCCATGCCACAGGGCCCTCGAGAGAACTACATCGTTCTCTGGGGGTGGTGTAGAGTCATCCAAAGACACCACAAAAGCAGATGAATGAATCTCGCGCAAGAGAGCTGCGTTCTGGGGAATCGAGGATAAATGCGCGAAATCCTAGAATCACGTTAGATTTCAGAAAGCTCAAGAGCGTGATGGATGATTGCTAGCGACAAAGAAAACGTTGCAGAGTACGCACCTTCGCCCATACATCTCTACTATTAGCGGTCAATGCACCGATTGCGGGGTATTCATCCGTACTGTGGTCATATATATATTGGAATTGGCTGTGGTGCAAACGTGAGCATTACCAGCGGAGAAACGAGAACAATCAAACTTTGCAAAGATGACATTGCAGCGCATTTTGGAGAAACTGTTCTCGACATGACGAACCGCACCTAATTAAATCACCCATGCCAACCACCTTACCATCAACCTGCGCCTTCATCTTCCAAAAACGGTTCTTGCGGATGACGATGACATGCCCGAGATCGTCGTGTGGATTTGGACTACCGGCATAAGAGACGCTCCAGTCGTGGCCTTGTGTGCCTGGGACACGGCAACAGTCAAACATCCAACTAAGTTGAAGGATGAGTGAGGTGAAACGAAGCTTAGGAGGGACAGACCGATAAGTGTCCATGCAGAGTTGGGCATCCTTGATCGCGTCAGGGGCTAATTGGCCTGAACAAAGGCTCTGCCTGAATAACATGGCGGCGCGAGTGATGCCGGCAGCACGCGCAGCGAGTGTCTGGGGAAGATGTGCAGGTTGAGGGTTGAAACCATCTATGGAGGGAAGTGAGTGATGATGAGAGCAAAGGCGTAGTAGGATATGCTTACAGTAATATGATACATTGACGACGACCTAGATCATGAATGTAAGAGAAATGAAATGAAACAGAGAGCCGAGAACTGACAGAGTCTCTGTAAGCAAGATAGCCCAAGTCGTCCCACCACTCCTCCAACCAATGGTCTCTGTCATTCTTGCGCTGGAGGAGTAACTGCTGAAGGACGGGGCCGGGGCCGTCGGGGCGCGCAAAATCGTCAATCTTGTGGCACACGGAGGCGAATTCCTGAGTGGAACGGGCGAGAGGACGCAAGGAGTCCTTGAGTCTCTGAAGGGTAGCGGGGAGGGAAGGGACAGGGAGCTGCGGGAGGGTGGATGGCTGGTGAGCAAAGTTTGGGATGGGCGGCGCAAGTGCCTTCCAATTTTGTGGGCGAACTTGGTGGGACATGGAACGGTGAGCGACGCGGAACCTCGTCGACCTCATCATGATCATGATTCACATGCAAACCGACCCATCCGGTAGTTCAACCATGATGCGGGCCGTGCGGGCCGACTCGTGATCGGTAGTGAGTCAGAGGATGTTCACTCCACTACTAGTAGGAGGGGTTCTGGTAAAATAAATCAACCCGAGGTTGACCACCGATCCGAGGAGGCTCACAGCATATCATATCCGCCGAATCTGGTATGTACCCCTCTTAACCGCCGACAAAATTCGAACCTGATTGTCGTTTACACCTGACTCCGAGACTCAGAGGCATTCTACAGCATATTCCCCCAGGTCACCCTTGAGCTGGTAATACCCCATTCTTCCACTCGACTCCGAGTCGGAGACTGATCGTCAGCATCCTCTGGCGACAGTCCATCACATATCAAATGTACAATCAGACACAGGAAAAATTCTATGCATAAATGACGTTCGCTGGCACCATCATACTCTGCCATCTTTCCAAACTGTCTCTGTCCCTCAATCAATGGCTACCACTGACCCTTTGACCACAATTGCCATCGCCGCGGTCATCGAGTCATACGAAGTAAACTACGCCTTCGCCTCACTCCTATTCTATGACTACATTCTTTGCTTCAGCGAAGAGGTACGTCTTACCAAAGCACACGTCACTTCACACGTCCCGAGCTTTGTTCCAAAGGTCGAATACTTCTGGACTGGTCCGTGGTCCCTCTCCAGGATTTTTTACCTCGCTGTAAGAGTTCACTCCGTATTTATTTGCCATTCTACTCACCCTCTCGTCAGATCAGATATTTAAGCCTCACATTTGCGTTGTGAGCGTGCTGCAATGTGTGTACTCTGCTGATAATTTATTTGTTCAGCTTCTCAATCATTGGTAAGTCACCTATATCACTACCCTCGGTACCGCTCTTGCTAAAAATCGTCTTGCAGTCGATAATCCGTACCTTACAGTGAGTTGTTCTAGCATCGACCCCGTGATTTGATATTCACCGCCAACACACAACCTCGTCAGGCGTAAGTCACCACATCAACAGATACAAGCTGTAATGAACGCAGCATCGGATCAGTACATCATGGACGAGTACAATACTATTGATCAAGCTCTTCGTTTTTGTTATTCCCATTTCTATCCTCTGTCAATGTGTGTCCCCTTCCCGAGGGCAAACGGTGGAAGCTAACATAATCATTAGCGGTCATAACCCTTCGCATCTGGTTCCTCTTCTCTCGCAAACCGGCGGTTAAAATATTCGCTGTCTTCCTGCCGATCGCAACTTTCGTCACGAGTGCCTTGCTAGTGGCATTGCAGTGGAATTCAATCCAATCAACACTTCTTAATCCACCACTTTCCGCAGCGAGCTCATTCGCATGGGCATACGTGCCCTCATTAGTGTTTCATAGCGTTCTTTTTGCGCTCAAGGTCTATCGCTTCCTCACAAGTTCTGTGAGAATGAAAACCGATACACTTTTATGGGGGCTTCATAAAAGAGTACGTCCCCGATAATCCATATGTCATGTTCTCATGTCGCTTTCGTGCAGGGGCATGTTTATGTACGTGTTTGCAACGGGTAAAACATTTTCTAGTTGTCAAGTAACGTGCATACTAACGCAAGCGTCAGCGTCTCTTTTGTTCGGGGTCGTGGACTTGTCGATGGCAGAACCATCACAACTCCCTGTGAGCCGCCAACCCCTTGCCTTAATCCTGTGACAACTGAACCGAGATGTTGCTACCCAAGGTGCGCATGCCCGCAGCGATAGCAAGGTACAGTCCCCACATTTCGTCATAACTGTTGGGAGCCTTGACACATTCTTTTCAGTCCTATCGTGACCGCGATCGTCGTATCCGTGTGTCGAGTTATGCTCAGTATACGTTCTGTGGCTGCAACTGCGCATGTGGATCCAGAATGGTTACTCAACCACGCAGAACTCAGCCGCGTGTATTGGAGACAAGGCAATGTGGATGGCGAAATTATTGTGGAAGTTGGCGAGCTTGTCAATCTCTGTGACACTAAGTTTCCCTCTCCGTGAGGAACTGAAACAGATAGCAGTACAGTGTACCCTACTCAGCATTTTCTTTCTTGCTATGGACCAACGGTTGGTAAATACCACTAGGTCCTCGGTACGAAATCGCTACAGATATTACTTGGGCTTCCTTGACACAAGTAAAAGGTGTTGAGAACGAGAGGGATACTCCTCGTCGTTTAACCATGTACGCACCATCATCAAAGAGACTCGGGGTCTGGATACTCGAAGCTGATTCCATCCCATTTTACCTCGCAAACAACCCCCCGCAACTCATCCACTTCATTGGTCCCAACATTCGAGCTCTTCAAAATTGTAATCCTTCTCAACGGATACCCTGCGTGCCTCCTGCGAGCGAGAGCATCGCAAAGGCAATGAACTGTAGGATCGCACTCGTAAATCTCGTCCCCTATATCGGCGTCGCATGCGGTGGCGAACGAAACTTGTTCAAGCTCTATCTCCTCCAAGGCGCGTGCGGCGAGTACTTGATTCTGCCCTTTCCATCCATGGTGATCTGGCGCAAGTGTTGTAACGAAACTGCGCAGCTCGGTGTATCTGAGTTTAATAAATTGAAGTTTTGGAGCGAGATTGAAGAGGTCCTTCCAAAAACCATCCGAGAGGTCAGCGGCTTCTGGAAAATTGACGGCGAGCATCTGGAGGTGCGCCAAAGAGAGGTGCTGGAATATGTCGACCATCACTGTTTCCGTCAGTGCGGTCAAAAGGTGGTCTTGCACATTCATTTTCAGAGGGATGTCCCGACCCCAATCGTAACTAATCGGCGAGATTTGCCCATGAGAGGGGTTTTCATTGACAGTAAGACCGCGGTATCTGTACCCGCATTCCGAAGTGCTGCAAGTGACAAAGAAAGATCGAGGTGGGGAACCTTCAATGCACATGGAACGAATAGGTTGTTTTGGTAGAGATCCTTCTCTCTCGTCTTCTTGAGGGCTTAATCTCTTCTGAACGTATGAAAGGAGTTGGGATAGGCTGTCTTGTCCTCCAAAAACGCATTTCAGGCGGATTTCGGTCTCCAGGGGAATGTGGACATGGGACAAGAAATGAACTATGTCGGGAATTGTTGCCGTGATCGACAACCTCGAGAGACAAGGCAGCGTGATTTGCTCCGTGAGAGGATCTTGACGGAACGGGGATAACCATGGTAAAACATCTTCGAGCTCCAACTCCATCAGGCGCGGCATCTGAGAGAGGATAGAAGATAGCTGCTGCATGGTGTGTGGGCGAGGCATGGTCAAGAGCCTTAAACTTGTTATCCCTGTGAGTGTGAGACTGTGCCACGCGATGTCAAGCCTCGCGAGGACCAACGATTGAAGCTTGGGGGTCGTCTGACTGAGAATGACAGGAAGGGTGGGTGAATCTAGGGGCACGAGAGGCCGCTTCTTGGATAGCACAGTAAGCTGAAGTGATTGCAGCAGTGGTGCTGGAACGAGGAGCTTGGAGATAATATTGGGCACCGCGTCGGGGGGAACGCCTCGGATATGAAACTCTTCCATACGCGGAAGGTGCTCGAAAAGCATCTCCAACATCGGTAAGGATCGACGGGTTCCGTATGTTATGTCAAACCCAACACGCAATGGTGCCATCTGCGATCTTCGGAGCAATACGGTCATCCATGTACGCGAGGCGAAGAAAACGTATGTCCATAGGGTCGGACAACCGAGCGCCATCGTGCGCCAGCGACGGCAGACATAGGAGACCCTCACCCAGGGGGGGACTGGCGCGGGAGCAACTGAGAATGTCTTGACCTTGGCCCATTCGGAGATGTGATTCTGGCGAGCGTAGAGAATAAACACGGTTGCGAGGAGCTCATCTGGAAGGCGGGATATGGGCGAAAGCGCATTCCTCTTCGTGCGAAGAGCACAGATGGGCAAATAGCGAGCATTAATCTCTTCGTCAATCTGAGCTTGGGCTCGCTGGACCAGACGCTTGTGCTCCGAGAGGTCGTCGTCACCACCCCTCAACGACGACGGTGTGCTCATGGCTGCCGCCGACTCTGTGACTGCTTGTCAGTGTACGGATTGCGCGGTTCAGGGGCGGCCCAAGGTTTACCAACGCTCACCGATCAAGTGGTAGAAAATGTCAAACACCGCAGTGGCACTGACTTGTACTGTTTACATACCAGTTTCAAGTTGAATAACTTCACGGATGAGGAGACTAGTATAGACTACAAGGCAACAGCTAAGGTACTAATGATATGATGCTAGAGTGTAACATTCTCAACAAGCTAACTGCAAGTCGATTGGACGTGATGTCTTTTGTATGGCAAATGGCAGCACAAACACATCACTGGTCCGAAACAGTCTGCAACGTTCTGCTCCACTCAACAACTTTGGGGTGAGCTTGTACCTAGAGCAAGTCAGTGATGGGTTGACGAGAGAGCATACTACATCAGGTTACCTTCTTTGGATCAAAGTTGAGGACTTGAAGTCCGTCCAAGCAAGTTGCACGGGATAGAGCTACATATGCTTGACCTAAAACCTGGTGGGTATGGGGGTGGAGCATTTGGTGGTGAACCTACCTTTCTCAAACACCCTGCCCAGATCAACTTTGACCCGTTCTAACGTTTGCCCTTGAGACTTGTGGATACTCATAGCCCACGCAAGAATCAAAGGGAGCTTTCAGTCGGTCAGGAAACAAACACAGTAGGCATTGAAAGAAATCACCCCCCACCTGTGTTCTTGAGACCTGTATTTCACCACTTGGAAGCTCGACTTTCCAATTTTCAGGCGCAACCAGAACCTCTCGCCGCATCTTGTTCGGCAACGAGAACTCCACAAGAGGATGCAACATGTCATTTGTCAAGGGTTTTTTTTTCTCTGACTTGGGCCGCCCATTTTCATCGACGTCGTCATAGTCTGTTTGATACAACGAGGGATTCACAAATCGTAACACC
Organism: Imleria badia; assembly: GCA_015039435.1. Lineage (NCBI taxonomy): Eukaryota > Fungi > Basidiomycota > Agaricomycetes > Boletales > Boletaceae > Imleria > Imleria badia. Next base: position 141,818 of record MU130781.1, on the reverse strand, counting down.
TTACCCATACTTCCGTTGACAAGCGATTCGTCGATGTTCTTGACGAGCATCACCTGAGCACCAACACGCAGAGTGAGCTTCTTAGGAGCCATAAAATTTGAGAGCATCTTTTCTCTTTGGACAGGATCGGTGATTGTTCCTGCATCAGTGGCAATGAAATCCTTCTCTTCCGTATTAAGGATCGACATTCGACCTTGGTTCGATCTGTCGACGTCCTCTCTGCGGGGAAATCTAGAGGATGTCATGAGTGAAAATGCTCAACAAAGAAACTGCACTCACAGCTCTGTTGGTCCAAGGCCGTCCCCGTATTCGATTTCACGAGAGAGCGACTTGAACTTCGAGATAGAGCGTGGCGTTAACCGTCCGAACCTCATCTCGTTAAGCATATCAACAAACTCTGCATAAGTTCAGTGGGTATGGCGGCGGATTCCTTGTCAATAAACGCTGACCTTGATCTTTCTGCCGAAAAACCTTTGTGAGATTAAATGTGTGTTTGATCGTTTGGTTCCACATCTCAGCCTCGAAAGCGAACTTCACTTTCGCCGTCCCTTTGCACACGGGAGGAAGCTGGAAGAAATCTCCTGTGACAACAATCTATCCATTTTCGGTGAGAGTGGAGTTAAGAGAGGAAGAATGAACGTACTTGGATTCCTCCAAATGGATCCTTGGATCTGCGGAGGAGGATCGCGATTCTCGCCAGCTTGTCAAACAAATCACCGTCCACCATGGAAACTAGGGTCTGTTATACCGTGGAACTGCTTCAAGTCGCAAGGCATTCACCTTCGTCAACAATGAGTACTTTGGTCCGAGCCCACCGCGTAGCAGCCTTTTTGTTCTTCCGGATCTTTGAAAGAAGATCGTCAACAGTACCCTCTCCGATGCCGATCCCTGCAAATGAGTGAATGGTCATGCCCCCGATATTGCACGCGGCAATGCCTGTAACGTGCCACTCAGCCTCACAATCATTCCATAGTAACGTTTACATGTGGGCGCACCTGTGGATGCAGTGATCGCCACAGCATCGGGAGACTTGACATATGTCTTTCGGAGAGTGTTGATGATCTCCCGTAAAAGAACAGACTTTCCGGTACCTGGAGAATTAAGTATACATATGCGCAAAAATGAGGTCACTTCGTTACACACCAGCGCTTCCTGTGTAGAAAACACTGTTTCCAAGCTGAACAAGACGAAGAATTTGTGTTTGCTCTTGGCTAAGAAAGACACCTGCTGGCTGGGCTGCCGCCGGGGCAGCCATCGTTCCGGAAACGCCGGTGGACTTGCTCTTGACATTTGTTCCGGTCGTCGAGGAGATGCGGGTGGTTGTTGTGAAGCTAGATGAACTAGTGTATACATCCTTCTCCCAACTAGGAGGTAAAGCCCGTTTCTTGGCAGCTGGCTCGTGAGCAGTTGCTGGAAGGGGTCGTTTGCTACCGCTGGGTATGTCCGCCGTGGAAACGCTGGCGAAGTTTCGCAGGAGCATGGAAGAAAGGCTAGTTTGCTCTCGCCCATCTAGACCGGCTTGAATGTCCCGAATACGCTGTGCCCGGGCATCAAGAGACTGTTGGGACGCATCCGAATCAGTCTTTGAGCTCGTGGACCAGTCTCGCTTGACGGTTCGAAGCCCCGAGAGCGCTGATTTGGGGCCAGACATTGCCAGTCAATAGCTGTCCGCAGGGTAGTACTGGAACAAGACGCGATGACCCGCGCGCATCCTTACAACGCGGTCACGTGAAAAGCCCTCCGGGCACCCCTGGACCCCCAATGGAGTCGTCGCACGATGATCCCTGCTATAAGTACTTGTGCTGTAATCCTGCGAAATCTGGCACAAGCCGTTGTTGCTCGCTGCCGCCGACGATCCCGACATTCCATAAACAGTTACAGTAACTCAAAACCACGGGTCCACTGGGGAATTACATTTTGTTGCAGATTGCTATTAGTAAACATGTAGGACAGAACAAAACCATGCGAGATTCTCTAAAGAATAAAATCTGCACTTCTCAGCTGCCCATTTCCACGCCAATCGGACGAGGAAATGATGGTCAATATTGGCATTTCACCAGAACCGGTCCAGGGTGGAGACAAAACTTCACTGTCCGGGCAGAAATAAGCCGTAAATTGACCAAGACAGAGAAGGGCCAGGTTTTTATACTCTCGTGAACCAAATGAGCACAAACACGTCCCTCCTGACTCAACGCCACAGTCGCGTCTCGTTCTCTAATGTCCAACTTGAAGACGGTTATTGACCGTCTCAAAAGCGAAAAAGTAAAGGAACGCCAGGAGGGAGTCGCATTACTCCGCTCCGCCTTCGCTCGTGAGGATGCGGTGTACAGTATCGAAGACGGCCGTGGCTGGCTGGTCCTCTACCAAGCCTTGTTCACGGCAGTCAAGATCGAGAAGGTCGACGCCGTCAAGAAAAGCGGAAAGTCAGGAACAGCCGGTACAGCTGCCCAGCGCAGGCTCTCGGAAGCCGCAGCCGCCCTACGCTGGCTGGTCGAGCGGAGTGTCCACTGTCTCAGCAAAAAGGCACTAACACCTCTCCTTGATCATCTCACTCAAATGCTCGTCCATCGTGGTCAATTGTTTACTCCCGTAGCCTTGGATTACATTAAAACAATCAAAGTCCTTCTTTCCTGGACTCCTCACATGGACCACATCAACGTCGATATCTGGCTCAAGCTCGTAGAGATCAGTTTCAACATCATCCTGGATGCTCCCATAGAAGACGAACTTATACAGACAAGGGATCAAATAGCAAGTTCTATTCCAGCCGACGACTCGATGTACCAAAGTGACTCCTTGCCGTCAGAGGACGGTAACCCTCCGTCCACTCGGAAAAGAGCACTAAGGGAGCACAGTTCCACACCTATGCCGGGAGTCGCTTCCGACACCCCCACCGTCCGCCGTGTACCTCGTCATCCGGTGTCTCTCGAGCAGATTGAATGTGCCTCCCTCTTGGCCCTGCTGTTCCGTCATCCTACTGCACCATTCCTGGCCGAGGTGGAGAGACCAGACCCCAGTGATCCGGATAGCTTTCCTAAAAATTCCATCCTGGTGCCTATCACGCCCTCACTGTTCTGGCATATGAAACGTTTCTTGGAGCGTTACCCCACAGACACTTCTCTACACCACGATTACCTTCTTGCACTGCAACCGTTCCTTTGCCAAGTGGCCCTTAATTGCAGGCAAGAAGTTGACGATCTCGCGTGTTGCGCCTGGGATGCGCTGGTGGGATTATGGGGCACCAAGAACAAGCGGATCAAAGAAAGCTTAGTGGGTATTCTCAAGACATTCTTCCCCTTCCTGACGGCACCTCGTGACGCTCCGAATCACGGCTGGGCAGACAGTGTTCAGAGGCTTTGGACCCTTCTCATTGGTGAAGCGGACAGTCGATGGGGTATCGAAGCTCTCTCGATCGAATCACTTAGGCTCCAAGTGAGCGTTGACGGGGTCGATGAGCGAGAGATATTCGTTGCTCAGACCTTCCGAGCTGGATGGAATTTCGACGCGAGCCAGGCGTTGGCGTGGGCGCTGCTAGAGTTGCAGGCTGATTGCGCCGAGAAAGTAATGCATTTATTTCCTGCCCAAGAGACAGAACTGAATTAGCGCTTACAGTTGTTTGAACATTCCGAGTCCGTGCATACAGGCTCCCCTGAGGGCAGCACCTCCAAAGGGAAACGAGCAAGACGGGAAGACCCTATATCAAGCCTTCTCTATTCCTTACGAGCTACATCCACGATGAGCGTGAGGGTCTATCACCTCCAAATTTTACTTTTCTTTATCGATCGACACTGGTATCGACTCCATAATTCCCTTCAAAACGATGTAATCGCCACCGTGTTACAGTTCGTTTCGGTGGATGAGGTACCCATCCAGTCGTGGGCATTTCTCTGCCTAGCAGCCATTGCTCATTGTGATGGCATACAACCGTCTTCAGTCACTCCCGATGACACCCTTGCGGCGGGTTCGTGTCTGCGCGGACCCACTACCTGGGATCCCATATGGACACATGCCATGCGTCGCGCAAACGTTCCAGTAGTATGCCGTGGAGCCTGCCATGCAGCGCACACACTCGTGGGTTATGCGAGGCATCTCCTGACACCTCAGCGCGTCCTGGCGGAAATCGAGTCACTTGCGAAAGATCTGGATCTCCAGGGGCCGAGCTTTCCCTACGATGCCGTTTGTATGTTCCTCGCTCAGTGTTTGAGAGTGGCCAGCCAAGATGTCAGACTATATCGCATGCAACTGGAGGAGAAGGTGCTAAGCTGGCTTCTTGACAACTGGCGGGTTGGCACTTCAGCGAAGGATGTCAGCGGTCGATCCCGTATGCCACCACATACTATTGGCGACTTCCTGGATCTTTTGGAGAGCGTCTGCGGATGTTCACGACGCAGTGACCCGATCTGCCGCATGGTACTTCCCGACTGCGACATTGTTAATGTCATCGAGGAACATCATAAAACGAGGATCATCCGGGACTACGTACTACATGCAACACTTCCCGCACTTGGTCGACACGGTAACTCATTGGCGGATACAAGCGTCGCCCAGGAGATCCCGTCAGCAACGACCAGAGCAGATCAAGAACTTGTACCTCCCAGAGGTCGCGAGAGAAGGGTTTCTGCATTCCTGATCAAGGCCATGGAATTCCTAATAGCTGAATGGGAGATGGCGAAAGATAACAAGATGCACCCCACTGCTGAGAAGGTCCGGCAGTCTTTCGATGCTGCTATCACCGCTCTTATGTTCGAGTCCCTGCTTTCCTTGAATGGGACGCATAGCAATAGGCGAGTCATCCAATCAGCCGGAAAGGTGGTTGTCCTTCTTGCTCCTTTCATAACGGACGCCAAGTGGACACCGGAGGAGAGACTTTTGATTCTAAAGGCTCTCGAGCCCCTGGTCGTTGATGCGGATCAAGAAGATATCGACGATGGATGGACAGCATTCATTGAACCTGGCCTGGAGTCTGGGATCAAATCCCATATTCTCCGTAGCCTACAGATACGTATCTCGAGCCACGTTCGTTCTCATGGCCAGCGTCGGTATCTGCAACTGCTTCTTTGGGAGAACGCAGAGGTATATGTCTTTTCTTTTCTTCTCTTTTTTGTGGTCCTTACTGTTGTTGTTTTGCCTTCAGGTTCAAAATTCTTTCGGCACGATCGCAGGAAAAATAAGACAATTGCTTAGCATACTCACCGATCAGTCGACTGATAGACAAGAATCCGGAACAACGGAACATGATGGATTTGGTCCGATCAGAACCACTCAAAGTACCACGCCACAAGAACACACATCACCGATGACTCTTGCGACACGCAGCTTAACGGAAATATGTATCGTCTTCCTTGCTTCCGTTCCTGCCTTGCAATGTCCGACCGGGCAAACGCCACGCGACAAGGAGCTCATCAAATTGGTGGTCGAGTGTCCCGAGGAAAAGCTCCTGTTGCTTGGACCCCCGCTTCTAATAGTCGTGCGTAGGAGACTCCTCACCCTCAGCCTTGATGTCTTGGATAACTTGCTGGTTAAATGTGCCGATCTCCTTCGGAGATACTCTCACGCGATCAACGATCAGTTCCATTTCCTGGTCGTCGATTTGCTGAAGTCATCTTTGCATATCTGGATTGCAAAAGAAGCTGACGAATCCCCCATTGGTGAACACGTGCAAGTTCTTTGTGGATGGATATCCAATATGATGGAGGCGGCGGAAACCAAGAAGAAAACGACGTTTTGGAAGATACGTGACTTGGTTGCTCGCTTTTTGGCAAGATATCTCGCAGAAGATCCGTCGCAGACATTCTGGCCTGGCGACTATCACGATGTGGAAATCAAACGTCCCCTGAGCACCTTGTTAGCGCTAAACCTCGATGAAGATACCCGCGTTCGTTTTCGTGCTGCATTTCTCTGTGCAGGCTTGTTTGCCGTCGACCATGACGAACTCATCCACAAGTATGAGAATCTGGATGGTTTCTATCAGCTAGTTCGCGATTCACTACCCAGGGATCTTGCACAGTACGCCCTTCTCTCTCCTTAACCATTATTAGCCTAACCAGATCTGTCAGGTATGAGTGCATGCTCACCAGGACACTCTGTCTGGGGAACATCATGATTGCCAGTTCGTACGTGAGACGAGGGCCTTATTGGCACCTTCTGGAAGCGGCCTTCCACAGCCCGTTGTATTCCCGCCATATCCAGGCGGTGTTGCGTGGCGTTTCAGAGCGTCTCGGACTATTAAAGCCCAGTGAACTCTTTGAGGCGTACGCATCCCAAATTGCGCTATCGATCCGACAAAATTTCCTTGACATCCTGCGGCTACCACCGAATATACTTGGCTACGAGAACAGAAGAGAATGTGCGGAGTCAGCTTTTCGCTTATTCACACCTGCCAACCTGATGGAGGGTGGGGGCAGCAAAGAAGCAGTTGCACACGGTCAACAATTATTTATTAACCATTGTTCCGCTACCCAAAGGACCAATGCAGACGGTCTCCGCGCCTGTATCGGAGACCTCATCGGCTTGCAGCTCGTTTCTCTCGTTGACACAACCCACGTCAGTGACTCCACGCTCGTGACTCGCCTTGAGGACCTTTTTCAGTCGAAAGGCATCGATCTTCGACCCCTTGGAGGTTTCACGCAATGTGTACGGCAAAACGCAGCAAGCATCGCAGCCTCTGTCATCCGCTCCCTTGGCGACCAAGATTTTTCGGATGATGGTGCAATCGTCGAGGGTTTGCGTGCTCATGGCTTGCGAGAAGCTGCTCGGACATTCATGTCGCTGAATAAATATCGCCACTTGAACGACTTCAGATTCCATCCCCCGAACTTACCCCGCTTTGGCACCAGCACCATCTTGCAGTCTTTGCAGTGGTGCACTTCAGTACCAGTCTCGGAACACGTCACTGCCATCTCGTACCATGTCCTTCACCAGATTTTCGCCGAGTTACACGCCACACCATTTGTCAACGAGCAACTTCGCTTACTGAATGGTATCAGTCTTTTGGTCGCTGTCTTGAGCGAAAAGTTCAAGGATCCTACTCTACTCCACACCTTCATCCAAAAGTCGTCTTCGTTGCTAGCGCAAGCAGATCTCACTCGAGCCGCACAATCATATCTGGAGTGGGGCTTCTCCGTGTATCAAACAGAGGTCCAACTTGACCAACGTTTCCCCGATATCTTGATCCGTGTTTGCGCTCTGTTGGACGATGACCATGCCACTTCAAGTATATCCTGTGCACCAAAACGGAACCAAGAACTCTCGCTGTGGATCGACGAGCAGGCACTGGTGCTTTGCAAGAATTCAAAAATTAAAGCACAAGTTTTCAAAGCTCTGCCAGCATGGTCCCATCAGCCATCGCCAGACCTCCTCTCTGTCGTTGAGGATATTACCGCTGATAGCCTGTCTGCCACTCTAAGCGAACATCGTATAGCCTCAAACAAGTTCCGGCTCGTACGGAGACTGCTCGAGTTGGCTGAGCAACATGCATACAGCAAATCCCAGTTCGCTTTGACAGATTTCTGGCGTCTCAAGGATTACATTCCCCAAAGGGCCTATCTACAGCGGGACGATATTGATGCATTCGCCTCCTTGCTCGTCGCCAACACCGGCGGTATCTACGGTTTTGGTAGTGAACACCCCTTTCCCCAGACTTTGCGCGCTAGACACGGACGGAGTGTGGAGGAGACACAGGTTAATCCTTCGCCTCAGCGGTCTATCATACAAACTCTACTCGCCATGCTCGATGGGATTAACCCTTCGGAGGTCTATCTTGTCTATCTTACTCTCAAATCACTGATATCTGCGTCGTCCGAGGAGACTCTAGCTTTCCACCTTTGGCCAGCGGAATATCTTGCCCCACTCGGATTCTTCCAACAGTTCCCGGTGGTATTGCCGATTCGCCCTACGCGCAGCATTGACGAGCTCGACTCCATCTCACACCCGCCCACTGATTTTGCTCGATGGATTTGCTCTCTTTCAATACTTTTGAGCGACATACTGAACTCTTCCGACAAGTTCTATGCTCAGCTTACCCCCCTCATTGCGAATAACGTCCAGTTTGCCGAAGAAATACTTCCCATCCTCGTTCACACTCTGCTTTCAAGGGAGCACTCGCAAGGTGCACCCTCGGCTACATCCACGAAGAAGCAACTTTCGGATTACTTCACTGCTATACTGACTGCGGAGGCCCCTAGTCGGTCCTGTATGCGTGCTGTAGTCGACGTCATCCTTCATCTGCGTAGCTTCCGGCCTGTTGACTCCGATGATTGGCTAGCCCACGACAAATGGTTGGATGTCAACTTCCGCCTCTTGGCGAAGAGTGCTGTTGGCTGCGGATCGTATACCACTGCGCTACTGTTTCTAGAGCTTGCATTCGAGTATAGGCAACTCAACAAGGAGTCTCCCGATGGTATCGAGCATTTGCTGTTCGAGATATATGGGCACATCGACGAACCTGATGGCTTTTACGGTATCAAGACCACTGACCTTCACCACTTCTTGATCAAACGTTTCCATCACGAACACCAATGGGACAAGGCGTTCCGCTTCCACGGTGCAGCGATTGAGGCTGGTAGTCGCGAGTCGATCGATGCCGACGGTCTCCTTCAATCTTTCCACGCATTCGGTTTCGATAGCCTCGCCATCGGTACTCTTCAGGGCTCGCAGAAAGGATTCCAGTCAGACAATGCTTCATCGACCATGTCTTATCAACTGGGATGGCGCACTGAGACCTGGGATTTGCCCGATACTGGAGACTTTCAGGATTCCAACATTTCCCTTTACCGTGCTCTCCGTTCCATCTATCGCGAAAGAGATCCACACGTAATCGACGCCACTATCCAATTTGCCCTATGTGACGCCATGGAACGCTTGCGAACCCTCGGCAATGAAGACATTACGGAGATCCGAGAGATAGCACGGAATATCATGTGCCTCAGTCAACTTACGCAGTGGAGACAAGGGCCAGTCCAAGACCATCTCAGCCGCAAGTCTGCAGATATCCGGTCGATGACGCGGCTGGTTGACGTTGATCCCGAGTTTGAGTGAGTATTTTACGTCGGTTGGCTAACCATGCGCTCATGATCAAGTTCAGATTCAGTAGTCTCGAACGAATACTAGCTACTCGGGCATCCTTGATCCGCTCTGTCAGGAGAAAAGAAGAGCGCGAACGCATCGGGAACATGATCACGCCGTTTAACAATAGTCTGTTGGGGCTCGAAAAGCGGTGCCTTGTCCGTCTTTCCGTGGCGGCACGAAAATCGAACAAACTCCAAGTGGCGCTAAACTCCATCGTAAAGGCCCGGCGTCTTGAGGGCATCTCTACGCATGAAGTGTCTCAGGAGTTTGCGCACGTCCTTTGGCTTCAAAACGAGCAAAAGTTGGCCGTTCAATTCTTGAAGGATCTTCTGTTCCCACAGAACCAAAACGCTTCAAGTGAGCCTGAGCTGGTTATCGAACGAGCACTCTCGATGGCAAGTTTGGTGGGTATTCTATCACGACCTTGTCAGCGTTCCATAACATTTTTAATCCGTCAGGGATCCTGGATTTCGGAAGCATGTTTGGAAAAGCCGATGGACATCAAGCACAAATACTTTGATGCAGCAACAACACTCGCTACGGAGGTGGAAAAACAAATCGACACTCGGGGGGATGCATGTGCCAGCGTCTTCCACAAATGTGCACTCTTTGCCGAACATCAATACCATGTCATCATCAAGTCACCGGATGCCGTGCGGTGGAAGTCGTATGTGGATCGCAAGAGTCAAGAAATTAAACAGAGGGAAAGCCAACTCCTTCGAACTCAGCCAGGCTCAACCGATTATCACGCTCTCTTTGAGGACCAGAAGAAGGCAAAGGCTGTTCTAGCAGAGGATGAAGAGGCTTACAAGCAACACAGTGGGGCGCTAGTCACGTTCCTTGACCTCGCCGTCAACATGTACTCGCGATGCCTCGCCGCCTCGGACACGTTCGATGACGACGTGCCTATCCGCTTTTGTTCTCTGTGGTTTGCGAATTTCGAGGATCGGAGACTGCAAGATACCTTGAAGAAGGCGGTCGCTCGGATTCCCTCGAGGAAATTTGTTTTCCTATCTCATCAACTTTCTGCTCGTATCTCCCAGCCTTCACAAGGCGAATCGCCAGCCAGCCAGCAAATACTTCAAGGGCTTGTCATGCGAATGTGTCAAGAACACCCCTTCCATAGCCTGTACCAAGTCTACTGCTTACGACCCGAGAAGTCCGGGCAGTCCTCATTAAACAGAAGATTGTCGAGTCGTCGCGAGCCAACATTCTCGCAAGCTCAAGTCGATCGTTCCAGCGCCGCAGCTAACATCTTTGACCGACTCCTAAGCGATCCACGTCATTCCACGCGCGTTAAAGCGATCGAGCAAGTGTGTGATGCATCCATCGAGTGGGCCAAGTACCCCGCCAAGGACAACCGCGCCATCCAGAAACTCAAGGGCTTGCTGTACATACCAGAGAACCTGACGATTCGACGGCTTCGCGACGTTCAGGTACCGGTTGTCACATCCCACCCAGCTATTGATGCAACCTTGAAGTACGACCACTGTGTCTGGATCAGTCACTATGACCCCACTTTCACGACAGCGGGGGGCGTAAACTTTCCAAAGATCAGCACCTGCTATGGCTCCAACGGCGAAAAGTACAGGCAGTTGGTGAGCAGTTGGCGAGCGCGTTTCGTCGCAAGGAAGCTGATCCTGTTCAAGTTCAAAGGCGGAAACGATGACCTGCGACAAGATGCTGTCATGGAACAAGTCTTTGACCTGGTCAATGTCGTCCTTGGGTGTGACAGGGAGACCAAGAAGCGTGATTTAAAGGTTCGCGGATATACAGTCTTGCCTCTTGCAGCTCAAGCTGGAGTGTTGGAGTTTGTTGGCAATACGGTTACACTCCAAGCCTGGCTGGGGATAGCCCATCCAAGGCGAGTCACTTGATAAAATCGATGTTGAAAAGCTGACACTTTTTTCCCAAGGTATCGTCCCAGCGATCCCAAGCACAACGATATTCTCGCCATGCTCAAACAAACACGCGAACGACACCAAGGCAGGGTGGACGCGATGGTGGCCCAATTCAAAGAGATCTGCGACAAGACAGCGCCGGTCATGCGGCACTACTTTACCGAAAAGCACAAATCGCCCATCGCCTGGTTTGCGATGCGACTAAACTACATTCGGAGCGTCGCGACCACGTCGATCGTGGGCCATGTGTTGGGTCTAGGGGATCGACACGTGTCCAACATTCTGATGGACAATGGGACGGGGGAGGTCGTACACATTGATCTCGGGATCGCCTTTGACCAAGTAAGCTTTGCTCTGCACGTCGATCGCCATCCGTCTCACGCGCCGTAGGGAAAGTCGTTGCGCGTCCCCGAACGCGTCCCGTTCCGGATGACGCGCGACATGGTGGACGGCATGGGCTATTCGGGCACCCAAGGCGTGTTCCAGCGATGTGCGGAAGAAACGCTGCGTGTTCTCCGCGAGCGGTCGGATGTCATCATGACCGTCCTCGAAGTCTTCAAGCACGATCCGCTCCATTCCTGGTTCGTCCTCCTCCTTGTTCCCCCCCCCCCCCTTGGATAGGCTCATCGATTTCACAGGACCGCGAGCGAACTCAAGATCAAAAAGATTCAAGACAGCACCAACGAGCCCGTCGGACGCGTGTCGAGGGAAAATTCGCGGTTTGGACTGGGTCAGGACCCCGCGGCGAGCGCGCCCGTCAACGAAGCAGCGGACCGTGCACTCAACTCTGTGGCTCGCAAGTTGGACAAGTCACTCAGCGTTGAGTACACGGTCAACGAGCTCATTGCGGAGGCGACGGACACGGTCAACTTGGCGACCATTTATCACGGTACGTCGATGTACCCCCGCATCGCCACACTGATTAAAGAATTTCGTCTAGGTTGGAGCCCTGATTATTAGACTCGTCACGACACGATAAGATTGCTCTGCACCAAGTTTTGTAGCCTACTTCTAAGTTACTGGAAAATACATTCATATCGATTTAATTGCACGTGAAAATGCACATTTCGAGGCCAGTGTAGAGACCAGCATATAAAAAGGTATTACAAAAGTCGAGGATATAAAATGGGGGAAAACCCCGAGGATAAGGCATGGGGGGGTTCAAGCGCAACTTCAGGATGCATACATTTCGAAACGGATGCAGAGTCGATGCAAAAAAAAAGGGACGAGATGTTGTCCATACCACCACGCGGGTGGCAATTACTTGGATTTTGCGATTTCACGAGCGGCTTTGATCAGCGGAGACAAGGTGCGGAGGGGCTCGCAGAGTTTGAAGAAAGGGTGCTGAGCCGAGTTGAGCATGGAACGAGGGGTATATGAGAAACAACTCACATCGAGCAACTGGGATGCCGTGGGCCGTTTGTCGGCGTCGACCTCCAGCGTCTTTGCCAAATAGTCCTTGAACACTGGAGACAACGCCTCTGGGTTGGCAATGGTAGGCGTGCCATTCGTCGCAATGAGATACAAGGCCTTTAAGGGGTTCTGGTTGAGGTAGGGAGGTTCACCCTCGATCATCTCTGGCAACGGGATGAGGACAACGGATGGAACCGGTCGTCAAACTTGCCTATGGCCATGATTCCAAGACTCCATATATCTACTTTTGGACCATACTCTTTGCGAGTGACGACTTCGGGTGCCATCCAGTAGGGGGTACCGACCATGGTGGTACGTTTTGAGTTGTTGGGGTCCGATATTTGGGCACAGAACCCAAAGTCGGCTGGACGGAATCAGTCACGACCGGGGACATCGGATGCAAACACGCACTCAGTTTGATGTCGCCGTTCATGCTCAGCAACACGTTGTCACTCTTGATGTCGCGATGAATGACGCCGTGCCTGTGCAAGTGTTCGAGCCCCTGGGCCGTCTCCCTGGATACTGCAGCTATTTGTCCCTCTGTCATCAAATTGGCGGTGACGACGTCTGTCAAGGAACCTCCTTCCATGTACTCCATGACGACCCAGAGGTCGTTCTTGTGGAGGAAGGAATCGATGTAATTGACAATGTTGGGGTGTCTCGATGCGCGCATGACGAGAATTTCGTTGATGATCAGATCCTTTTTGGGCTGCTTGTCCAGATCCATTTGTTTGATGGCGACGGAGAGGTTAGTTCCGACTTGGTAGGCGGTGTACACGCCACCGGAAGCGCTGGGAGGATGTTGATGGGCTGCCATTGGGAAGAAAAGGAAATGGCTCACCCTTGGCCAATCTTTACCAAATTTCGATAGAGCTTTGTGGGGTCGGCATCGGTACATATTTGCTGGAGGCGGCGGATGATGTCGTCTGAGCTCTCCTTGTCCTTTTCCTTTTTCTCGCGTCGACGTGGGGTGGCGACGCCGGGTGTCTTTGCCAAGCTGGCTGCTGCGGGGCTGGGCTGCTGCGGTTGGTGTGGTGCCCTCGGGTCCTTTTCCCTTGCGGTTTGAGCGCCTTTAAGTGTGATATCAGATCGAGATGATAGAGAGGAGTGCTTAGAGGGTGGCTTTGGCGCACCAGATTGGGGAGGCGTTTGGGTGGCGCCAACGGAGGGGGGACGTCTTGAGCGGGTGGTGGTGTTTGCGCGACCGATCTCCTGGGCCTTGCTGGTGCGGACAGGGGTGCGCTGGGAGGTGGAGCGATCGAGGGACGGGATCGCGGTGGTGGGCGGGGCGGGGGCGGGGCGGTAGGAGCTGGGGGACGGCGCGGAAGGGGTGGACGGGGACAGTGCGATGGGGGAGGGCATGGGTTTCTTTGGGGGAGGGGGCGCAGGACGCTAGAGGAGATGAGCAGATGGGAGTGGAAAGGACGGGGCTGCGCACCGAATTCTGGAGGGGGGGATCAGCGAGGACCTTTTGTCCGCCGAGGTAGGGGGTGGTCTCGACGGCGCCCATCTTGTCCCATACGTCGCCGTGGCCCTCTTGGTAGAACTTGACAATGTCCATGACTGCCTGAGGGTTCTTTTCCTGCTCCGATCTGGATATGCCGCTCTCCTGGAGCAGCTGCTGCCACTCTTTTGGCAGGCCGGTGAACTCGCCGGTGGAGGAGTTGAAGCCGACGTGGGTGAGATGGACGGGATCGTAGGGGGTGCTGATCTCTGGGCGTTTTGAGGTGTTGAGAAAGTCGGACATGAAGCCGAGCATGCCCTTTTTCGACTTTGTCGCGAGGGTGCCGCTGCGGGACCTGGTGCCGGGCGTGAGGATGGCGGAGGGGGCGGAGGGAAAGACATCGGTGACGGGGAGGGGGTCGGGTTGCTCTGTGAGGTCCGGGGGTGGGGATGCGGGTATGGGTACGGAGAGACGTCTGGTTGCGATGGTGGTTGGGAAGAGGTCGTTTAGGGTTGCGGTGTTGGCGCGGGATGGACGGGGCGGAGGGGACGCCATTGGAGAGGAAGCAAAGGGGTCGTGGGAGGAGAGCTTGCGTGCGCGGGGGTTCGGTTTCTGGAGCGAGTTGCGCACTTTCTTTGACGGGGGCGGGGGCGGGGGCGGGGCGAGTCTGGTTGGGATTGGGGCTGGCTGCTGGTAGTTTGCGGCGACTGCTGCTGTGAGAGCGTTCAAGTTTGCGTCTCTGAGTAGCTCCGAATATTCCTGGATGGACTCGCGCGAGGGACGATGGTACTCGACCGTAATTTTTGACTGTCGCTGAATGGCCATGGCGAGAAGGGCTGGGAACGAGTCGCAACCTGGCAACCAATTATATCTCGACCACGCCCAAATCATACAAACGGCGCAGTCTCGTCCTCTCCTGCCATCTCCGAGTCCCTCTCTGCCCTCCTCGACTCCGAATGCACCCATTTGGACTCGGCCCTGTGCTGACCTCGGGCGGTCCACAGCGCCTCGCAGATCTCACCGCTTCACCGGCCCTCAGATCGCCCGTGTACGTACGACTCTCCTCACACGCTCATCTCCACCCCCAGATCCGCATATTCCGTCTCTCTTTCTCGGCCGTGTCGCCCCCATCGAGATTGCCGATGGAATCTCATGAACGTACGTGAGACGACTCCTTGCTCCGTGCTTGCAACCTCTGCTCAAAGATCGGCCCCGAACCCCTCCTCGGAAACATCTCCAACTGGTGGGTCCCCAGGTGGGCCGTCCTGTACCGGTCACTCCATTGCATCATCGCCCCGTTCACCGGCGACAACCCGGCCACTCCCTCTCCGCACCCGGCGATGCGCTTCTCTCCCACCACTCTCTTGCTCCCCATCCCGCCTGCAGATACCCCCCCAAAGCGTTTCACCACCTCCCACCTCCTCTCTCATCCAACCACCGTCGATGCACAGACTCTGCTACAAAAATGGCGAGAGAACACGTCCGTGACAGAGACGCCAACCGCGACTGGGACATTCTCAACCGCTCGTCGAAAGCACCCGTGGGTAGCAACGGCTACCTGGGATTTTACTTTCCTCTTCCAGAAATTATTCCCCCAACGTTCTGGGCGAGTTCCTCTTCACCACAAAGGACGGTCACGCGTAGACACTATACCCTCGGAGGCGCATCCCCGTGCCATCCTCGAGCCCCAGTTCTTGTCCATAAAGTCTCGCATCGCCGCCACCCAACTCGCCCCCGCTGAATGTTCGTCACTGGAGGGTCCTCTGCCAACCGGACCATCCGACAGCTCGTGGCAGATCTCTTCGGTATGCGTGTCTATGTCGCAGAGTCCAAGGAGGCTGCTGGCACGGGCGGTGCCATGCTCGGTGGAAGCAGCAGAATGGGGGTTCGGGTACGTTTGAGGAAATGAGCTACGGAGACGTCGAGCGCATGCGACTCGTCGCAGAGCCCAAGGCCGAGGTGACACGTGCATATGACCGGCTCGTATCGCGCTAGGATAGTTACGTACCAGTGCTGTTAGACTTGAACCTAAATGAGGTATCTTGGTCTGTTTTCGCAAAGATGCCTGTTTCGATCGCTGCTGGTATGTTCCCTCACTGCGACCCACATCTCATCGATCTCATCGACCAAAGCTGCGTCCTAGGTACATGTCCATGACCCAAGACACGTCCAAGAGACCCTCCCCCGAGGAGCCTGGCTCATCCTCGCTCTCCAAGCGGGCGAGACTCGAACAGAATCACCCAGAATCACCCGACAACGCGCCACCCGAATCCAGCACCCGCGAAAAGCACCCCGGAAAGCGGGACGCCGCCGGCTGGTCCAAATCACGCAAAGGAAAAGAAAAACAGTCCAAAAACGCAGGCCGGCGCCGTGGGCCCCGTCCCACCTCGCCCTCGGAGACGCCCAAGAACGACGACGACGACGGACCACGACCGCCGAGGTTGCCGAAACGCATGACCGCGTTGCTTCTCGGGTTTTGTGGGTCCGGGTGCAGCGGCATGCAAATGTGCGTACGATGACCCGATTTTGCGCGACGTCCCTGAGATATACGGTGTCGATCCAAGTCAACCGAATGTGAGGACGATCGAGGGCGTCTTGTTTGATGCGCTGGTGCGGGCGGGCGCCGTCTCCAAGGACAATGCCGACGATCCGACCAAGGTGCGTTTCCGTCCACGCCCGCTGGTTGTCACACTGAGTGCGGTTTACAGGTCAACCTCGGACGCGCCGCGCGGACAGACGCAGGCGTTCACGCTGCCGGCAACGTCGTCTCCATGAAGCTGATCGTCAACCTTCCTGGCGTCAAAGACTGGGTGTCTCGTATCAACGAAGAACTCCCGCCCGAAATACGTGTATGGGGAAAAGTAAGCACATCCTCCCCGCGTCGCGTCTACCGGTAACGATAAACCTCCCCCCCAAAGGTTCGCGTTCAGGGCGGTTTCAATGCACGACTGTACGACTCGGTTTGAGCTTTCTGCGCGTCGTGTTGACCCGTGTCGACAGATCTTGCGATAGTCGCAAGTATACTTATTTCTTCCCTTCCTATCTATTAATTCCACCCAAACCCAACTCGGCGTTTGCGCGCAGCCAACGTGCCGCGGCCGCTTCAGGGGGGCCGGCTAGTGATACCCTGCAGCATCCCTTTTGGGATTTCCCAGGTGCTGATTCTTCCAGCCCGGAACAAGACCTCGCCCGGAAGCGACAATGGAGAGTCGCCGCGAACGACGTCGACGCACTGCGGACCACCGCCAAAAGGTTTGAGGGCACCCACAACTTTCACAACTTTACAGTCGGTCGCGACTTTGCAGATCGTAGCAATCAACGCAACATGATACGCATTCAAGCAAGTCGCTTCACCATGAGACTGTTTCCCAACTCGACCCTGTTTTGACAGATTGCAGAGCCTGCGGTATACGGTGACACGGAATGGATCAGCGTGCTCTTTCATGGACAAAGTTTTATGCTGCACCAGGTATGTCTGCCAGTGTGATCCGCAAACCCTCTACGCCGTGTATTCAAATCAACACGTAGATTGTGAGTTTGGCCGCGATAGTCATGACCGTTATCTGATCCTAGCTCGGCAAAGCGTAAAATGATGTCCGCCCTCGTCCTGTCCTGTCGGACCGGAACTCCCACCGAAATCATCGACGAGGTAGAGTCTCATCACTTTCAGGGCACCACTTCACTGAACGCTTTCAAGCTGTACGGTCCCCGCATGGTCCTCGTGCCCAAGATGCCCGCCTTGGGGCTGCTTCTCGAGTACCCCATCTTTGATTCTTACAACCAAAAGGTAACAACGGCCAACCAACGGAAAAAGTACGATGATCCGCACGTCGACTTTCGTCCGCCGATCGACTTTGAGCAATACCGATCGACGATCGATGCATTCAAGCAAACGTTCATCTACGAGGACATGCGTGCGACAGAGGATCGGCATGGCATGTATGTATTTCTGTTCTTGGTGGCAACGCATGGATTGACGGTGCTTAGATTCGATGCCTGGATGCGATACGTGGACAATTACGAAGGCAACGATTTATTGTACCTGAACCCCAGGGGCATCATTCCTGCAACTGCGGTCATTAGGAAAGACGGCAAGAGGAGACCGAAGCCGTTCAAGGAGAGCAAGCGCTTTGATGTCACCAACATCAAAGAGCTCAAGGACGCGCCACCACTCGAAGAGGAGAGTGGATCAGAGGAAGAGAGCATGAGTAAACCTGCGCTGGAAGACATGGAAGGATAGGGCATCAGGATAGGTGATTAGACTAGTCGCTACGCTATCGCCAAAAAGATACAGTCCGTGTCTAGACATCACGACTGGAACTTGCGCATCGTCTGAATTTCGTCCAGGAGCGCTTGCAACCGATCGTCGTCGATCTTGACGAGACTAGCAAAGCGTGACATGAGTCGTCGCTTCGAGCGGTCGGTGGTGACACGCGACTCACCTCGGTACGACGCTCTTGGCCTCTTCTGCCGTCGCCGGGCACAAGTTGGCGATCTGCGCCGTCTCAAACTGCGTCAGCCCCGGCTCACGACGCAGCGTCCTAGGTAGGCACGCCAGTATCGGCGTCAGCGCCGACACGTCCCAAAGCCAAATCCACCTACTCTCGCACGGCGCTCGCCGAGTCGGTCGTGCTGAACTTTGCAAACGTCTTGACGTACTCGAGCGTCTTGTTGTACACCCTGTCGACACACACGATGGCATCAGACGACGGTCACAGGGTGGATGGGGGACGTACGCTGTATCGGGCGCATCCTTGTCCCTGTTTTCGAGCAGGTACTTGACCTCTGAGATGAGCAAGCAACCCGCATTGTTGAATTCTGCAGCGAAATCTGAAACGGTCGACGAAGGATTCAACGTGACGCACCAGCTCCGAGTTTCAGGGCGGACGCATCCTCCTCTTCTGCTTGTGTCCTGTGGCGCAAACGCGTGGTCATGATCAAGCGCACGAGGTGGCGATGACACGTTTGTTTGGTAAAAGCCTTTGAAACAAACACACGCCCTGCTCAAAAAAACGTTTTATTATATGTTTTACAGACATTTTAATGATATATCTAGTCGTAATGGAAACAGTTCGATCCTCGTGCTACAAGCCACAAATTACCGTCGACTTGCCATCTGTTTTATATACTCTCAACGTTTTGCAAATACGGCACAACAATCGAATGCTTACCCAAGTCTATCATGTAGCCAATGCCACAGGAGCGGCACCATTGGCTGCGTTCATGGGACCCTCGCCATCGTTGCCTTCGATCGACAGCAAGGTAACTTTGTCGACCAATATCGCGTTCGCGACAACCTCTCCGCGCAATCTTTCCTTGTCAACTCTCTCTTGGGGAATGGGACTGCGGCTCGGCGCCGCACCACCGGGCTTCCAGGCGCCTTTGGGACCGAGATTCTCATTGGCCCCTTTCGCAGACGGCCGCTCGAATGTGCCCTCGGACTCGAGGGTCGAGTTGACAGACGCAGCACCTACAGTAGGACTAGAATGGTTCACAAGAACATTGCCCGACGCGGTATTTCCTGGCAAGAGTATGGAGCGAGTAGATGTCGAGTTGTTCCAGACTCCCGCTGTTACCGGTACGCGTTTCTCTGTCGCAGGGTTTACTGTGAGCGGTGGAAAGTCTGTCGACTGAAGTGGAGGGGGAACTTGCTGTGCCCGTTGTACATTGTTATGGGCAGGTGACATATTTCGAGAGTTGGTGGAATGTTCGTGATGTCGATGAGTAGAATGCAAAGTAGGCTGGGGCTTAAGTCCAACAGCCCAATCAGGTCTCGCAGGAAGAGGGTGTTGTGATGACGTTGACGTTGACGTGTACGTTCTCCGTGAAGACGACGAAGTAGAAGAAGTCTAGAAAGATAAATTGTGTGAGTCGATTTGCCGGAAAATATATCGGGGATGAACGTGAGGGACAACTCACGGCTGGAGACGACGCCTCGTCACTAGCTGGTGTTCTAGTACCAGCATTTCCATTCGGGTTTCCAGGATGTCTTCTTACCGTTGAGCTCAAACGCGGTCCCACAACCTCGCCGCCTCCGCCGGGTCTACCAATATTACCGTTTACCCCGAAGCCACCCATACCTATCCCAGGGCCGTAACTCCACGCGCTCCGAGCAGGTGGAGCACCTCGGGGCTTGGGTCCCATCGTGGGAGACTGTTGACCGATAACCCCGGGGAACGAACGGCTAGCAGCGTATGGGTCGTGTGCACCGTTGTAATCAGGAGGAGGGTAATGTGCTTGGTTCTGAACTGGAGGCGAAGATACTTGCATGGGATGCATCGGAGGGGAAGGATAGTAAGGCATTGGGTAGGGTCCGTAGGGTGGGACAGGTGGGGTGTAAGTCGAATATTGGGAAGTAGGGGGCGCGACGGGAGGGCTGGGGGCGGGGTGGGGTCGATGCTGATTAGGAGAGTGAGTAGGAGGTGGCGAATGCCATTGGTAAGGAACATAAACCCCGTGATGCTGAGGTGGTTGTTGAGGAGGGTAAACGTCAGCTTGACTGGAAGGACTGCCAGGATCTACGTTCTGAAGGGAGGTCTGAGGATGCGGGTAAGGGTATGGTGCATAGTAATGATAGGGAGGGATGTAATTCGGCGCAGGGGGGGCTGGTTGTGGGTATGCATACATGTATGGGTTACCGTAGCCAGGTGTCTGAACCGGAGCCTGTGATCGGTCGTATGGCACAACAGCCGGCGAGGGCTCGTACAACGTGGGGTATTTGAAAGATGACGGAGAGGGAGCTCTCGAATCACGAGAACTATTTGACCCATTGAAACTTGGTCCAGTCGAGCGGAGGCTCCTCGACGATGAGCCATTAGAACGGCGACCATCTTTTTTGTCCCGTACGACTGGCCCAGACCATTCGCTCTCTGTTGTCGGTGAGCTTACTGAGTCGTCCATATCGCCCAGGCTGCTAGTTTCACCTGCACTTGTCACTGAACCTGATGTGAGACTAACAGTAGAAGAGCTGGCGCTGAGATCCTTGTCCTTTCCTCTTTCCTTCTCGTTGAAGTCCATGAATATCCTGGAACGAGCCTCGTTATAAGCAGCTTCTCGTTCGGCAATGGTTTTATGCTTCTTGCTGCTACCGGTGGCATTACTGCGCCCGCCGAGGCTTCCAGCCTCTGACGGCTCTGGATCCGAGAATTCGGCATCTTCACCGGCCACCGAGCCGGCTTGCGAATGGGGTTTCGGACGTTGGCGGTCAGCGGGAGTTCGACGCATGATTTTGAAAGTGGGTTGCGTGGGTGACTGGGCGGGGACAAGCTCTGCAATACGGCGAGCAGGTCTAGGAAAATGATATGTGAGCGGTCCACCGGGTCGCACTGCGCATCACTCACATTCTGCTATCCGGCGTGAGTAGTACGCTGATGACTTTGGTGATAGAGTCTGTGTCTGGCGCCAGCCTGTAATAGGTGGAGCATCTGTGTACAAGAAGCCTTTGATAAGAAGTATTTGGCATCAGATCAATGCGAGGCCTGCGGAATTGATGTCGTCAGCGAATACGTTGATAAAATGCCCAGACGTCGCCCGCGTTATGCAACAGGAAGGGGGGTGACGTCCCATGGTGCAAGAGACGCAGTTCGGGACAAAGTTGCAGTGAGAAGCAAGAGGGGGGAGACAAACCTGCGATCGTTGATTAAGCTTTCCATCTGCTCGCCGAGCTTCAGGACGTATATCCTATCTTTACTTTTGAGGGCCTCGACGATCTGAGGATCGACGTCTGGGAGAGCGCTGGCGTTGGCGCTGCCAGTGGAGTCGGAATCAGCCAAGGGCTCTGAATCAGAGGGAGAGTGGAAGTGGAAGCTCGCGGGGTCAAGTGCGGAGGGGGGGAAGAAAGAGGGATAGAGGTCTGGATTGAAGGCGTTTGAGGTGGCGGTCATGGCAGTGAGCGGGTAAGAAGACATGTTGGCTGGCGCGCGACCTGGCGACGAATGAGCGCCAGATGTGGGCTGATTCGAATGCCCGACTTAGGAGGAACGTCCCAGAGCTTGTCGTGGAGGGAGAACGGTCTAATGCAAGTGTGGATGCATCCGTAGGTCTAGGGGGAAAACTATCAAGACAACTCTCCCCTCTCGTGGGAACACTTCACAGCCAGAGCCAGGCAGTGCATCAGATATATTACTTGTATCTCTACCGTAAATACATGCATAGATCAGTGTGATGGTCCCCCGCTCGTCCCGTAGACAACTTGCTGAATGTCGAACCCGAGGCTGCGTGAATGCCATTAGCAACGCTACCCTCTCGCCAATCCTCCACGTACCAGAGCACGAAGATGCCGCATCCGTAAATCGCCAACGCCAGCGCGCTCCTGTTCAGCAACCGACTCACACTCGGGTCATCCTTGGAAAGCTGTGAAAGACGTCAGGACCATACCGGTAAGGTACGCCGCATGGGAACATCTCACCTTCCAGAAGAACAGTCCTGGAAGAATAAAAGAGACCGTCGTCGACCCGGTGGACCCAACGAATGAGAGAACTTTGCATATCACCGAATCAGTGCAAAGACATCGGAAGCACTCCCACGTGGCTTACCCAACTGCAAGTTGTCCATGTTGTAAGCAATGATGAAGCCGAACAAAAGAATGGCCCCGGTGAGCAGTGCATGCTTCAACATCGGCATCTCTACATCTGCACGCTCGTCCGACTCCTCTTCGTCCTCTTCTAATACCTCTCGCTTGACGAGGGCTCCTCCGCTGAAAATCTTGTCCAAGCAGTTGCGACATGGCTGCACCTGCAACGGATAGGAGAATGTGATGAGGGTGACGATGGCCAGTTGCCCAACTGCAATGAACAACGAGGTGGAAGGGTACATGGCAATAATGTTTGCGCCAACCTAATACAGGCGACACGATTAACGAAATCGGAGCAAAGAGGATCGCCGACTGACATTGGAACCAAACGTCAGGTAACCAAATGCTGCAATGATCTCATAGATGATTACAGTCCCTCCAATAGATGTGCCAATGACCGTGTTGAGGCGCTGTTGCGAGTTAGTCCGTAGCTCATTGTAAATGGGGAACATCTAAATTGTCACATCAACACCGCGCTAAATCGAAGAAAAGTGTACCTTACGTTCTGTCCGCATGTGAATGCAAAGACTTGTACAGGCAGCGTGGTCATGAAGCCGGGTGTGAAATGGACCCAATGAATTTCGCCTACTGGCGGGGTACCCTCTAGAGGTCTGAAGTAACACGTGACGACGATGACGACCAGGTATACTGTCAAAAGTTGTGGTCAACACGGATCGATCAACCGACGGCGTGACCCACCAACGGAGAAGATAGCAACATAGCTGGTGTATCTAAGGCTGTCTAGCTTGCGAAGGAATGAAAGTGGTCCAAGTAGCAACATAATGAGTGTAATCCAGACGTGACCAGACAAGGCCCATTCTGGAGGATTTGTGTCCGGTGAGGTCAAGTCGTGGAATATTGATGCCACAACGTTGGGCATCAGCGACTTGATGATGATGAGATAACTGTTAATAGATGGACATGTCAACGTTCCCTCTCGTTCGTTCCTGGTCAAGACACACCTGACAGAGACACCAAAGCACTTGATGGCAATGGCAGCATCAAAGAAGACCGCTGCCTGAGGGAATGTGAGTTGGGAAACAGCGAAAAACGAACTTCGCCGGTGTGGGGTGACGCGTGCGCAGCGGGTGAGCAGGTAAAGGCCAAAGCCGCAAACCGCCCCAGAGAACGCGCATGTGATCATTCCCGGGATGATGCCCGCAGACGCCATGGCCTGAGAAGAATACACTACATGAGTACACACATTCGAGTGTGGAGGAAACTGAAAACTGACCAGAGGGAACGTCAGCATACCTAAGGATCCGATCAGTCACTCTTCGACCACACGACCAGAAATGCAGACGCACCGCTCCCGATGATGGTGTTTGAGATGTTGCTGACAGAACTAATAATGCCTGCATGACCCTCTCTCGGTTTCGGGGCAGCCTCATTTCCGAGCAAGGCAGAGCCCTCGTTATCCTCTCCACCACGATGCTCGGTGTGAATGCCCGGGACTCCCGTCTCTACGGCTCCATAGGGCAGTACCATCTCGTACGAGCTAGTAAGTTTGAAAGGAATGCTTGCTGGAGAAGTGTATCTTCAGTGCTCCAAGGAAGTACTGGCGTGGGAGGACGCAGATGGACAAAGTAGGCGCGCGGACGAGCCCCTCGCAAGCCCGCCACACCTTGTACGGCCCGGCGGCTGTCACTTTCTAAACAATCAATTGCCGTCGTGGGGCACAAACAACAAAAGCAGCTAGACAGAACGAGTCAAAACTTAAATACATCGCGAATTCATAACGAGGCGTCCTTCATCAAAAGCCAAAGCTAAATCGCACGGAAGAAAAAACGTGTGCTCCAAGCTCAATACCGAATCCTACTCTGACTGCTGCCCAGTCTTCCTGCCTGTCTTTCCCGTTGACGGGCATGCATTCGATCTTGTCTCAGATTGGCCATCATTTGTTTCGCAACAGGTGACAGCTCCGACGAAGTTGTCGGGGAAGGTGGCTCGCGCAAGTGATGTGAGTGAAGGCTAAACGGTCGAATTGGAGTTACAGGTTGAGGAAGACGGGATAGCGCATCATTCTCCCTGCTGTGAGGTGCAATGCCAGTTGCGAGCTCGGTTTCTATTGGCCTAAGCTTCATCTGCGCCGTGGGTTGCCAAGGCACAGGATGTCGGCTTGGTGAATTGATAGAGGGATCGTGGGGTGATTCCGCGGAGCTACTTGATGAACCCGATGCGGTTCTCAACTTCGGTATCTGAGAATGTATTTCGCGTGGTCGAGGGGCGGCAACACTGATGTATTTGCGATCAGCGCTCGACTTCTCACCTAAAACGGACTGCGCGGGCAGAGGCTGCTCCGTCATGGGATAAGAGTCGCACGGAGCTGACAGAGGATCTGTACTTTGTCGCGAGGGTATCCTGGAAGGGGGTCGGGGTCCGCGAGGACCGCGGCTGCTTTGTTGGGTGTCGATAAATTCTAGGAGTGTAGATTCCTCATCCTTGAGCTGCGGTGACAAGAATACGGCAGCGGTTGGGGACGGAGGAGAACTGTTCACGTCAGAGGCAAGAGAATAATGTAGCTGACTGGTAGATGAAGTGTGTTGGGGGATATGGGTGTTGCAGCGACGGGGAAGGGGAATATGAGAGAGTTTGGTATCGCTAATAGAGGATTCGGCCGAAAAGCGTCGATAGTGTGATGGAGTCGTCTTCAGCTGGGGTAGCCTCGAAACCGGCCCATCATGAGCCCTCTTCTTGTCGCCAAGGAACCCGAATACCTGAGAGGCACGTTGGGGTGACATAGAGTTCCCATATGGCGAATTGAGTGCTTGCGGGTGTGCAAGGTCGGTGGAGACACTGAGTTCGACTTCAAGTGAAGAAAAAGTTGGGTGATTGGCGGATGAGGTATCGCATTCAATGGAGAGCGCCGTTTTATCATCGGTAGAAAGAGTGTGAGTAAAGTGAGTGTCGGCGGGGGTCCGAGGGCCAAAGGAGGATACTGAGGAATTGCCATCAGTCTCTCTGAGAGTCTCGTCAGTATCTGAGTAACAACATAATGCATTTGGCACCAACCCAAGAAACTTTTCTGCCCAGGATATGTCACCCTCCACACTGCCGTTCATTAAATCTGGTGAGGATGGATGTCCAAGTAACTGGCGCAGAGTGGACCCCGTGCGACGCCTTTGAACACCTCCCTCTTTCTGGGGGGAAGGGGTGTTCGAGAAGAGAGCAGAGTTGAGGTGTCCTTGATCATCGTAATGGTTTAGAAGACTTGCTACAGAAGGGTCCTGACGGAGAGCCTGGAGACGATTCTTGTCTCGTGGTGTGATGGGCACACTCTTGGAACGACGGCGGGGCGAGTCCGTGAGTGACCGTCTGGGGGAGAAGCTCACGTCCGGGTATGCATTTGGAAACACGGTACGGCTGTGTACGGTCCGACTACGGATGGTGACAGAGTAGGTGCTACGAGCAGATACACTAGCGAGGGTTGTAGACGATGACTTTGGAGGAGGGATGACGGAGTCGATGGGGTGGGCTGAATAGGTAAGACTCATGAACAAATACAAACTACTGAACAAGGAGGTACGGGCACTCACGGAGGGGGGGCAGAGAGCCAAGGCCAATCTGTGGTTCTGCCGCACATCGGCCAGATGAAGAACGCAACAGACGGCTAACCGCAGCCTCTGTATCGTCGCCATGTGATGGCTTGAGGTGTTGCTGGAGAGGAGGAAGGGATTCGGTGCACGGATCCACCGTCGACCGCTTCTTGGATCTTTTGCTACCGATTGAAAATAATCTCTTGAATAAGCCCATGGTAAGTGAATAATCGTGTCGGATCGTGAGTCGCGTTAAAGAGCGTAAAGCGTAATAGAGGAAGAGAAAGGAGAGAGACGAATATCAACTACGACCAAATAATGCACCAAATAACGCGTCAGTCACGTGCTGTGTATACTTATCGGCAATGCTACCGCTCTCTAAGTACCTTCCTTGCACTCCTAATAGTTGCTGAACTTGCGATCGATCGAGGTATTTACTTGGTGAACGCCGACTTGGATCGGCAAAAATGTTGACCACAAAATGGAAGGTGTTTCTACCTGTGTGTTCCCACGACTTTCTTGTTCACACGTCCTTGAAGATGCCGCTCTCACTCGAAGTCGTGGGCAGCAACGTCCGCGATTTCTGCATGCTGGAGCGCAACTTTTTGTCGCACTTAAAGTTGGTCTTGCTGCTAATACTGCTGTCATCCTCTGCTTTGCTTGGAATACGTCTCCCTGGTCCTTCCAGCAGTGACGAGGGGACCCTTGGCAAAGCCAGCCTGCCCGTAGCAATCATACAGCTCCTCGCTGCTTTTGCTACCATTGCTGCTGCCATCTGGGAGTATCAGAGTGGAGTTAAAGGCTTGTTGGGAGTGAGAGCATTTCTTGCCGTGACAAGGTGAAACCACCCATCGTCGATCGTTGCGCTGCGCCTCATGCGCCTTCGCAGGGTACATTTCCCCCTCATGGTGTTGGTGACGGTCATGATCGTTGCAATCTCTGTTATTTACCTCGTGTATTCCGCATGAATGGAGGGAAGTATGTAGCGTGTAGAGAGGCCTTGGTCTCCGAGGGTCACGTGGTATGGATTCTGTCAAGAGTGAATCAATGAATGAAACCACCAAGTCCGACCACGAGAAAATACCCAGACTCGGGTTCCCCTCGTTTTTCCTTTCTCTTTCCTCAACCCTCACGATCCTTCCTTCTTTCACGTCCCCATCATGAAAATTAGCAAAAAGATCGAGCAGTCCACAAAAGAGGGAAAGATATGGTGGTCTTTCGAATACTTTCCTCCGAGGACAGCTCAGGTCTGCATTATCTCTCCATCGCGCTCGATGACATGTCTCATCTCTTCCAGGGTCTCCAAAACTTGCTCGATCGTATAGAGCGCATGCGCGCCTTGGGCCCCGAATTTATTGATATTACTTGGCGAGTCTCCTCTCCTATCCCTCCTGCGGATGCCACTGACCCCCCTCGTAGGAATGCTGGTGGTCGGACCTCTGATCTCACATCGGAGATGGTAAAGACATGTCAGGGCCTCCTTGGTATCGAGACTTGCATGCACTTGACATGCACCAACATGCCACGAGAAAAGGTCGACATCGCCCTCGAAGTAAGTTTTGTCCCACGACTCACTCATCCCGTCTCTGCAACTCAGGACAACGTAGGAAGCAAAGCAGCATGGGTGCCGCAACGTCCTGGCCCTTCGTGGAGACCCTCCGGCAGGCAAAGATGAATGGGAAGCAGTCGAAGGCGGTTTCGTTCATGGAATCGATCTCGTCAAACACATACATAAGTTATACTGCGACTACTTTGACATCGCAGTCGCGGGTTTCCCCCAGTTTCAGCTTCTCCCGCCAGAAGAGCGTGATCTCGAGATGAAGTATCTCAAGGACAAGGTCGACGAGGGTGTCGATTTCATTTTCACACAGATGTTCTACGACGTCGAAATCTTCATCGACTGGGTCAAGGCTGTTAGAGCAGCGGGAATAACTATTCCCATTGTTCCTGGTATTGCTCCCATCCAGACTTGGAATGGGTTCTTGAAGGCAACAAGTCTTGCAAAAATTAAAATTCCCCAGTCTTATATGGACGCTTTGGAACCCCACAAGAACAACGACGAGAAAGTCAGAGAGATAGGCACGAAGCTGGTCGCAGATATGTGCCGCAAAATCCTCGATGCAGATCTCGGTATCAAAGGCCTTCACTTCTACACCATGAACCTGGAGAAGGGTACCAAAATGTTGCTTGAGGAGCTCAACTTGGTCCCGCGAATCGAGACCATCAAGCCCCTGCCATGGAGACAGGTACGTCGTCGATCCCACTCTACATTGATTCTATGTTGAAGCTATTCATAGTCTCTCACACCGAACCGTCGACAAGAGAACATCCGACCGATATTCTGGGCAAACCGGGCCAAGTCTTATTTGTCACGTACTGAGAACTGGGACGAGTTTCCCAACGGACGTTTCGGTGATTCTCGAAGTCCTGCATATGGTGAACTGGATGGCTACGGCGTCTCGCTAAAGCAAACAGTGCGTGGATCATACGGGTCTCCTCTTGAATATTGCTAAGCTCTTTCCATCGACACAGAAAGAGCAAGCTTTGAAACTTTGGGGCGAGCCCAAATCCTTTTCAGATGTTGCCGAACTCTTCGCTCGATTCTGCGAGAAGCAGCTTACTGCACTTCCTTGGTCAGATCAGCCAGCTTCATCAGAGACTGCTGTTATCGCTTCAGATCTAGCGAACATGAACCGGCTCGGCTTCTTGACTATCAACTCCCAACCTGCTGTTAATGGAGCAAGGAGCGACGATCCGAGGTTTGGCTGGGGTCCAAGCAATGGCTACGTCTATCAAAAGGTCAGCAGACTCTTTTCTGCTCTTCAAGAAGTATTCATGATATTGGATATAGGCGTATCTGGAGTTTTTCGTGAACGGTGAATTGTTGGAGTTGCTTATATCCCACATTGAGCTCGACCCCAACATGACATACTATGTCATCAACAAGCAAGGCGACCTGCGAACAAACACTCACTCAGACGGGCCGAATGCTGTCACCTGGGGTGTTTTCCCCAACAAGGAGATCATTCAACCCACCATCGTCGAGGCTATCAGCTTCATGGCGTGGAAAGTGCGTATTTACATTCACCCTCACTAATATAATCTGACCATCTCAGGACGAGGCCTTTGAGCTTGGCTGCAAATGGGCCTACATCTACGACGCGGGTTCACCGTCACGCAAGCTCATCGTGGATATCATGAACGACTCTTACCTCGTGAACGTGGTTCATAACGACTTCAAGGACCCAGACGCCATATTTGTACCCTTTTTCAAGGCAGGCGAAGAATACGCAGCATCACACCCACAGCAGAATCATGCAGTAAAGACGAACGGTTTCGTGAACTAAGGTCCTACTCCCTTGACCTCTGTTCTCCTCCCATTTGGGCGGGTTTTCATCTCCACGATCCAACTCTCATTACGTTACGGGTTCAACCCCCGTACATCACCACGCTGCATTTCATATGATATCCGCATGTATAACTTGCTTCAACTGCTACCTTGTATCAGGCTCATTACTGCATCAACTGCATACAGAACGATAGAATTGCGTGCTGTAACAAGCTCTATGAGCGACTCATAGTACTTAATTGCTATCACCTTGGGATCGTTCCAGCGCGCTCCGAGCAACATCCTTCAGGACAAAAATTACCACAATAATTAGAGCAGGTCGGAGAAGAAAAAGTCCGTGTTGGAGGGCGGTGGACCAGCCATCAGACCACTGGGTATATCGACTTTTTCGCCCGTAAGGTCTGCGACGGAGGTACATTGAGCGACAAGACGACTAACAACGCAGAGGATGGATACGTACCGAGAAGTTTAATTTTCAGGCCAATCTCCGTGAGCGCTTTGATATAACCAGCAGTCTCGTCGGAAGTGACGTGTCCACCATCTCGTCGAAGCATGTTCAAGCCGTCTGTCCAATCTGCCCACGTTGACTGATCAGTGGCAATGTGATCCGCCAACGAGCCTTCGTTTGCGGTCAACAAGGAAAAGGAGAGCGGCGATGGAGTATTGGAGGCAGGCAGATCGACGTGGTTATGCATCGCGCTTGAAAGTGGAGTACATGTGCCGGTCGCAATTTGGCTGATGGTGGCAACCTCGATGCGATCCGGAAGATCCTCCAATCCACTCCGAACTTCGAATTTTGCGGGGCTGTCCACGTAGTGCAAATACTTGTAGCCGTTATCCTAAAAGCCTCCACGTGAGCGTGTGGTAAGGTGAAGAGCGGATGACTTCCTACCAAGCGCATAAATCTCCAGGGCGCATTGAGCCGCTTGAGGGTCCCTGTCTGTGCCGGTGGAACACCATTGATGAACCAGGTACCTTGCAATAGACACTGTATCCGTTGTTGGCGGACAAACTCTGCAGATTCCCTCATAAGCTTCTCTTTCAGGTTCCTGTTGGACATGAGTATAGCGTCCCGAGCTTGCAGCATAACGCACATACCGAACCGGCACCTTGCTCAACAGATCATCCTCAGCCTCTAGCTCTTGCATCTGACGATCCCGGACTGCACGATACTCGCATTCCAAAAAGTCCTGTTCAAGTGTATGCCAAGGTTTCGTATTCTCTCCCTCTAGCGCTACCTTGACCCTTTTTGGTGACGATAATTGGTCAAAGGGTATATCAAATGGCAGGAGAAAAGACCTACTGGCTCCGAGTTAGTGCGATAATTCGACCAAAATCACCACTAGCAGATCCACTTTCGCTCCACATGCGCAAAAAGAATTGCATTGCCAACGTATGAACTTTGTAGAAATTGAGGAAGAACGGCTGATAAGTCGTCGGCGTCGAATCTGGGAGACTTGTCAGATTTCTGAAGTAATCTAGCAAGAAAGGTATATGCACAGGCTGGTGCGAAGATGGCCCAGTGTTCGGAAAGAAGCTCAACGATCTCATTAGATGCCTTGGCTATCGGACAACGACGTTCCTCAGGTCGGCTGAGTTGCTCTAGAACGACCTGGCGTCTGATATAAGCAAAGCTTTTCCAATTATCCACCATGCACAATACCTTGGAAAAGAACTCTGCGTCATTCCGGATAAAGTTGAACAGACAGTCAAGACCAAGAAGGCCGACTTCCTGAAACTCTTCGATAATATTCTCACTGCCGAATCCAACCTTCTTCCATTTGACCTGGTGGCCGTCTGGATCGACCTCCTCATGAAGTTTGCTGCTGTCCCAGACGTACTGAAGTAGAGAGTCATGTGTAGGTTCCGCCTGGGGCTCTACCAATGTTGTCTTCTTCCGGTAGGTTACGCGAATCATGTTTGCTTGGAAGTCCAGAATACAGGATGTCAAATCGTCGGTGATGTGGGACGACATGAGACGCTGCGGGCACCTTTCAGTGCGTGCGTGAATATGGGAGCAGATTTGACCTACAATAACAGCCTTTCGGACATTCAACTGTTCAAGTTCATAAATAAATTCGTCCCATCTGGCGTCATTCACATGAGACAAAAGTGAGTTTACCAACAGTAAACTGGAAGAAAGGTGAGTCAATGAATCTAAGGCAACATGCGAGGATGATACATGCCTGTTCAATGCCATAGCAGTGTCAGCACTTCCTAGACGATTGATGACGGTCTCCAAGGAACCCTTGCCCCTTTGCATTTGCTGGAACACACACTGGAATCCGAACTTATAGACTGAATCTGGTGGTAGCTGAGGTAGGCCCCGACTGGAACTAGCGACGATGGGTCCCGGTGCGTTCATGGGGTCAGCTTCCACAAGCTTCTTCAATATTGCTGTCGCAGGCCGACAGACATTGATCAGGGAGTGGGGTGACGCGAGTATTTGCACTATTTTGAAGATGAACTCGTCGTTGAGTGGTGACCAACCATATTCCAGGTCCATCAGATTTTGCACCGCTGTGAGTGCATACTTGACGGAGGATTGTCTGAGGACTGACAGCAGTGGGAGATGGACCAGGTAAGACGTACCGCGAGGGTATTTCCGTGTTCGGTATAAATGACGTGGACGAGTGCTTGAAGGCCATCAAGATTGAGAAACTCTTGGGCAAACTTTTCTTCCTAGAGACACTGTGGGCTGCACTGATGGATAGAGAGGATGACGAGGATACCTTGATGTATTTCTGCAAGGAGAACAGGGACAGTCTGAGGGACTTTTCGTCTGGATAAGTGAGTTTCTGGAGGATCTCCGCAGCCTCGATATGGGAAGCATTGACAAGCCTAGGATTGACGGAGTGAGCGGCGGAAGGGGGACGATCAAGAAGAAACGAGGGACCTCAGATGAACCTTGTTCTTGATCTTCTTTCTGAGATTGTCGTTTGTCACCAGTTCATCGGTGTCACGGTCCCTCAATGCGAAATGAGACGAAGGGTCGGTGACCTTGAGGTTTACGCAGAGCTGACGGACGACGTCGTCGACGTTGAGGGTGGGATCGATGCGAGCGCGCACGGTGACACCATCCTTGGTGGTGACATTGTTGGTCGGAACGAGTGTTCCGGAGGACTTTGCTGCTGTCCCGTTGGTGGTAGAGGGCGTGAGCGTAGTGCGTGAAGCACCAGGATTGTTGCTGGAGGACATGGAGCAACGTCTGAAAGATGGTCGTGAGGAACGGCTCAAAGTGCATACGAGGACAAGGAATATCAGATGGCATGAAAATCGTCTTATTGCATCGGCCTGACGTGCAAATCCAGAAAACTCGTCATCTAGAAACAAATGAAGAAACGGAGCTCACCAAAAGTGTTGGAGAAGAGCGTGAGATGGAGTGGCTGACTTGTCCGCTGTCCACCATCATGTAGTCCCGGTTCTGGCACTTGTCAGCGAGTCGCCATGGCCCACAAGACAACCCGCCCGACGCCTCTGAAAGACCTCCAGATCGCCGTGCAGGCCGACCAGTCTCGTCGCTATCTCATCCTCGACGCCTATTCGTCCCCGCCCACTCCAGCGTACCCCTTCGAGGAGGTACGTGCACCATCCTACAACGGTTCATGTTTCGTGGCGCACCTTGTTCAGGTCGACGACACGCTACAATGCCGCTGGAATGACTACCGTTCGTTTACTCCGCCGATCAGCCCTCCAGCGTCTTCTCCACGTGGGCAAGACACAGACTACTCATCCAAACGATCCGGAAGAACCTTTGCCCTTGTTCCAGCACAAGTGGACGGGAAGCACGTGTTCACTCACGTCGTTGCAGACAACGACGCCCCCTCTTCGGAAGACGGTCTGCCAGAGGACATGCGAGACATCCTCCGGCAGCTGGATGACTTGG
This sequence comes from Imleria badia, assembly GCA_015039435.1. NCBI lineage: Eukaryota > Fungi > Basidiomycota > Agaricomycetes > Boletales > Boletaceae > Imleria > Imleria badia. Next base: position 108,651 of record MU130781.1, on the reverse strand, counting down.
CGAGTTGGATCAAAGGTGCTTCGTCGTCTAGGGATTGCAATGTCAACTCGATCGTGCACGCGACTCGCCTTCCTGGACACCCAGAGACTGTCGTCGGTACGCAGAGCGCTGGCAGTCTGTGCGATGGATTCTTCCCCGACAAAGGCAAGAATCGCTTGCCATCGACTAGCCCTCCTAGCGAGCGTGACGAGTGTGATATATACCAAGATCTTGTCGTATGCATCACCTTCCAATATCTTTCCTCTCACTCAAGAACCCACTAAACTTTTAGGATACCTCAAGAGGCGCCGTGCCAGGCAACCAAACGAAGGTATCTCCTGCCACCGACTGCCAATCAGAAGGCTTCATATACGTGCCCGATGTATGTGCGCCCTCTTGCATCTCTATGTCGCTGATCCGTTTTCGATTTCCCTCGTATTTGTAGTGTCATACTCCTGAATTCCTTGTGGGCAGTTCCGGCTCTCCCATCGCATATCCGGTTTGTGGCTACTCCAGTCATCCTTCGCGTTATTATCCTCACCCTCCGGACACAACACATGACATCCCATACCACCGCCGTTTTCTTGAGCGCCGATCCGCTCCATGTCCCCCGCCAACTTCTTCGCTCCTTTCTCCTTCCTCGGGCAAGACCTCATTCAAATCGTTATTCCAACGTTCGAGATGCAATACCACCGCAGTAGCTCGTCCGAGCATCCCTTCGGGTCATGTCCCTGTTGAAAACGCGCTGCGTCAAGGGAAGAGGATGCGTTTGCCATGGCTGAGAATTTAATGTATCGCCTAAGATCGGCTGATGATTGTGTCTGTATGTCATGCATGTATCTGTATCGCCTCCTCTTTAACTTGAATCTGCATCACAGTCGAGGTTCACTCTACACAGCCCGAATCTTCCCGCCAGCAAACGCAGTGCATGCCGACCAGCGTTCCCAGATGGAACGAGTTGGTCAGCCACCACCGATGGGTTCCCGGTCAGCCACCATTACTTCATTCCCTATCCTTGTTAGCCTTCGTTTATTCTGACGTTTCGCCTTGCTTTGAAGCTTCTCCGTGGACCGTCATGCCCTCTCGCCAGTCGGTACCGCGTATACGTGTCGACTTGCCGGATAGTTCTCCATACGGCCTGTCTTCGTCAAGTACCCTTGACATCAAAGACGTCTTGGGTCATGCCAAGCTGCTGCCGAAGCTGTTAGCCGAAGACTTCGTGTTTGGTGATGCTGACGATGCTTTGTACTTCGAAGGTGGCCGCTTGCAGGACTTCCCTTCCTTTCCCAGGGGATGCCAACCCCCGCTTTTCCTTTTGCACTCTCATCGTCTGCGGCTTCCCTTCCCCATTCGCCCAGATGCTTTCGAGTTGGGTGATTTTTGCAGGGACGAAGAAGACGCTTGTCCTCTTCTGACAGCTCCGACGATACCTCGCATGAAGATGATGATGAAGGAACAGTTGTATGTGCAGAAATGGGTTGTGAGCTGCACATCCGTAATTTGTCTGGGTGTGCGCTTACTCAGCGTCGTAGGATACTCTGGTGCCCGACAATCCTCCAAAGCATATCCCATGGACTTGCGAGAAGCCTGCTACGAAAAGGAATTGGGTCGCAGAAGGCTCCATATTTCCAGCGGACGTGGTCAAATCAGACAAATCTTATTTTCCTGATACGAAGAGATTCTCGGTTATCGCTGACCAGGTACCCCATTCGCGAGAGTTGTGCGCACACTCGGAAGCGTCTGCCCCAATTCGTGCATCCATGGAATCCCATACCTCAGCACCACGCGTTCGTATCAAGTCCGCGGACGTCAAGCCTGGCATCCTCCGCGGGGAATCAAAGGCCTCGTACACTTCCCACCGTATCGTAAGGACTCCACAAGTACCTTCACCCCCAACCTTGCATCTTTCTGGTTCGCCGATTGGAACGTCAAGCACGCCCGACGCGCCCTTAGCCGCTCGCCGTGGAAAGGCATTAAGTGGTTTGAAACTGAAAGGGTGTATCATCGAACATTTGGAATACCCAGACATCCCGACTGCCTTTCTTGGCTCCCCAGTTGTTTGGTCGCCTCGAGTGGACACCTTCCCTGTTCCATCCTTTACGGACCACGAGCGCATGCTCTTGGATCTCAAGTCAAAATGCGCTGCGCTTGGGAGTGGGGTGTCGGCTTACTTCCAGGAACCGCTACGTCTACAGACAGAGCTGACTCGTACTTCGCTCAGTGCCGACGAATGGGCGTTTACCCGGGGACTGGCGACCTTCGACAACAGCTTCTTAGGATCGATCGATGGTCAAGTTGCCAGGGAAATCATTACCGATACGAGTACTTGCCTTCCCGATGCCTTTTCGACGCCTGTAAAGGTCCCAGGCTCTACCGCGCGACTCGGGTTTGCACCTCGTCCTCATTCAACGCCTGCATTACAATCTCCCGGAAAGCGCTCCAGTGATCCTCCAGGAGTCCCGTTACCGCCCCGTCCCGCGCTCATCAATCCATCGACACCGCCTCATGTGAGAGGTATCTTGAAGAAAGTCAAAAGCGTTCGTTTCGAGGATCTGACCACTGACGAATCCGAGAACCGAGCTTCGCCTGTTTCCCCCGCTCCTCAAGTTTCACTAGAACGCCCTTCGTCATTGCCTGTGACTCTTTCTTCCGAGAGACCATGTACCCCGGTGCCGAACACAGCCAAACCATCAGGTGGTCGGATCCCCGTCAAAGAAGTGCTTGGGAAGAATATGAAGTCCGCTCCTGGATCTCGTCTACCTCCCAAGCGGGCTAAGGCGAACGATAAACTTGCGCCCATACACGTCAATGTTGGAAACATACCAGAACCTTCCAAACCGACCTTGGCGACAACCTTTGAGCGTCCCTGTCGAATCGCGCATGTAAACGAAAACACGAATTCGGCCGCAGTTCCTCGAGCTCAGGTGAAACAGAAGGGGGTGTGCATCACGGAGATCGATGTACGGAGAGGGATCGAAGGTACTGCGAAAAGTCGACTTTCAACACCGCTACGGAATATCTTCCGGTTCAGATAAGCTATGGATTATACATGTCATGTTTCACACTCCTTCTACGACACTCTTTCACAAATACTATCTGGTGCACTCATTCGAGGTTGACAGGCTGGAATTTGCAGGTGAGGACCTTTCATTCTCAGTGCCGAGATATCGGCCTGGTGGTCTAGTAGTATGATTCCTTGTTAGGGTTTCCTGAATCGAGGAGGTCCCGGGTTCAATTCCCGGCCAGGCCCGATATTTATTTTGTGCTATCTTCTTTTTGCAATTCCCTTATCTCGCTCCGACTTCCCGGAATGGTCGGAGTTCGCTGCGGGGCTAATCGGCAATATTTGACGTTGTGATCACGATCATTTATATTTTACAAGGAAATGAACATCTGTGGAACCAAGTTTGAAGCGCCACAATCTAAGCTTCCTTTTTCCTCTAAATATCGAGACAACCTGTTAGCTCAGTTCACGGAAGCATAGCCTGCCTTTTCCACATTCTCGAGGTAGGTTGCCCATCGCCCATTGTGCCACGTAGCCACATCTTTCCAGATAGCATTGGTGATCTTGATCCAAGTGAGCCAGCCAGCCAGCACACCATCCGCATATGAGATGGTGTCGCCGAGGACAAACTTTCCCTCACTCTTTGCCAACCAACCATCGATTGCGTCGAACCCCTCCTTGCCCTTTGCTATATCAGCGTCACGCTTAGGACCCTCGGGAGAGAACTCCTCGATCTTTTGGCCAAATTTGGCCTCTCTGGTCCTCCTAAAGTATTCCGCACTGGAAGGGTTCAGGACGTAGCAGCTGACAGCGAGCTGCAACAACCCGATCCCGCCCAGGGCACTGACGATACCACCCTCAAAGGCTGCGACGAGCGGCTTCGTGCCAGGAGGAAAGAGGGTGTTTCCATCGGGGTAAGTGGCGTCGAGGTATTCAGCGATGAGGAAAGAGTCGGCGATGACTTTGCCAGTGTTGGGGTCGTTGATGATGGGGAGTGTGTAATACGGCGTGCCATCGGCCCTGGTGCTGGTGGGAAGTGCACCAATCTTCTTGGCGAGGGCCTCAATGTCCGGGTACTCCACCCACTCGGTCTTGTAAGGGACACCCTTGATGTTCAGTGCGTATCTGTGGTTGCATTCAGCTTTACGATATTCCTGACCAGATGTGGTCTCACCTGGTCTTCCATGTGTTGGGCGACCATGCATTGATACCGAGTTTGCTGGGAATATCGTAAAAGATGATTGGGGAGGGAGCCATTGTGAACTGAAGGATGCCTAAAGGGAGGCGCCGGCAAGGTCTGGCTTATATGCGGTTCAGAGATCTCCGATGATACAGGGGCGATTTATAATCTCCATGCTATGTTTAATCCCGTGTGGGCACGATATTTTCCTACTGCCACGCAACAGAAAGCACTGTCGAGAAATTTTGGTGCAATTTCCAAAAAGAAATATGCAGCAAACTGTACAGCGGCCGTATGGCTTTTATAAAGATTGCCACCCGGATCTTCCCAGGTTCCTGGATATTATGACTACGAAAAACATCACCCGCTGATGACGCTGCTATGAAATCATCATGAGTCTGAAACGCTATTCTTACATCGACCCGGAAAACGAAGGAAAGACAGGTCTTTCAACGGCGTCTATCGCCATGGGGGCCTTCCACGTGTGGCTCCCCTGCCAGCAAAACCAACACGAAATATTGATGGCCTGGGAAGACCCCACGAACCAGGGGGATTGATGGGCGCAGAAAGTCCAGGGTCAGAGGGAAATCCCCCTGGCATTGGGACTGCATCTTCCTCCTCATTTGGGTTATCCGGCTTGATAAACATGGATTTCGATTTTTTTTTCCGTCAAGATAAAGCCGTTTCCCCACAGAAGATACACGTACCTCTAGATCAATTACTAATGCTCCCATGTGCCATCCTGCAGAAGTTGCCGCAAAGCAGAATCTCTTTCTGCGTCGATTTTCTCCGTGGTCAAATCTGACTTCGGCTGGCTCCGTCACAGCGGGAGGGAAACGCCCAAACTGCAAAGCATGTTGCCGCTGCTGATCGGTCCGGTAGCCTCCCGGCTGACCAGCTTCAACTGTTGTGGGATCACCGAGGCCAAGAGCGCCGCGAGAGTACTCTCCCCAGGTAAGAAGCTTTCCCGTGGACGTCAAGGCGCCAAAATGATAGTCACCAAGGACAACGGATATGACATTTCTATTCTGCAGAGCCGGGAGGACGCGGGGTTCAGTATTCGGATCAGTTTCATGCGAACCCATGAGCACGACCGAAGATGATCCCGTCGAGTAGGCTACGAATGTTTCAAATTGTGCCGAGATCTGCCATCTGTCAGCTCGGTGCATCGCAACGATAATATTTACTTGACTCACGTGGGTGATGTGTATGTCCTGCAATGATGACAAGTCCGAAGCAGCAGAGGTGACATGTTGCTTAATTTTCTCAGACTCCGAAAACTGAGGAAGCTGAGGAATGCCCGTCAGCATAAGAAGATGCGAACATCGGGTGAAGCGATCGACGTACATATGTCCATCCCTCCAGTGAGGCTGTATCACTCGTTTGAACCAATTTCTTGACAACATGACCGTAGTTCGTCAGGCCAATAAGATGGCTATCCAAGGCAGCGATCTTCACGAGGTGGACACCGATGTCTTCAGCATTAGTGTCGTCTAGCTTGGGCAACCGAGGTAGTTCAGGAAGTCTGTAAGGATCTTTGAGCAGTTCCCAGTGAGCACATGGGATTGCCCCGTGCTCAGTCGCATGGGCGTGTAACTCTTCCGTGTCCATGGCGGCATTGCGAGCATCGACCAGCTGTTTCATTTCACCATTCAACGGCCACCAAACATAAACGTCTCCACCCTTGGTGAGAACCGAAGAAAAGTTCCACCCTGATTCTACCTGTACTGGGATCGAGTCCGGGGTAGTGCCATCCAAGAGTGGCGTCACTAGTCGGAATGGTCGGCCAAAGCTGAGGAAATTCCAGACATTTGACTTGTCGTCGAGGCCGGTAGCGTGTAGCCTCCCGCAGCTGTCAAGGGGGCGTGTGAGAACAATGTAAATTGTGGACAGGTGTCTGCTTGCCTAATAGCACGCATTGCAGCAGGTAAATTAAGTTTCATCGGCGTGGGTGCGGACTTTCCTGGTGCAGAAAAGCCGTCTCTTTGGAGCGCATGCTCGAGTCCATTTAATGTGCCTTCGGGTTGAAGGCATGATTAATAGAAAGAGAATCGGAGTTGGCAAAGGTGTCCTACCCCATGCGTATAGATTTCCCTTGGAATCAAGAGCAAAGAAGCACCTGGAAAGTATATAAAAATTATTTTGTTTCGAGGAATACCGGTTGACATACATTCCGGCAGCTGCTATGTGCACGATGCAAACACCGCTATCGAACCGAAGTTCGACCGGAAAGGGTACATCCGGGATGGTAGACGACGGTAATTTTCGCCTTCCCAGCCTCCCTTTGGAGGCCTCCCTGGTTCAAGGTCAACAGAAGGAATGGATGACAGTTAATCAGAATAATGCTTACCCCCACACGTAAGTACGTGGACAGCTCAAGCCTTGATAGATGAATTTCCAGCCAGTGGAGCGAGCAGTACCTTCATCTGAGAAGTTGAAATCCTCTTGAAGCTTTCTCTTCCAAAACGTGTCGTCGTTGCAGAGGGAAGCAAAGAAGTGATTAGTGGCTCCAAGACGTAGAAGGTCCGGAATAGGGAGGGACGGCAACAAGTTGTCCAGCAACACTTCCACGGGAATATCTTCAAGCCTAAACATGACTTGCAGACGATGGTGGTCGAGCAGGAGCAAGACAAACCGTTGGGCATATACACGCAGTCACAGTGCGCAGTTGAGCTGAACCAGAATCAGCTGCATTTGGGCCATTATCAACACAGCCACTAAACAGGCGGTGCATACTCAGTGGGCCCGTAGCTCAAAGGGTCTGTGGGCCAATGCTTTCCCTACCGGCGGGCCAGTCCAGGCGCTGTCGACCTCTTGGATAGATTCAGAGAGCACTCATGACGTTATGATTATGGACTCGGATGCCGTCATGCGGAAGTATCGCACCATCGACCTCAGTCTCTGGCTCGGCAGCCTCGGTCTGTGTAATATCCATTCAGTGGCTCGCTATTACTGTCACTCCGCCAGAACCCCACCGATCGGTAAGAGGTGGCCGTTCCGTACACTTCCTCGCAGCCCCAACTCTCCTGTCAAACCTACTTACCCTTGATCCAGGCAATGGAGCGTACGCAGCACTGTACTACTCAACGTAAACACCCCTGCCAGGCTCTAAGCCTATATTATAGGATATTGCGCGATGCACTGAGGCGTCTAGTGGTGAGTCGGGCCACCTTTAGGCTACATTATCACTTAAAGTTATGTCGGATTTACTCCAGGGTCTGCATTTCCTTCCTCTGGTTCTTTTCTTTTGTCTACTAGTAGGATGCTTCTGATCGTCACGAAGTCTCCGCATAGCCAAGTACGACAGTCGAATAAGCGTCGCTTACAAAAAGGTTTTGTCACGATTAATTGTGTACTTTACGATATTATTATTTTCCAGCTTCGGACAGCTTATAACATTGTAGAAGATGTACTTTCCCTTCTTCAAAATATGCCGGACTGGTGAGTTCAAAATCAAAATCTCGTTTCTTAGTTCGTTCTGCGCATGCCCGCGGCGGTGCACACTGCACAGGGTATACTCCAACACACGTGTACGTGGAGTGTGCCAATGGGACCTCGTGGTGTGTGGCACTCTCAAAATGGAACCCAGACAATGTCTTTCATTCTACCCAGTAAATCAGGCGTCGTTCCCACGATAAACAAATTCCCGGAACAAGGAAGTTGAGAAGAGTCTGCTTTCTATTATTCATGATGTGCTTCGATGCTTCTTTCGGTACGCTCCAATATTGGGAACGGTTCAACTCGGATGGCTTGCCGTGTTCTTCCGAACGCCACAAAGCCCAGCTGGACAACACTGTTCGGTAGCAGTTCGCAACTGAATCCCAGATCGAAGAGACAAGGGATAATGCGTTCCAGTCGCACATTGAGGCTACCCGGCAACAAAGATGTGGACTATAGTCACTGTAGAAATCGTACGATTTTAATTGCATGTTTAGAAGCGCAGAAACCTTGAAATGACTGTACAAAAACTTGCCAAGTGCCGTAAAAATTGTAGAACTCACATTCAACTTTTCACCCGGCGCATCATTCACAGAGAACCACCAATATTAGTCAGTGTTCTGTCGGTAATTCGACGGGCCACCGTGGCCTGATAACGATGCCCTCGGGCTTGAAGGGACACATGATCATGCGTCTTCCATTGCAGCCAAGAAAACGCACGCCTATGGCATAAACGCGAGGGAGCCGGGCACGGATCGACGCATGGGGGAATATACGAATCCGCGGAAACGATATCCACTACCGATGAAACATTGAGGTTGACCTTTGCTGCTCAGAAGGTGCAGAGAATGCGATTTCGAGCTGTGATCCGGAAGGTGGAAACCAGGTGAGGTCCATTGGTTGTCGGAGGGATGGTGGTTCAGGTATTTGAATCATCAGGTGGTATAAGCTATGGACCCAATACAATGCATGCATAACGTACAGTTGAGGTTCTGGGCGACTCTTCCGATAATTACACGGCAGAGAAGGGTTTCGTGAGAGTAGAAGGCGTAGAGTCCGTACTTATGTACTTACTGGCAGTGGTTAAATCAGTATCGGCTCACTGGACCCTCGCTTCCTACTATACACACGGCCCGGGGCGAAATTCAATCATTCAATAATGGGCCACTCACGACTACCACTCGGGCGCTTCAGCGATAATCGAGAAGTAACGTAAGAGTCATCTTCAAGTCGGCAAGTCGATGCATCTCAAAGTCTCCGAGTCCGCAATGTTCACATCATGATGGAACAAGAGGCCGGAGCTAAACCTCGTCAAGTGCTTGTACCAACAACTGGTCCAAGCCTCGTGGAAGCAGATGCTCCACGGAACAAGGCTCAGATTACTATCCCGGATGTTTAGCACTCACATCACACTGGTACCGATGGGGGGGTCATTTTGTGAGTTGCCCCGTCACCGTGGATGATTAGATCGTAGTTGGAATGACCATTCTGAGTGCACACCCTAGTTGCCATCGGACATTTACTTTGCAATAAGCCCAGCAATAAAGGCATCGTGCAACGTACTAATTGGTCTTAAGTCGGGTCGGGGGGAGGGGCGGGGTGTCGTCCACAAACCGATCGAGGTCGAAACGCTTCCAAGGTCAATGGGATACTGAATCGCAGCCAATACGCATCCTTATATCCATATGTAAATTATGTGGAAAAACTCTACCTTACAACCGCATGAACAATAGCGACGTGATTCGACGTTAATATCTGGGATGAACGTAGAGGTAATAAATATGTCCACGTAAAAAGCAGAGCTACCTATTGCGCCCGATGAAGCATTGAGTTTGGTCCAGGCTGTGTTTGCAAGATTAATCCCGCTGTGAGAACCAAACAATGGTTCTTTTTCGCAGACAGTGCACGGTACCGCAAGGTGCACAGTGGAGACAGCGAACGAGAGAGAAAATGAAAGTGGGGTATGTCGATTAACAGCATCATTGCTATGGACAATCACGATTATGACCAGTACCCAAGTTGAACTGGCTGGAACGTAGTCGCCCCCTGTCGCCGTGGCTCGCAGGGTTTCCGCGACCAGTTCTTGGATGGCTGTCGCTACGATATGGAGCATAGGAATCATATGCGCTGAAATCCGGGGAACCACTCGTTAAGGATGGTACATAACCCGGTAGTGGCGTCAAGAGTGTACTATTCGTTGGTAGGCGATTCATAGGGATGTTGGATGTATTAGAGGCACGTGCATGAGGGTGTGGATATGCTATTCCACTGGGTTGTGGGTGCGGGGAGACAAACGGCCCGTATCGTTGTGATCCGCGAGGATAGACATCTTGCTGATGCGCGAGGGGGTCATGGAAATCATCTAGAGGACCAATAGGCTGGCCTGATCGTGGAGGATGGTGGGGGTAGATATTGTGGGTCTGATACGCCGCATTCGACGAGGAGGGGGGAGAGGTTTGATGCTGTGATGGGTGTTGGGATTGATGGGATCCATGTCGCACCGCATTGAGTACTTTCGCTTCCGCCTCTTCCTTTTTCGCTTTACGCCACTCTTTGCGAATCTCTTTGAATTCTACAGGCATTCGTTTGTCAGCATGCAGTAGAGTAGAGGAGTGTTCTGGGATGGTGGAATGGGAGTAGGAATGAGGCCTACCATTAGGACTGCGCTTCGAGCCATGCTTCTGCATCGTGATATGCGCATTGAGGTGGTTTAGGGTACCGTATGATTTAGTGCAGTCCGGCCAAGAGCACTGGTACAAGCGTTCGATCTCGTCGTAACGGCGCCGAGGTCGCTTTCTGAACATATCACCCGGCAAAGTGATGAAAGAATATTGTTTGCGATTCGAGACTAAACTTGGTTCACCAGTTGTGTTGTCTGGTTGATGCGTGGCGGGTGCATTGGAGGAAGTGGATGTACCCGTGCCTGGAGGGGACGAGCCGTAGTCCTCATGGAGAGACCCAAACACGGCCCTTGACATACCCATGGGAGGTGGGCTCTCTCCACCAGAAAATGTAGAGTTCAGGGGAGACAATGGTTCTCCTAGCTCGATGGAATCGTAGGGGGGCAATGGAAGATGATCTTCCTTCCACGATGAGCCACCGATGGGCCGAGTGTCTGAAGAGCGACGGAGGGGAGAGGAATGCGGACCGGACGATTGCGGAGGCACGTAGGAGTATTGGTGTTGGAATTGATGATGTCGGGCGTTAGAGAGATTGGCTGCATTGGTTAGGTGACCGCTTGCTGCGTTACCATACATGGCTGGTTCGGACATGCGGCGTTGATCTAGGGGGGGATGCTGATTATGGGGGTATTTATCAGTACCCCGTAAATAGCGGTCTGCAAGGTTCGCGATTGGGTAACGATCCATATTCGGAGGATAGGAAGTTGCCGATGAGGCGAAATGACTCTGATGATGTGGTGCACTGTAAAGCGGGGGAAATAATGGAGTAGGACGGATTTGCAGCGGTGATGGAGAAAGAGAGAAGCAAGGTGAGGGTTGGGTTTCCGTGCCGGGACACGAAGTGGAACCTGAGGGAGAGAGGGTGCGGGTATGGGAAGGTGGAAGATGGGATGTCGGCCGAGATTGATCTGAGGCCGAAATGGAACATTGCTGTGGAGAAGATAATGGTGTGTGATCATTGGAACCGGAATGATGAGCATCATCATCTTTGAAGAGGACAGGTAGGGTAGGAGAGAAACTCGGGTCCGATAGGGCCATGGAGGGCGGTTCTTTGTCCGGGATGGGAGAAGAGGAGGGGTTAATGAAATGGGAGAGATCGGTGAGGTGAAGACAGGAGAGGATATTAGGGAGGGCGGGGAAAGGAGGCTGTACGAGAACCTGAGTTTGCATGGGCGAGATCTGAAGAGGGTGAGATCTTGGCGGGGCGCGAGCCGACTTGGAAAAAAACGGGTGACGGATATGGAATGGACTCGTCACGGAAGAGAATGACGAAGCTCAGGCTGTTGAATTGGGATGATCAGTTCATTCAAGGCAGGACTGTCAACGTTTACTTACGGGCAAGAAGTATGTATACGTACTGTGACAAATGCACCACGCGGTTCAGCCAGATCTCGGTGCTGTCCGCGCTCCACCACCCGTCGCGGTGGGGAACGTGGTTTGTCGTCGTGCGCGCATAGGAATAATGGTGTTGCGCCGACGACGCGACAGTGCCCGTGATCGAGTCGTCGTCGGGCTCAACGGCGCGATCCAAAGATTTCCCTTACCCGTGACCCGTGACTGGATCACACATTCTTTTCTTGGCGCCGGCCTCGAGAAATCTGCAGATCCGAATAACGTGTCTGGCACACAGCTTCTTATTTCAAATACGATCCCGCCTCTCCGGGTCGAGATTTCCAGTTCGGGACATGACGTTTCAGACACTTCCGATTCCAACATTTTTCGACATGAGGTTTCCGATAATCATTCAGAGTCCCGCTGCCGAGACCCCACCCACAGCTTTGGTCGCCTCATCAAAAACCTATAATTTCGTTCGAGCTAGGTTACCGCCACCCTATTTGTCTCTCGGACCCGCAGCCAACCTTGCTTCGCATCGGGCCGTACTTGTCGAATATCGCCATCATTGGCGACTCTCGCCTACCTGCGGCCTCTTCCCTAGTACTAATGGGATCGAAGTCGAATCAGTCTCGCTTTCTTCCTTCTTCCCCACTATAGAACTCGACCAACCCACCTGTTTAACACTGCTCGAATGAAATATCAGAGCTGGCCAGTGATCTGGCTTCAGCGGCCCGAGGTGGCGGTGTTTTCCAGTGTTCGCATGGCGGTGTACGTTCCGGCCGGCACCCGGTCATCCACGTCGGCCGAGTGCACACTACATTGCTTGAACCCATACTGTACGTCCCATCAAGGCAGTTGTGCTTTCCAGTTGCCGTCGTTGAATGATAGTGTTTATTATTCTGCACTTGGCAACGAATCAAGAGCATAGGACACTTGCAGCCTTCCAACGCCCTGCGTTAATATTGCGTATGAACCCAATCCGTGAAAATCGCCGTTCATTTGATCGTATCCGACTACCATCTATCCCGATTGGCCCGGGATAGCAAGACACCGCCATCAATGCGGCCCCCGATGAAAATACTGATCCGGGCGTAGTCACTCCATGATACCTGGTGATTAAAACACCACCACCACCGCCTCAGTTACAAAGATTTGGGTCGTGTTGTCCTTGAAAAAATACAGGGGATACTGGTCCTCGAGCAAATCATCGGGGGTATACGACAATCATGATAGAGATATTGCGTGTGTCATGGTCACTAGCATTGAGCGACCACTCAACTATAGAGAACCGCATCTGGTGTCGCGTCCCACACTTGATAAAAGCCTCGCGGGGAGAGTGCGACAGACCGTGGCCCATCATCGTTGTTGCTAGGTGTAATAGCTAAGTACCCGGAGTCAGCCGCCACAATGAAAACCGTACGTACAAATCATCGAACAACTTGGGCAAGAATTTGGCAAGTGCCATAATGCACTGGCAAAGGAAGCTGCACGGGAGCTTGATTACATAGCATACTCGCTTCTGATTTCCCAGCTAGTCAAGAAGCCATTAAGCGATCGTACACGCAAACCTCTGGAAGGCGGTACTTACTTAATGACCAAAAAAAGGTTAGATCGCGATTCATTTTGTCGTCGGGCCCTATGAACAGTGCAGCAAGGTTTCGGGGCTCAATCCGTAAGGAGTTGGGGCGAAAATAACGGACGATGCTTATTTAAGCTGAGCGAGCAAGAACTTGACGGCGCTCCGTTGATCACTGCACTCTAAATTTCATCTCAGGCCGGGCCTTCCACGCTCAGCCTCACGATCTGATCCGAATGAACGTGAAGGTGTCGAAACAACAATAATGACCGTGAAACACACCCGGTGGAGACTGAGGGTACGAGTGACTGCGCATTGCACTTTGCGAGTGTTGAAGATGCAATAGAGTCGAACTCGGCCTTATAAGCCAGGGGTTGACCTCAGGCTTGAGCTTGAAGCGCCAGAAGAATATTTACTTCATCGATCCCTGTCCGCGCTAGCATTGCTATTCAGAACTCGCGTGGGATCAGTGACTGCGCTCCGTCAACGGCATCCACAAGCATCCACAGTACTTGTTGCGATGCTCAAGGTCCTCGCCCCAACAGGCAAATACTTCCCACGTTACGACTACAGGACCTTCCAAATCTGGTCAGATCAGAGTTAGGTGGCGACTCGGAGTCAGGGAGCCTTCACGGTCGATTTTACTCCATGTCCAGAGCGGCACAAGAGCCACCCCGCCCGCTGACGAGGAGCATGGCATACAACACTATACGTCGGTCTGCGCGACTGAGGGGCAGCCGCGACAAACGGCGCCAGTCACGTCAGTACTAGCCCGCACCTTTCGCACTGATTCCTAAGCTCTATCAATGGTAGCATTGCCTCTTGGCCCGACCGAACTGCATGTACGTCATGGGATTAAAAAACGCAAGAGGTCGTCGGTGCTGGTTGAGGGAGATTCTCAGAGTTCGAGATCGCGCAGAGAGTGTGGGCAAATCGAAGTTCGGGTGGAGACAAGGGCGCAGCTCGCAGGATCCTGCGATAGTGCAGTATCCAGGGGCTCATCCACTCGAACCGCAAAGACTGCTGGGTGCAATCAAGAGCCCTCCAGAGTGAAAGAGCTCGAGGAACAGTTGGACGTGGCCCTTCAGGCCAAGCGAGAACTAGCTGTTCAAGTCAAGGAGCACCAGATCAATTCTGCCCAATCAACTCTGAGGTATTTGGAAGAATACTTTACTTGTCCTTTGTGAGTTTCATTCCTCACAAATCCCGCTGTCGTAACTGACGTGCCCTGCAGATGCTTTGAAATCATGTACGTCTTAAATCCCCTTGTCAGTTCCTCTCACGGATTTGGGACTTTGATGGTCCTTAGGGCCTGCCCATATGCATTGATTCCTCGCAACTGTGGCCACACGTTTTGCGCCACTTGCATTTTGAAATGGTTCTTCTCCCGTCTGCATAAAGGGTGCGGGGGTTGGCACGAAGCTGTTGACTGCCCATTGTGTAGAAGTGCTCTCCCTCATACGCCTGAGCGGACACCGCGATCCACTTCCTGCTTCCCATTCACCCCGAATCGAACTGCTGACATGGCAATTCGGGGCTTGATTAACACTATCTCTCACGAGCTCACCGATGCGTCAACTTTGGCTTCTAGTCCACTGTCTGACTGGAACGAGGATGGTCATAGTAAACAGGAATGGTCCAAACGGGAGATGTACGTGACATCCGCGGTTTCAGGAGTTGCATTTTTTATAGCTGATTCGGCACTTTTGTGTCTTTCCATTCCTTTCCGTGCCGGCAGGGCGGGGAGAATTGAGATGACAGCCATCGCCGCGCAATGGAACACATTGAAGCCCACGGATTTTGTTATCATTAAGAATCGGCTCGAGGTCTGAGGCACAAAGGCTTGGTATCAAAGCATAAACTATGCCAGATAAGATGCTTTCCGTAAATCCCGGTGAGCCGGATAGCACCGCTACGTGTTCACTCGTGGGCTCAAGCAGTGCCTGGGTCACTTTTATGCTATACCCCAGAGTATTTCGCAGCACCCGATGAGTTCGTTGTTTGTTATCGTAATGTACCAAATCCGTAGCGCCATCATAGCCGCCAGCGTTGAATTGAATTAAGGGTCCAATGGACCGCGTGCAAAGTTACTGGCATCTCCATTAAAGGTAGAAACACCGCTCTTTTAATCCTCTCATCCCCAACACGTCCTGTGGCGTAGTTGCTCAGGTCTAATGTGAACATATAGGAGAATAAGACATACCCAATCAGCTAGGGTTAGCCATAGATCCCCAACGGAGTCCATTTTACCAAGAACAGCAGCACCCTTCCATGCAAGCACTTTGGGGTCCACGTCTTTCGGCGGTGGTATGATCTGCACCTTGTCCATGTTGGAGACCAAGGGAGTGGCGATGGCTTGCAACCTTGACACAGTCAGGGTGATCAGACGGCGCTCTGTCGTCTTGGAAAAAATGTCTTACCTGCTCTCGAGAGCGTGGGCCATGCCAGGAATTTGTGCTCCTCCGCCGATAACCAGAACTGCTTGAAGATACTTACGTATTTTGTCATCACCTCCACATGCCCGCGCGCTGTTAAAAATGGCTATATCCAAGGGAAGCTTGCTCGCTTCCAAACAAACATCAATGGGTAGACCACCGGGGAAGTTTCCAGAAGAGGGACCAGGCTGAGGCGGCACTTGCGGCGCAGGTTGGGCTGGAGGGTTGGCTTGAGGCGTTTTATCTTCCCGCTCTACCTCAATGACCATCGCTCCATCACCGTCAGTTGGCTCTGCTGCCGTTGGCGGGGGGGTAGGGTCCGCAGTAGAAGGGAGCGAGACATCTTGTTGTTCGACCTTCGCACCGTTCTCTGGATTGGCTGGACTCCCTGTAGCAATCTGGTTAGTACTGAAACTTGCGAGTAGTTGAGCCACTGACCTCCCTGCGAGGCTACAGCGGAGACTACTTTGGCTATAGACCCATCTGCAGCAGATGGGGTGGAGGGGAGTAAATGTTGAGTAGAGATAATCATCGCTTGTGTCTATATTTTACGATGAAGGACGTCGTGTACGTGACGCATAGATTGTGACTTACAACATGGTCAGCCGGATTCTCAACAATTTCTTCCACGACGTCGGTACTTGATATAGGTCGAAGACCCACACGCTTTCGGTCAAACTCGATCACACGGGGCTCAAATACACACTAAGACTAGAGGGTGAGCGTGTGAAAGGGTATGACCGCACATACTGACCATAGCGGCGAGGATAATTTCGTCATAGGCGCGGAGACCATACTTCTCCGCGGGATGACCATATCGTCGCACGACGAAATCGTACAAATTCAACGCCACATCTCCCTGCCGTAAATATTTATTAAATATCCCGTAAAATCAATTAAAGCACATACCTCTGCCAATGTGCACAAACGCGACTTGAGATCTTCCATCACTAACCAGTCATGCCAACGGGCCAGATTGATGTCTCGGTAGGGGAAGTTTATTCTTTCAAGCAGAACATACAGAAACTCTGTTATGTCGTTGCCGCCCATGTTTAATGACATCCTTGAGCAACAATCAGAACCACCCCTGGGAAAGCTGATGGGCACACCTTGAATCAGATATGACCAGGCCCTCATCAACGCAAGCTACACTGGTTTTGACGGTTCCGATATCAACGACACAGGCATTGCTTATCCCAGCTCCATATGTGGCTGCAAGGGATTCCTAAAGGGCACATAGACAAGTTAGCACTCGGAAAGTGGCAAGTGTTGACGCTGATGGAACCACAATTCACCTGTTGCACGCAAATTTGCTTGAATCCTAATGACACCAAGAGGATGTTGACAAATTCTCGGACGTAAACCCGGTCATAGAAATCTGGGATAACCAGCATGGCGGAGTAATTCTGTGGAAAACAGTAGAAGAGCATGAAGCGATGCTCAGTTTCCGACAACCAACCACCAACCTTGAAGTCACGGCGCTTGATGTCTAGTTTCTCCTCAAGGACATGACTAATGATAGTCTCAACGTCGTCCAGGATCATCTGAACAGAAGGATAATCCCTGCTGTTGAAATTTGGACCATGAATTGGCCATCGGACAGTGTAATTCAATGCCTGAGGGTCCGATATCCGCAATGCCTAGATCGAGAAAGAGAAAAGTCATGCACGTGCGGAGGCGGCAATGAAAGGAAGTACTTTGTCCCCAACCAAATAGGCATCGTCAGGCAGGGGCTTATGAATCCAATCTACCTGGAAAGGGTCATTCAGTTCAGGGATGATTTCTGGTTTGAATTGTTCATTAAACGTCGACGCGATGCTAGTCGCGTTTGGTGTAACACGAAGCTTGTAGAATCGCATCCTTTCTCGAAGCGAAACCGTGATCGAAGCTAGTTTAACGTCGAACTACGTGTTTTGAGCCCGTTGACGAGGATCTACGATAAGTATTACTTACAGGATCGTCAGAAGGTGGTGCGACCTCATACTCGTCTCCGTTGGAATTTGCCGATGGTACGTTGCATCCTTTCCGCGGACGCGCAATGTTCTCTATATACTCGGGCTCTGGAATGGATCCCTTGCACTTTCTCGCAATAACGTTCGGGACAGAGATAGGTGTCACGTCGGAAGCTTTGCCAATACGGAGATATCTCGAACCAGGATGGATGACCACGACTTGTGAACCACGTCTGTGCTGGTTGCTCAGAGTTTATCACAGAATGCTAGCGCGTCGTGTTGTGAATGGATACATACCTTTGGTCAACAGGCGTAGGCATATCCTCGACCGGCATTTTCTGTTTTCGAGCAGCATTTCTAGCCCAAAGAGTTTGTGACTCTGATTTGAGATACGTTGTGCCCATGTGTTTGGGATTTAGCCTGAGCACACTCGTCAGTTCCGTCTTACCAGTGCTAACGGTGCCCAACATACGCCAGAGGTACATGCATCGACGTGTAGCGCATACCGAAGTCATCCTTCTTCGGGTTTGGGACGCCTCGCGGCATAGTGATCTGACCCAGTAGCTGAGGTTAAGGCTATGAAGCAGGGGAGAATAAGGCTCGACGGAGACAAGCAAGTTAGACAGCCGCGTGCGGCGTCGCCCATTGGCCAACTTTCCAAATTAGTGCAACCTTATTGAATGACGAAACTCGAGTCAACCAGTGGCACGAATGAGTAGTGTATGATCAAATTGTATGTTACAGTGTTGCAGTATAAACGAGTAGCGAGGTATGCAAGAATACACTGGGTGATCAAAGGAAGCTACCAAAATGCGCACCTAGGAAGGCCTCAAGTGAGTATCAACAACCTAGCAATGATCGAAGAACCTACCATCCAGAGAAACACTGGCAAAGATTCTCCAACGAAGTAGCCTGGAGGATGAGTTTATCCACTTGCGCCGGAGCGGTGAGTACAACATCGGGGTTGAAGTCTCTACCTGTGAAAGCACATGGGTTTAGTCTGGGATGTTGTAACTCGTCAGTATGAATGTACCTGTAAGCTTGTGTTGCACGCGATTATATACGAGCAAGGCCCGCTCGTTCCTGACTTCTTGCCTCACTCCTGGTTCTCCGATTGCGTCTGGCAGGAGTCAGTCAAAGGTCAACGAAGAGATGTGAGCGAACTAATAAGCACCATTGAAGATGTCGTTTTCATCGGCACGAAGTCTTCGGGTTGGGGCTTGGGGGTATGCCGCAACCCTTGTAAGGTCAGCGGCCCTCCCTGGGTCGGTGTCAACATCTGGGAGGAAATAACTATAAGGCGCTGTATTGTAGGGACAACCCGGTTTACACTACCTTCTTGCCTCCTGGTGTCAACGTCGGCTTGCATCAGTCGCCAATTGATAAGTGGATCATAGACAAAGGCCTCGAGCACTGCCATAAGAGATTCCTTGTTTGCGCGAAGCACGGACATGGTAATTTCGCATGTGTGCCGGAAGCTACCCTCGATCCCACTGATCTAGAGACGACCATCAGATAATAATTCGAAATATAACATGCCCCAAACCCACCTCCATGGCATGCGTCAGCATCCTTGTAAGACGGAAAGGTATCCTTTCCGGGAATTTTTCTCGATGCATGGCAACCTCGAAACAGTCACCGAAATCGATGTGAACAACCTTTCCTGTGCTTCTCTCGAGCAGGAGATTGGAAGGGTGACGATCTCCTAACCCTAGAATATGGCCAACCATGCTGTTGACAGCCAGGGATCGCGTATAAGCCGCGCGTCGTTCTAGCCAATGCTCAGAATTGAGGCTCTTCAACCACAACACTCGGTACAGATCTTGCCCTGTAGTATTTTCGAGAGCGTATTCGAATACTTCTACTTTCTGGAGGAGTGTTAGGTTTTCGTAATCAGGTGCCATCTGAAGCATGCAGGGTCAACTTGCACAGTATTGTCATACATACGACATCTCGTACCTGGAGCATCAATCGGTACTCGATGTTGAGCAGGACCTTGCGAGAATCACGGTAGTCGCGAACAAGCACATGAAGGGTATCACTATCTTTGACCCATCCCATCAGACCAGCGTTGGGCGCCAACGGTATCACGGAGTATCGTTGGATATGCAAGCGTCTCTTAAAGCTGTTGGTGTCCACCGAAAGCAAGGTGTTTACGAGGCTAAAGAGTTGCATGACACGCTCGTCCTGACGTAAATCTTCGTGGCCTGGATCCGCGTGTGAGTGTGCAGGGGTTAGTAATTGATCAATAGCTTACCCTTCAAAACATAGAGATAATCTTTGCCATCGTCACCTTTGAGCGAGAGACGCCTTGGGCGTTGTTTCGAGGCAATGACTGTCAACTTGGTGGCAAAGCTTGCAATCTTGATGACACGTTTGCCACTCTGATAGGTACCTGCCGCAGATCCCTGAGAAAAAAAATGCTGTATCAATGTTTGAGGGAACATACCAGGCATTGCTAGCTCCAGGCTTCGCGCCTTCAGCAATTGAGGAGACACATATTGCAGGTCTAGCGTGGTGAGCTGAGGTAACTGTTTCTCCACTTTCCTAAATACCTAGTTTTCGCCCAAGTTAGTGTCAGATCGCAAAGTTATCGAGTGTCATACCCCGTAATAGATGTCCCAAGCTCTATTCAACTCTGACATTTCTCCGTACGCACGATAACGACGGCAGGCTTCGCGAGCTTCATGCAAATCTCTACCGAACGCTTGAGCGAATGACGTCTCACGGGCAGTGGTCGGACCCTGAAGGAAAATCAATGGCTATCCTCAGAGTACAATTTACGGCGTACTTACTGCTTCCAGCAATTCGTGCAGGGGCTCCAGAGTAGCAATCATGCCTTCTGGATTCTTATCATTGAAGAACAATCTTGAAGCTTCTTCAAGGCCTTCGTGCCACATCTCGTGCCACAGTATAGCCACACGAATGAGTTCATGGCTGACCACAAGAGCCTATCATGTGCCATGAACAATTGATCATCCCCAGAAATGAACATACGCACTTGTTCAACAATGATGGGAGAATGTTCCTTCATTCTATCCATGATATTGAGAGCGGCATTCTTTCTGGAGATACTGGAAGATTTTGAAGCCACAGTGAGAGGATATATCAGGGCTTGAGGGTGATGTTTGCCAACTTCCGTCAGCAAGTTGTTAATATTGCGTCTGACGTTCCCGATGGGAGTTTGAATGCGTGCAATAATCTAGATACGTGGATGGATGGAGAATTCGAGGCTGATTGTACAATACTCACTTGTGGTATCACCTCTAGCCATGTGTCGACTTCAACGACAGAGAAGCCGCTCGACATCGCTTGGCTAACATCTTCATGAGCACCAAACTTGAACCATAGCGTCAGGAGTCGCAGGGTGTCTTGAAGAGCGTTCTCGTTCCGCAGAGCTATAGAGCGGAAGAAACCTGTGAGATACCGGATGAGTGACGTATCATCCCTAACGCCAAAAACAATGACCTTGGACTGCTTGTACAATGTGAGCAGCCAGACCACTACCCGGCACATCAGTAGCCGTGCTTTCTCTCTGGCTCTCTAGGTGTCCAATGACTTCGAAGTTCGCAAGAGCCCACGTGTGCCATGCCTTGTACCAGTTGGGATCGTAGTGTGTGGCAAGGAGATAAGCATGCAGAATATCCTTGACGTTTCGCTTCGCAGGAGATCAGGTATTGATATCAAACCTACACAAGATACTCACTGCACCCCAATCCTCCTTTAGTTCGACTTGCCATTGTCCTTGCTTGAAGTAACACCGCGCGAGTAGGCGTGACAGCTCATCGAGTTTGTGTTTACTGACGCTGGGCCGCTGAGAGAGCTCCCTGGTTTCCGTCTGCAGATCCTTTGCCAGGCTTGCAGAAAACTGGCGAAGGAAACCCAGACTGTCTTCGCGGGACCCATTTGCCCACATATACTTCAGCTGAGCGTAGACAACATTTGGAGGCGCCTTCATGTGTTGTTGATCATCCCGCAGATGCTGTAACTAACATCTCGAATCATTATACTGTGTCAATTATCTTTATCTTCGAAACTGTAACTCACCCTCTCTGGCGACAGAAGCGAGTTGATCGTCTTCTCCGCCAATGCCATCCGGTCCGATTTCCGACATAGATTCGCAAATTTAATCCACATGGCAGGATCGTCCTCGGGATTCAAAACAAGTGCCCTGACCTGCAGGATACGTTGCCAGGTCTCAACGTCAGGCTGGCAGCCTTGTAGTCTAGTAACATATGAGTTGACACATTCGAAGCGAGCATTGAGACCCGCACCGCTTCATCCATGTCTTCCGCATCGCTTGTTGCCGTTCTGGCTGATCAGCGTATTGTTTGTACATTATAATCTCTTCCAGTTCAGACAACATCTGTGCGCGGACCAGAGTGCTGTGGAACGTCAGGCAAAACGCTGAAACTGAAGTAACAGATGCCTCACTTGTATGAACGACCGTAGCCTTCCCCAACGAAAGAAGTCAGTTCTGGCTCCAGCAAGTCGCGAGCTTTTCCTATTTCCCTCAGCGCCTTGGGAAATTGGTTCTGGTGAACGGACAAGATTGCTTTGTAGAACGCTCGATCTGGGGAATCGCCTCTCATCGTCGCGATGTAGTCGTCCATAGAATCCCACTCGTGTAGCGACCAGGCGGCGGCGGCGGCCATCGGGGCAATTTCTCTACGGTCTTCGTGATTCGCATTCGACCAGCTTTCTTCCACATGTGCCGCGAGTTGATCCCACTCTCCAAGTGCGTGTAGGCATTTCATACGTCCAATTTGAACGTCAGGTGCGTCAGGATCCTCTTCTGCCTTCCTCTCATATGCAGCCAGCGCCTCTTGCCACCTTCCGAGCCTCTCGTACCATTCCTCGTGTTTACTAACGTCATATTGTTCTCGTGCGATAACGAGCGTGCCCCATGCTGCGTCGTGTTGCTGTAGCTTGGTATTGATACCAATCAGGGCCTCGATTATATTTGGCGATGTCTCGGTGAAAAATTCCAGCTCCTTGTAGTGCAGCGCTTTCGCGTACGCATGGAACCTCATGGCGTACTCCCCGAGAGTACGATGTTCTATAGGGAGCGGCTTCTCCTCGTGTTCCATGAACTCTGCGAGACTGAGCAACCTGTGAATCAATTCGGATGGCGCAGTAGGAGAGATGATCGCAGCTTCAATGGAGCGGACAAGTCCTTCCTAAGAGAAGCGTTGAATTTAGGAACATAGTTGGACCACCAGTGCACCTACTTGATATTGATCGTATAGCTCAGTCCAGCAAGAGATGAAGGCGGCATTGAAAAGGTCCTTCGCAAGTGGTGGATGGAATTCGACCAAGCTCATGCAGGCTCTGAGAGCATGGGAGGGCGACTCTTTCATGGATTCCACAGAGAGGCGGTGCATCCACTCTGTCCAATCCTCTCGCGTAGAAACAGAGGACACGTCCCAGGCTTGCTTTAAATGCTGTTGATTGACAGTTAACTTGGCTGGCTCGGCGGGTGCCGAGATCTCAGCAACTCTCGAGTTCTCCAATAATTCGTGGATGCCAGACTCTTGAGGCAAGCGTTCACCATTCAAGAGCTTGGTAATGAGATTTTCATACCGCGGGTGGTGGATGCGGTTACGGAGCAAGCACTACGAGTATTTCAGGATTCGCTGAAACTAGAGTCGTTGAAGAAATATACCTTGTTGATCATGGGAACGAAGATAGCAAAATCCGAGCCAAGCTGGACAAGGATGGCAGACAATGTGTCCATTACTGCCATCCGAAGCTCGTTATTCTGACCATCAAGAACTCGAACAAGGGGATGTACGATCCGAGAAGCATGATCCGAGAAGTTGACACGTTGGGAAAGATGAGCCACTGTCTGAATAGCACGTTTGCGGAGAATGGTTGTCGCATCTAGCCTCTCCGCAGCTTTGACGATAATCGGAATGATAAGATGCAAATATTCCTCGATGTTGGCACCGAAAGTGAGAAACGAATCGAATATTTTGATATGTGTGGACATTCTCTTCTCTGTGAGTTCGCCTTCAAAAACTTTGAGGAGCAGAGGTAAAATGGTTGGCAGGAAAGGTCTAAATTCGGCATCCAACGTTCTACCCAGTGCTTCGACGAGGGACACTATAGGAAGTTGGAGGGAAGTATTCTCCCAAAGTTCGGTCACAAGGCTGAATATCTCGGGCGTATAATTTCGGACGTGTTGTTTGATGATTCCAACCAAGATTGCGAGTTGCTGCAGGTGGAATTCCTGCAGCCGAGCGGTGGATGTACGCGCAACAGCGGCAAATGCTGGGATAATCTAACAGAGATGTCAACCAGAGATTGTATTGCTTGTTCAGGGATGATTACCTGTGGTAAGAAAGTGACACATTTCAAGCCCTGGGTCTTGAAAATATTCATGATAGCTTCGATGACGGTATGATGATGGTTGCTCATAGACTGATCCCTTAAGACAGCCAAGAGTGCTGTAATAACTACGGTCTGGTAATAGTCGTCGGAACCTGTCAAGGAGCCGGTGGTCGTGATGGCAGCTGCATTGACAGCTGGGAGCGTCCCTTCGACGGCTCCATCTTCATCTGGCTTTGTCTAGCACCAGATTTTAAGGCCGGACATCGATGTACAGTAGTGCGACCTACCTTGCGTCTGTATGGGTCGAGTGCACCAAGAATTCCCAAGACCTTGACGATCTCCCTGACGACGTCACGGCGAGACGAACCGGACTCTGTCCTCAAAATTCTTCCGAGGATGGGGAGAAGCTGAGGGTAGTCAATCAAGGGAAAGATGACGTAACCTGTGCTCGAACAGAGCTGTCCCAAGGTGCGCAAGGCGGCATCTCTCTTGACATGTGCTGGGTCTTGTAGTCTGGAAATGATGACTTGCATTAGCTCGGGGATGTGAGGAGCGACGTCCTCGCCTCCCACAGCGGCAAGTTCGCCGAGACACATCAAGACGTTGGCGGCGACGGCTGCGTTGCTATCGTTAGCCTTGGGGATGAGCACGCGAAGAATGGGGAGGGCATATGGCTTGATGAGTCTCTGGGTCGCGCTGACGAGCAGGGTGAGAAGGCGGGTGCAGTCCTCGCGGTTGCGTCTATGGAGGGGTGAGCTGTGGGAAGTTGGAAGGACGAGATACGCACGTGACGGTGGAATACTCCAACTCTGTGAGGAGCTGTATGAGAGCCTTGCGGAGGGATGGCATGACGTATGCGGGGTTGTGCTTCGCGAGACGGCCGATCAAGCTGACGGCGGTGACGCGGTTGTCAAAGACCTCGTCATTGAGGGATATAAAAATGGAGCGGACATTCTCGGCCTGTGCGAGGTGTTTGTCGAAGCGTTCGTGCAGCGACGAGAGCACAGTCTGACGGATGGTCGGGTCTGGAATATATAAAAATGAAGTTGGCAACAAGCACGAGTCAAAGAGATGGTGTGCTTACCCGGATCCGCAATGCCGACAGTGAGCAATTTATCGAGTACGTCGCTGATGATTTCGATCGCGTGACTGCTTGCCTGGTAGCAGATCGGATCTCGCACAAACAACTTGCAGCATGTCAGTGCGCCCGCCCGTCGCACGTCTGCATTGTCGTCCTCGAGGTACGGTAGCGCCGCGCTTCGCACAAACTCGTTCAACACGTGTCCTACGCGGCACTCAGAAAATAACTTCAAGCACTGCGTTCACTACTCTTACCAGTGAAGTCAAACGAACCGAGCGTAGAGAGCGCAAGCGTGATCAGCTCGGGATTCTTTCCCGCCTTCGTAGCAGACATGTCACGCGGATAAGCAGCAACATCGCCTCGCACCAGCGATGGCGGCGCGCCGATCACCTTGTACGGCTGTCCGATCAGAATCATCGAAAGTAGGTCCAGCAATCGATCTTGGATCGTTTTCAGTAGCGGTGGAATATTCCTGGCAATGGCTACCAGAGCTTGTCGCAATGGCTCGCTCAGCCCACACGCAAAGAACAGGTCT
Organism: Imleria badia; assembly: GCA_015039435.1. NCBI lineage: Eukaryota > Fungi > Basidiomycota > Agaricomycetes > Boletales > Boletaceae > Imleria > Imleria badia. The sequence goes on along the minus strand of MU130781.1, from coordinate 83,122 downwards.
AGCTGATCATGCAGCAGCTTCGTCAGGTTCGGTCCAACAGCCGACGCCAGCATCCCAACACATTGGAAAATGGGCTCTTCTGATGGTGCATTCTTCTTCCTACTAGGCATGAGGAGCAATAACGCAATCAACGCGGTACACGCACCCTCTTTGTTGCAATCCAAGTTTGATATGGGCCATGATGGAGTCGAGGAAAGACTTCATTTCACTTCCTACCGCAGTCGCAGTATGCCCGATGGCAATAAAGGCTGTCATCTAGTGAGTAAACCTGACACAGTGGTTATGCAAGGACGGCGCACCAAAAGACCGTTCGTTGGGTTTCTCGAGCTGTGTGAGGAGATGACTCATTGACTTGTGCAGGTAATGCTCAGAAAAAGACTGGGTGTCGTATGCTGCAAGAGTTGGTATGAGTGTGATAACCATTTTTCGCACTAGACTGTCCCTGTGCGACTTGAAACGGAGAATCTGCTCCGCTGTGTCTAGGAATGACTCCCGCATAAACTACAGGCCAATGGTCACACGTCTGCCCTCTATGAAAAGCGACGCTGTCATCACTCACCGAGTCCCCGTGAAGCAACAATTCGCGATACATGAGCAGTGATCCGTGAATCACTTCCGGCTGTGCCATCTTCAGCCCAAGCTGAGCATCCTGAAGAATCTTCATAAGGTATGCCGTCCGCGTCTGCCGCTCCCTACTTGTCACAATTTCGAGACATGCCGCCAAGAGCTCTGCGGCGCCTTCTCGAACCATGACACGGGAGTCACGCAGTGGAATAAGAATCTTGTCGAAAACAAGGCTGATGTGGGAATGGAAGTAGTTCGCGCTATTACGAGCCAATTCCTTCAAGATGAGGACGCCGGCATAACGTGGTGATTCATGGCCCTGCAGGAGCTCTACGGCTCCTGGCACCTCAAGATCCATGAATCCTTCTCCAAAGTCGGCACCGCCGATGGCAGCTATCTGCCCTAGAGTCTTTGACGCTGCCAACATGATGTTGACATCGTGGTTTGGAAGGAGTTGTTTCACATAATTGTAGAACCTGTAAAGGTATCGCTTTGATCCAACGGTGTCTTCCCCATCGTTCTCCAAGAGATGATCTATGTCCAAGATTCAATACAGTCCACGACCGACGAACGGAACACAGAGGCACACCAATTGCTAACAATCCCCCTAGTCTCTCCACGTTGTTCTGACTGTGCATGAGGTCGAATATTCGTTTGTTAATGTCGTCATCCCACAACTTCACCGCGGCGTCATTGGGCATTTCAACCACTGTCGTGGCAACCTACGAGAAATTCAACACTGTAGCCAGATCGCACGACGTCAGAGACCCACGTAGCGACGCAAGTCGACTGCGGCCTGAAGCCGGGCTTCATGGCCAGGATTCCGAAGTCCTTGAAAAATCTGACCAAGGTTATCTGTATGGATGGATGTGATAGTCGACGCCATGCTTGTCGCCGACGCAGACGGGAGCTGCTGCCTAGAAGCTTACGAATACTGTTACAACCGCGTAGCATCCTGTTTGGGTTGTTTGTACCTGTTGAATTCTAAGGCTCGCTCCATTTTGGTAACACAGCCAAAAAAAAACTCCCTGCAAACAAGCTGGGAGCAAACAAGCTGCAGATCAGTGGCCCAAGCGGTAGAAACTGCACTTATAAAATATTATAAACCGCGGTGAACACGTCCAGGAAGTCTATACACGCTATAATTTAGAAGTCTCATTCGTGAGAGTACTTACTATCACTATGGCTAGATCATCTACATCCTGAGCAGGAAACTATCCAGCTCCCACCATCTTAGTTTTTTTGTTGGCCCTGATGCCCTTGAAAGGGTCATATTTGTCCTTTCCCCTTTCCCCGTAGAACACTGGCAGGGCCCTGCCCTACCCGATGATCTCACGACAGGCGCCCGAGGATGCGGATCCCGATCAGCGGACCGGTGACACCGGCTGTATTTGCCACGTCTAACACGGACAACTCGCGAATATCGGCCTGGTGGTCTAGTAGTATGATTCCTTGTTAGGGTGGCAAATATCGAGGAGGTCCCGGGTTCAATTCCCGGCCAGGCCCGCACGTTGTTTTGCTAACCAGAGGTGCTCTTTTTCCAAAATTTGTCTGCTACTATCATGACGAGTGGCATGCCCGTCTCCGGACCCTTTAGGACAAAAAGACACCGACTCATCACAGGAAATGAAGTAGCATCGCAATGCCAGCAAAGACCGCCCGAACCAAATCAGTTGCGAAGAACGATAATGAAGGTCGATTGATTTGCCCTTTGATATCGCTGGAACGCACGTATCTTTTTACACGTCACGGCGACTCATCAAACGGCCATCAGCTCCTCGGGATACTGCAGTCCTACCAAAGTCAATCTCCAGCCATCAAGGTCAGCATCGAGCTGGCCAGCGCTTCTATCCAAGTACGCGTCCCTTAGATGATGAAGTACCGCGATCCGCTGACTTTGAGGTGCCATTTTCTTTTGCTGAAACGCCTGCTGGCAACCTGCTTCAAATCAGGTGCACACTGTGTATGGCACTTATCTTTTCTCACACGAGGTAACAAAGCGGGCACGAGGCCTGATACTAAGGGAGAACCCTCCTAGTCACCCGTCGGTCGGATCGCTGCACGCCAGGTCGGGGTTTCCGGCTTGCAAAATGGAACAGAGATACGACGCTGCGATAGATACTTATATGTAAGCGTGTCTTGGCCAGGGCAAATCAATCTCGCGGCGGCAGCAACGTTGACGCGGTTGAATTTACCAATGGGGTATGCTTATGTCATCCCGATTATTGCGGAGCTCGGATCTCGTCTGTCTGCGTCCGAGAAATGGCGGGTGCGTTTATTGGCGCAGACGCCCGGAATGCTGATAAACGCCATTTTTCCATGGAACGGCCCCTGCCACCACTTCCCCCCATCACACCACTATTACCGTCATGCATGTTCCACCGCTAGATGACCACGGGCACAACTGTTGCTTTCCCTTGAAGCGTTTCCTTACCCCGAACCCTTTGTCCACGACGAACCAAATATATTCAAGCAGTGACCGACCTGATCGATCTGTCAAGCGAGCGGACACCAACGTCAAGGAAATTCAGGTCTGTTCAGTCATTTTTGCACTGCAGCGTTCGCTGACAATGCTGTTCCACGACCACAGGCAGGCTATGATGACATCCCCATATCTTTTGAATCTTGCTGCGACTTCCACTCCAGTCCAACTGGGCAGAGCCTCGATCCCCCGCCCACCTATTATGGAGTCCTGCCTCAATTCGACACAAAGTACGATTTCATGACAACCATCGTCACCACAATCGATACCATTGACTCTGCCCTGAGATCTCTAAGTCTCAGCATCCACGGTGGGTAGACATTGATATAATGGATGTGTACTTTGTCGATGTTTTGTCGCAGATCACCCTGAAGTCATGTTCGAGGAACAGTGCGTGTTTGTTACAATATTGTTGCGTTGGACTTGACCCATCTACTCAGTCACGCCCACGACATACTAACTAAATTTATGGAAAGTCATGGTTTTGTCGTGACTCGGCATTATCTAGGCCTCCAGACTGCGTGGAGGGCTGAGTTCACCCACGGTAAGGGTGGAAGGACCATTGGCATAAATGCCGAGATGGACGCATTACCCTTGATCGGGCATGCGTGTGGCCATAATCTCATCGCTGTGAGCGGTGTGGGGGTAGCCCTCGCAATAAAATCCGCATTGTTGGCTCACAACGTATCTGGGAAGGTCGTTCTACTTGGAACCCCCGGTAAGTTTGAAGTGGTGAGGGTACAGGGCATAACCTAAATGCAAAATCTGATCAGGAGAAGAAGGTGGTGGTGGGAAGGTCACACTGCTTGAACGCGGTGGTTATACTGGGATGCACGCATGCCTCATGTCTGTGACAGCTTGTGCGACGATAAAGTCACTTACTGTGTTGTGTAGGTGTCACCCCTCCGCGGGATCTCTCAATTCCATGACCACCGGATCATGTCTAGCAATGGAACCGATCGACGTCGAGTTTTTTGGTCGCTCGTAAGTCGAACGTGCAGGCCCTTGTTATCGTTTCACGGCCGAAAAATAGCGCACACGCCGGTAACGCCCCGTGGGAAGGCGCGAATGCCCTCGACGCCGCATTCCTGGCTTACTCGAACGTTTCTGTACTCCGGCAGCAAATCAAACCTGACCACCGAATTACTGGTGTCATTCAAGGTTGTAAAGCCGCTACGAACGGTGAGACGCCACAAATCCGAGTGACGGACATGCTTTAATTTCGTTAGTGATACCCGATTACGCTCAGATGCATTGGCTCCTCCGTGCTCCTGACCGCGATCAGTTGCAACATCTGAGGGAAAGGGTAGAGGCGTGTTTCAGGTGAGGCCTGTGACCTGGCGTGTGAGATACGTATTGACCGAATGCAGGGGGGCGGTTATTGCCACCGGATGCCGTCTCCAGATCACGCAAGGGCTGCCCTACCATGATCTGCGGCAAAATGCAGTCTTGGGTACGTTAGTCGAAGCCACGAGTCTGATACTGCCTCAGCGTTTCCCTCAGGCAGGTATTTCTCACAAACGATGAGTAGTTGTTTTGAAATGGATACCCGGCAAGCCACATTCGGGGCTTCCACTGATTTTGTACGTTCTCCACCGATTCCAAGGGATTACTGACCAACTACGACTTCCCCTTTAGGGTAATGTCTCTTATGGCAAGTATATCACCTGCAGGCACGCGAGAAGTATACTGATGATATTTATTAGAGGTGCCGTCGCTACATCCGTCTTTTGGTAAGAAATGGAGTCCCAAATTTATACGTGCGAGCGCGGCTGATCTCTTCCCACGTGACACAGCAATCCCTACACAACCGGGCGGAGCGAATCATACACCAGAGTTTGCAGTCTCTGCACGAAGCATCGAGGCTCACAAAGTCTGCATGATAGTCACCAAGGGCCTGGCGTGGACAGGCTTTCTTGTTCTTGCTGACGATAACTTCTACGCAGAGGTAAGTCGTTTGATGCATGCGTTGGAAGACACCAATGGTGTTTGCTGGACAGGTGAGAGACGAATATCAACGGACTGTGGGTGCGCTCAGTGCACGATGAACTTTGCATTCAGCGTTGGCGTATCTTGTGATCGTGCTGTAACACTAGCCTTCGATACCGTACAAAAAGCCAGGTCTATGTATGGTTCTACCCAAATGGCAATGATTTCAGGACACGTGGAGATTAGAATAAGAGTGTATACGCCAATGAGACCAAAATATATCCAATGTGAAATGTGAGTATCACGTCTCATGAGGGTTGAGGTGCCTCAGCCTCTTCAGTACTAGTCTTGTCCGCAGGTTCCTTGAGTGGTGTATGTTTGTGGTCTCTCCGTCCCCTTCCTTGGGTACGCAGTTGCTGGTGTTTTAACTTGCCAGCGGCGGCATCGGCGACGATACTGGGGAGGGTAAAAGTCAGGCTTATCCAGGCTGTTTTCGTCTATGCGTACCGTTCAAGTTCTCGACGATCCTCGTCAGACTCATCCGGCGCAGTAGTCTTGAAGATGTGGCCGATAATCAACAGACCCTTCGGTAGCATTGTAAGAAGCCACGCCAACGTTGTTTCCTTGTAACCATACCTTGGCCCGGTTAACGAGCACTTGGTCCGAGACTTCGCGGTCTTTGAGGACTTCATCCACAACCTAATGAAGGTTAATCAAGCTACACAACGATTCTTCAAGTGGAGAAATGATTTACCTCTCGTAGCACTTGCACGACTTCGAAACGGGTTCCTCGCCAAGAAGCGAGTAAGATCTGTAAATGCAATACAAGGTGATTATAACTGTACATAAAGTAGCACTTGGCCGTACCTTCCCGGTCATGTCTTCTTCCATTGCATGTAAGATTTCTTCAGTCACCTCACCTTTGGCTTGCAACTTTTCCATTTCCTGCATTAGTGATTGGACGCTAAGTCTGATTTTCGAGCAACATCGGGTCTTGTGAGCATCATTTTCTTTGCGAGGTTGCTCAAGCTTACGCGCTGCCAATCACACCCCATGCATCCTTTGCCACAGATCCTTTTTCCTTTATCCGAGACCAGAAGCCCGCACTAGAACGCTGTGAGCTTTGAGGGAGTACAACATCACGGCGACTCACAGCCCAAGGAATTTCTTTGACTTCAAGAACGAAGAGGCCTTCATGCTATAGACGGTGCCAATGGCTTGTAGCAACTAAACGCCGGCGCTCGTGAACTGAATACATGTAACCGCTGGCAAAGAAGCAATGACCCACCTCAACACCAAAGCTTTCCAGTTTCAAATCCTCGGCCTCCAGCCTGATTTTCTCCTGAAATGTCACGGTTTCTGGATCATCTTTCTCTCCGGGATGTTTAGCTTCGACGAATGGCCTGAGCCGTTCGACCAACTTCGTCGTCAGTATTTTCACACGTTCCTCTAACGCCTTCTTTCGCTCTTCTTCGAGTTCTTGAAGTTTCTTTCTCTGCTCTGGAGTCAATTTGCTACGTTTCTTGGACGCGTGTAAATCCTTGTCTTTCTCCAGCGAAGGTGATGCAGGAGCGCTCTTTGATTCATTCTTAGCCGGAGACGAGTCGGGTGACAATGTCCGTTTGGATGTGGATGTGTCTTCACAGCTAACCGAGGCTTTGAGCGCGACTGCGGATGTATCGAGATGCCTGGCTGCCTGGCCTGTGGCACGGGATCCTGCTGCAGGAGTCGTGGGCCGCGTTGGACCTTTTTCCTGAGCCGGTGTAGAAGGTGGAATAATGCCTTCTTTCTCAAGTTCTTCGCGCTCTTCGTCGGTTGCCACCGTTTGTGCCACGGAGGTCATTTCTTTCATCAGGGAGATTTCTCCGATCTAACATTTATTGAGAACGATCGGCAAACAAAACCTGAAAGAATGGAAGAACGCACGTAGTCTTTGAATCGTTCTCCCCCAAAGACATTGGCGAAAAACATGGCGGCGTCTTCCATCTCGCTGGTTTCATGGTCGGCCTGTCCCGCACCGCAGCGTATTCTTCAGGACTCCATCGCGAATCTCTTTGCAAGACAAGACTTACCATCGACTTGCCATTCTTATCATATACAACGCGGAGATTCTGTCCGGCGAGGAATCAGTTCCCTGTGTCCCAGAGTAGGCAGCAAACCACCACCTACAGGATCGGACAAAACTTGATAAGCTTTGCTATGAACACGAGGCACACACGTTACCAGCTATTCCCCCCCTTTATTTGATCTGATAGTCAACTTGCCTTATTTCTTTGAACTTCTCCTCCGCATCGGGAGAGGGGTTCTTATCCGGGTGGTACTGACGGCATGAGAAGTGAGATGCGAATACAAAATCAACGCAGGGAGTGAAGGAGTTTGATTCAAAACAAACGAAGCGAGGCTACAACGAACCTTCATCGCTTGCTTCCGATAGGCCTTTTTCAAATCTGTATCGTTTACTTCCACGGAAACGCCCAGCTACGGTTTCGAGAGATCCAGAGTATAACGGAGCGAAATGATCAGCACGCCAGAAGCGGCTGCGTCGAGGACACGGCTACACACCAAGTCATAATACTCTGTTTCTACTGGGGCCATGGTGTCAGAGGAGTTGGATGTGGCACGCTAAAGCTCAGCGGGTTGGTTCGTCAGGCGTTGTGGAGAATCTAGCGTGATATCGTCGTAAGGGATATTGAAGTAAAAATCTAAGTAGAGTTGGTGCTGAAACGAAAACGCGAGAGAGTCAGACAGACGCTCGTATCGCAGCTCGGTACAGCCACAGAGGATGATGACATATGTACGTCCGAGTCAAACTCTAGGTAGGTGCGAACCAAATTCAAACCGGAAGAGTGGGCTACATTGAATAATATATCGAAGGATAGGTTAACGTGCGAGTTTGGCAACGAATCGTGTCCTGTGTGTGGATCCGAATAAAAATGCAGGTGGTAAAACAGTCTAAACCTTGGGAAGGCGTAAATAGTATGTGCGGAATCTGAGAAAAAAAGCTAGGACGGTTGTTTGTCTAGTGCCAGGACACTCGTAGAGAAACGGACCGCTTTTCGTGGGGTCGCGGGTCTCGTGCTATCGCTAGCGGATGAAGTGAAGGAACTCGCCCGACCGAGAGAAGAGGGTAAACTAAGAGGACGGTAGCCTGGAATAAATTTTGACATTCGAACTCGCAGGGATGACAATGAACGGGATGACCCCTGTGTAGGAGGACCGCTCGAGGTCACCACGGATGTTGAGGGGGAAACGCCGGAAGACAAAAATTGCTGATGCGATTGGGTAAGGGTCGAGACTGAAGGACTCGTTTTTTTCATAGATGAACGTGATGGCGGGGGAGGAAGGCTGTGGCGCATGCGATATTGGGAGGAAGAGGTCGAGGTATCGTGGAGGTTGTCAGACGACACACGGGGAGGCAGGAAGGGCGTGGAGGGGTTGCGGCGTGGGGGAGGCGAGGGGAGGGGGTGTCGCTGTACAGGATTTGGGACGGGTCTGAGATGAGGCGTGCGCGAAACATGGAGACCCATTGCGATTTGCTCTATGGTCGGACGAGAGTCGAGATAACGCGAGGGACCGACACGTGAGGTATTGCGTGCGTGTCTCTCCTCAGGGGTGGAATACATGGCAGCACGCTGAGCGGAGAGGGATGTGAGAAGTGGAAGATGGCGATGGGATACAGGGTGACAGACCGGGTTTTCGGCGATCTTTCTTCGTGGCGAGGTTGGCGGGCTGAACGACTTCCGCATGGAGACAAAGAATCGAGACGCGGTGGCCGCGACACCTGGATGTGTGAGAGAGTTGTGGGGGTCGTCCAAATGGGAGGTATCGGCGATGTTCGTCGGGGGAGACCGTGACGGATGATACATTTGGTGGGCGTTCAGTTTGAGGGAGAGGGAGTAGGAGGAGCACGCGGGGACGGGGCGACGTGAACAAGTATGTATGAACAGCGGGCGGTGTGCAGCGCGCAGTCATACGATCGACCAGACGTTGGCACGGGCGGCGGTACACAACCTCGTCATCCCCAGTGGCTGTGCTTTGACCGCAGTTGCCCGCGTCTCCCTTTGTGTGTACCTTTTTTATTCGCAGCATCTCTTCGAATCTCTTGCGATTCCATTGCGTTCATAAACATATCCCTCACGCGTCGGCCTCACCGCTACCTTGTATTAATCTAATGCTAGATTCGATCACCCTCACGCGTGGCAGGTTCTGACCCATGTTTCGTCTTCAGGATATAGGTACCCAATTCCCTTCGCACCGTTGTCTCCCTCCGGTGAGGTGGAAATTCGGCGTTGCAGCGGTGTAAAAGCGCGTTGCATATGACAATGATTGAATCCTAAATTGGAAGGTCTTGTACAACGAAGAAGCTCCAACCTTTTTGTTTCGCTTCCGTCAGTCGAGCGTGCTATTGTCGTGCCATTTCGACGTGGCAATATCACCGCGGACTATTGTCTTGAGTACTCTATAAGAACGTTATGCTTCCGCAACATGTCTCCCTGCACTGCACCGTTTGCCAACGTGCGCGTACCACCCTCTAGCCAACGTTCTCTGAGAGCTCCGCGGGCTATCCACTCCTTTATTTCGTCTGAGACGAATCCAACCATTCCAAAACCACTTGTTCTTCTAGCCTGCACTCTCGTAATGGCATCATCATCATCATCCATGGCTGTCGGTGTTCCGTTCCGTGCCTACCACCATCCAGAGTCTTGGCTCGTGGAAACGAAACCCATGTAAGTGATCCAGATCGCACCTGTTATCCCCGTGAGCTGACTGGAATCGTTCGCAGGCGTAGGACGCGCGCATCCTGCACAAAGTTTATTGAGCGCCAGGTCATCCGCGCTTGGAAGCGCGTCACGGGGGCAACTCGTAGGCCCCAGCGAACCTCCGTCCTTATGAAGGACTTTGTCCTTGTCACGTCTCGCCGTCGCAGCGTGATGTTTCATTAATCGTTCATAATCCTCCCTCGATGATGTCACGCATGATCCCGACTCGATGGCTATGATGGCGCCGCGCGCCCATAACTTATTGTTCAGTGGTGATCTGTGTATCATGATGGACCTACGAATATCCCCTTCCGCCAGTTTTTCCCCATGGACACTATACACCTTGCTATACACTATAATTTTTCTTGACTTTTTTTACTGACATGTACTGCCCTGTACTACCACTCTACTAGTAATTCCTGTATTGTTACGACGCAGCTACTAGGTTGTAAAATTAATCCAACTTCTATGCCCACCTACCCCCGGCTCGCTGTTTCATGATTTTCGCGGTGCACAAGTAGCCCCGTCATGAATAGGGTAGTAAGGCAGGTTAGCCCGTTATGCACGTATCCCTCAAGTCCAGCAAAAATGCACTCTGACAATGCGCATCTCTTAATCTACTTTGTTGCTCCTGACGCAATGCATGGTAAGAATGCAGTACTTACCAGGAACGATTGATTTAGACAAGTGAAGATTCATTATGTACATGCAGACGGTTAAATTGAACTTGGATCAAAGCCCACTTGGGGACTCTGGATTATACACAGACCACTCTTCGTCGTCGATGGCTTCTGGGTCCGATATTTCCTGGGGGAGGCAAAGATCAGGACATTTTACCGGTAGGGGTGAGATTACGCACGCGCAACAGGCCAAGCTGCTTATAGATCGAGTCGAGTCGACCACGGAGTTTAGCCACCCATTTCTTCAATTTCCATCTGTCAGCGTTGGCCTCGCGGAGACATTGCTCAGTTTCATCAAGTTTCCTCTTGGTGACATCAAAATCTCTTTGAATCGCCTCCTTTTGTCCCTCCAGGAAGGTTATCTAAATAGGCATAACATGAAGAGCAACTCCCACAAAGAGCACGGTACCTGCCTTCTGACAAGCAGCGACGAACTTATCATAGTAGTAGCTTAATCGACCCTGGGATGTGGCTGTAGCTTGCAGCAATTCTCCTATACCTTCGTCTGTCACGTCTTCTTCATTGGGAGTGATCTCGGTATGGCTATTAGTCACAGGGGTCGGTGAGGCATTGAGCGAAGAGGGTGTAGCTGCCGTATGGTCTACGTGTCGGGGATTCGAGATGGGCGTCATGTAAGGGTTGAAAGATCTCGGTGCCACCCTAGGCACAGAAGGAGTCGTTCGGCCAATCGGTCAGCATCAGCTGAAGATACTACACGAGAGACTTACGGGGTACAAGCGACAAGCTGAACGGGTTCCGTTTCAGGTCCCGAGACCAAGTCGTGATTGTCACCATTGTCACTAAGATCTTCAGCGCGTATATATCATCGGAAAGGTATACACACTTACAGATCTGGGTCTACCTCGGAAGCCACTGAGGTGGGTTCTGTGTCTACCACGAAATCGTTGTTTGGCAAGTCAAACCCGCTTTGGGAATTGGACTGGGTAGGAATCTCCACCATGCTAGTGGAAACAACCGGATGAACGCGTGGGGCGTTCCTGCCAGTTGCTGTCCCCGTGTACGACGAACCATCTATGGTTGCCAAGCTCGTTTGGATAGCTAAAGTCTTGGTTACTCGGGATTGAGTCTGACATTTTAAGTCAAGTTCTCTCTTCTCTTGGTAGGACTGCAGCAGGAATGCCATCAACTGCCGTAGCACATGAGTGAAGTTGACGAAGTCAAAGAAATCATATTTCATGCCTCTTTCTTTGTAAGGGGCGTTCCCTTTGGAAAAAAGTGGCGTTTTGCCAACGCGATAGCGCCACGATACTTTTGGTCATACGGGATGTCCCCATATCCCCTCAGTTTGGGAAGAAATGTTGCAAGTCTGTCCATGGAGTTAACAGAGTCCTCGCATTAGATGCGTTGCCACCAACATTCTCTTTGCCTCTGGCAGGATCTTGATCACATCGATAGTGTGAGGATCGTTCTTTTTAACGATCAGCTCGACATAACCTTTTTGAACCTAGAATGATCCCTTTCCCTGAGGGACCGTTCCAAAAGAGTGAAAGAGAAATAACTACGGTGACGAGTAAGACAGCAGCAGCCTGCTCGACCGTCATCTTCCTCTGCCTGGTCCGCGTACCTCGCCCTCGAGAGTTTACTGAAAAGGCACGGATCATCATGTAATACCTGAGACGTGAAGGATCCACGAAATACCTCCGTTCATGAACTCTTCAAACCGCACCTCGAGCGGCGTGTTGATATCGCCTCGGCCGCCCTCTTCCAGAGCATTTACTTGCCCGTCAGCGATGAAGGCAAATTCCGTGATCACCCCTGCTTGCAGGGATTGGTTGTATCACTGTGCTGATCGATCGTACGGGACTCACTGGTTGGGTTGTTTGCATATCCGATAAGTTGAAGGCTCCCAAGCGCCATTAACGGTCGGAGTCGGGCGGGAGGCATTCTTCAAGTTGGCTTAACTAGTCGTAGTAGCTGCTCGGTTCAGAGTCTGATAGCGGGGGGAAAGTGAGTATTGCATCTCCTCGGCAGGCGGCTCCGCTTTATAATGAAAACAAGTGGCCCAGGACTCGTTGGCAGGCCGAGGAATCCGGGGCATCGTAATCTGTGGTGCGGCCGTCTTCTTTGTTCCTCGGTGTCCTCTTTCGAGTGCTGTTGCTATGTTCGCCGGTATCCAGTCAACCAACGTGACAATACGGCTCTGCACAATTAGGAATCGAATGAAAGCACCATGGGGAACCAGAAGAGGAAATGTCCGTCAAGTCAAAGATGTGGGAGTTTTCCAAGTCCCGAGTCAGAACCCTCAGCCTGCTGCTTAACATACAACATTAAGAGTCTATTAAACGAGCTAACGCCAGGAGCAGTACATAATAATAAAGCGGTCCACCATAATGAAATACACAGTAAATGGTTGTGTAGTCATGGCTATAGCTCAAAATGGTCAGCCCAATGTCGCACCACACCCTCCCCTTCTAGATGGAACTTGAAGTGCTTGACGTCCCGACATATGATCATAGCATGTGTGTTCAGCACGCCCTCGAAAAATGCGCGCGCTTTCTGCAGTTGGGGTATTTTGTTCAGGTTCTGAACGCAGCGACGCTGTACAGGACTAAACAAAGCAGCCTGGGTGGGTGGAGTTCCTGAATCCGGGTAGTCATTCACTACCTTCGAGTCTTGTTGTATCAGGGTGCCATCGATGGGGGGCGGGGGTAAAGAGGAAGAAGAGGTTCCCTGGGAATCGTACATATCGAGAACAACGCTCTCGATGTTACTTTCTAGCTCCGCAATGATATGGGCAAGTCTCTCCTTATTCGAACCATCCTCGAGGGCCTTGAGGCGCGTCCTTGAGTGGTGGGATGAGATCGAGAGACGGAGGAGTGCGAGCGAAACGAAAGCAGGGAACAGGATTGGAAGGAGCGCGTATACAACCTGCCAATGAGGCACACTCCATAAACAGGCACACGGAAGAAAGCATCACGGACTTACGAGATTCATGGGGAAACCACCCTGGAGCACAGGCGGCAATGGAGGTCTTAGGTTTCGGATTTTCGTGAACAAGCTTGTCTTTTTTCGTTCTCGACGAGGTCGAGGAGAGGATGATATTGCATATGACTTAACCACGTGCTTGTATTTGTCGTGAAACTCTCTGGAGGGCACTCAGTACTCAGTACCGGGAAGGGTTTATGAACGACAACACATACATTTGAAGACCGTTCTTCTCGTAGTCTGCAAATAAATCAATCTCTTCAATTGCTGCAGTAACATAAGGCACTGTGAGGTCATTAATTCTGTGAGCCAGTCAATGTCATGCTTCTCGTCAACCTTGTCTCGGCTCACGTGTTTGCATAGATTCTTATGTTGGGGAAGAGCAGGAGGGCTTGATAAAAAATGTGGTCTGCGGGTATATTCAGAACCGGTGCTCTAGGAAAACGGAGCATATGTACCGACCTGGATCGGCAAGAACATCCAGGAGAGGTCTACCCTTCGGTGACCACTTGTCGACACAAAAGAACTGTTCTCCAGTCCGCGACAGAAACCTCGGACCGATATAATTTGCAATCGTGGAAAAGGTGGAGGGAAATCTAGGTATCCCAACGTGTGGTGTAGCTACAGTGTTAAAGTTGACCGGTATCACTTTCTCGAAGAACTTGTTCTGGTGCAGGATTCTTGAAAGAGTGGGTATCAGCGCGCAACAGCGAACGGGTACCACGTACCCAATGACGTATCGCGCAAGTAGGCCGCCTAAGCTGTAGCCCATCACCGAGAAGCGAGTGACTTTCTTCCCCTGGTTCTCGTATTGCTTGACTTCCTCCAAGATCTTGACGCGGTAAGGAGGGACATAAAGGGATAAAAGAGATGGCTCACCTCCTGAGCAACCCTCTCGCCTCCCCAATCAATCCCATCGTATGTTGACTCGTCGCTATTTGCTTTGGCCAACAGGACCGCCAGTTCTGGCGCATCAGAAATAGCGTTCTCGGTACTGCCTTTGACTTCACGGATTATTTTGTCCATGTAAGCAAGATGGGTGGGATTGCCCCACATGCCGTGGATGAGGACTAGTAGATGAATGTCTGTCATGAGGGTATATCCCTTTCTGCGCTATGCACATGGACAACGATGAGCAATGAATCAGGACCCGAATACTACGCTGTAGCAACGTACCCGCGGCGAGACACAACCTGTCGGTTCAATTCGGCTCAGAACTTGAGGTTCAGTGAGGACCGCAGGCATGTATTCAGGGAGTTTTTGTCTAGCGTTGCGTCACCATGCGGTTTGAAATACTCCAGTCGTGCGACAGCCTCGACAGCGAGCGCCGCGGCGGTGCCACAGGCTGCCACATCCACAGCAAATTGTGCTGAGTCACTCGCTGGGCATTGGCCTGGAAGAAGAGTCCTAATCGAGATACCGATTGAGGGGTTCCGAGACTGCCTTCAGTGCACCGAGTGGGCAAGTTGCAGTGGCAAGCACTACTATAGAAAGTAGCACCCATGGATGATAAAACAGCGTTGCTCTGGTCACACTAGTCGACACCAAGTCCTGAAGAACACAGAACGGCAGTATATATTGCGGCGCACAGCAAACAAATCATAGTCAAGGCATACAAATAACCAATACATTACTGGCCAGACAAGGTTTAGATGGTTCGTACATCGAGTATGGTCATTGCCAATCCACCTGGTCAAGCAGCCGAAGAAGGAACATCGTACAAAACGACCAAGGATGTAGGCCAAGGACTGCGGAATTGGTTCGCATCCAAGTAAACGTAACGCAAGTCTTTGAGGGAGTTATCCTGGAACCGGTGGAGCTTCCCAGACTGACCGGGTCCACGACGGATATTGTCAAGGGAAAGGATGCTCCGAACTACTTGGAGAATGAGTTTAGGTGGGATATCGGCACCGACAATCTTGAAAGCAACATCTGCTCGGAGGTACCGTTCACGCGGCTCGCGAGTTGCGTCGAAGGTGTTGGGGTTCGGGAATGCCTGCTCCTGTTGCCAGGTCAGAAAAGAGAAAGATGAATTAAACACAACCAACTCACGTTCATGCCAGCACTAGCAACATCCAAGAAGAGGCGTTCACCTTGTTGAACTGTGAGAGAACCAACGGTGTGGTCTTTCTTCGCAATACAAGACACTCCCGCGAAAGGGGGATCGATCCCTGCACGTAGGAGTTAAAAAGGATTTCATGCCCAATATGAAGTACTAACTCAATGCCTCGATGACATATGCCTCGAGACCGGCCAGGTCTTTGACGTCGGCACTCTTCGCCTGGGTACGGAAGGTCGCGTGCCTCTCGGAGTCGAGGAGGAGGTTGACTACGTTTGTCAAAGCTAAACAACAAAAAGTTAGTACAGCTCTCTCCACATCAACGATCACACCTGCCTAGCGATACCTCCACAGTCACACCAACCAGCAAAGCCAGGATCTCATTGACGACCTGTTCGTTAGAGTGGCCAAGCTCAAAAAGGCGCTTCAATATTTCATTATGGCCACTCTTCTTTCTGCCGAACATCGTTCCAAATATCGCAGCTATGGAGAGCTGTACGAAGAGTAAGTACGGTAGTGACGTGCCGACACGAACAAACCACTTACCCGAGACCCAGCGACACCGAAGGAGGCCTTGATGTGATGAGACAGCTCCTCAACGTGTCCCTGGACCTTCTTTTTCAAGACCATGTACTTGGCAGGCTCAACATCGAGGAAGACGAATCTATGAATTGCTTGGTCACACGACAAACAAGGTTCAGTGACATAGCCTTACTGGTAAATTTCACCGAGCATTGTGTACAATTCCTGGGGAGTGTAAACACCGGATTGGTGTGATTTATCCTTGAGCGCTATGCCAGCCTGATGAAAGTCATGAGAAAACAGTCTGATGATGTTCAGAGGAAGCATACGCACAATTTCTGAGGCGGCCCAGTATACAGGAACAAGTTTCAGGACATCACGAACAATGTTCACGCTTTTGGTATTCGTGTTGATCAACGAACAAGAGGCAGCTGAAACCAACTCGGTAGTTTTCTTGTAGAAGTACTGCCCAATCTTCTCAATAGCTTCAGGTGATGGAGCTAATGCGCTTATAAATTCCTTTTGCACTTGAGCTGCGTTGGCAGTCGCAGAGAAGAAGCTATCATGCGCTCAAGCATCAGGCTCTGAAAATAAACGAGGGCATAATTGACTTACCCTTTCCCCTTGATGACTTCACTAGCACGGTGCTCGGATGCTGAAGTGAAAATCTCTGCATCTCTCAATACTTGGCCAACCTCGACATAGCCAGAAACAGTGGTAGCCGGGACACGTGTCTTCGGGCGTTCCAGTGAATAGTCATCCAGCTTGCCTAGCTCCTTGAGATTCGTCTTCATGGCATCCGGGTGCATCAAGGGGAACCAAGTATACACCGACTTCTCGTCGTAATCGTTTGGCAGAGTACGAAGGAATAGACGTCCGAGAGTGGAACCAAAGCCCCAACCATTAGGGTCACGCTGACAATCAGCAAAACCCCAGGATGTCATATTGAAAGGGGTGAAGTCCTCGGTGAAGAATCGGTCCCCACGAGTGAGAGCGATCGCATCCGAAAGAATGGCACGAGAAACAGTGTAGCCAGGGCAGAGACCTGCACCTTCTACCACGGGTTTGGTAGCTTCAGCTTGGAGACCGACATATAACTCCAAGTTATCGATGTGTCCGTAAAGTTTCTCAGCTGCTGCCGCAACCTTTTCGTCTGGGTTCCATTCCTCGAAGGTCGTGTACGCTGGTTATACTTAGTTAAGTATTGTTCGAAGAGGAACCGTGCATGGACGCGTACTTTTTAAGCCCAGGAATTTCCGGAAATCGTTGAGGGAGCAAACACCCCAAGAACGGTTAGCTTCAATACCCATGATTTCGTTCAACTTCATGACTGCCGGCGTGCCGCGGGCACCAAAAGAAGCCGCATGATGAGACGTGCTATACATATGTGAGTTGCTGTGGATCTCGCAATGGAGGTTACACACGTGTTTTGCAGGATGTTTGCGAGATCTGAATCCTTGAACGTGCCGTCTTCTTGGCGGTCCAAGCTACACATCATAAAGTCAGCGACAATACACTAAACTGACCGCATAACTCACCCGTTAATTGTCCAATGCTCAACGCCAACCTTAGTTCCTTCGAATTGCTTCTCTAAATTGTAGAGATCTGCGAGTGTGATTTGCTCAGGTTCCTTGCCCGGGAAAAGCTTTTCCATCTGTTGTGTAACCCACTCCTCATCTTCGAGAGAAGTAGTCGCGTGCCATCTGTACAAACAATTGAACTAACCAAAGCTGGTGAAACTCTATGGTATCACAAATTGAAGAGTTCACAAACCTCGACACTGCACGCATTACCGCGACCACGCTCGAACAACTGATGATCGTCGGTACGGAGTTCGCCAAAAGGTGCCAAACTCCAGCTTGATCCTTTCCGAACAAGACCCAGGATTGCAGAGAAGTAGTCGGAAAACACCACTGCAGCAAACCAGGCGGCATTACAGAGACGTGCAATCTGGAAGATTTCTGAGGTATTTGATTCTCAGACAACAGCTGCCAGGAGTGTGAAATTCGCGAACCTTCTTCTTGTCTGAGTAGCTTGGGAGAGTTAGGCGGGAGTGTGGATGGATCTACTGCCCAAGTTCCTCGCTCATTGATCTCCAAAAGGCGACGGGCAATGTACTAGACCAGATTCACCATGAGGTCTGAGGCCTGAATGTTCACAAACTTACGTTGTGATTGCGATTGAACAGGACAAGAATCACTGCCGAACCAGGGGGGAGGAGAAGCAAACGGTCCTCAGCAAAGGTATCAGGATGAAGACAGCCTCGACCATCTTTAATTCGAATCTGGATCACGTGTCAGGGCAGCTGTAAACTTAGAGTGCGAACACAGTACCTGATCTTGTGCGGCTTGGTCGTTACCATACAAAGGAGCGAGATCAACATAGCCAGAAGTCATGTTAATGTTGGGATTCTTGTGATCGGTTCGGAAGACGCTGTGAATGACAAGAGCAGCAAAGGAAAACATTAAAGACGATAAACCAGCAGGATGCTTTCGGAACTAGAAGGGTGTCGGTAACCTTGGCGTATGATTCTGCCTGCAATGAGATCTTACCTCGTCCCGGCGAAGCAAAGTATCAAAGACCAGACCAGCATCAGGCAGCTGATTGCGTGGAAGGGGGTTGGCCTGTTGCACAGAGCGGGCATATGGCGTCCCGGCCTTGCCCAAGTCAGGATAATCAGGATTGTTGTTGGACCCATCCGCCGTGCGGAATGCGTGTTCAGGACCGATGAATGTCGCAGGAGGATGGGAAAGATCGTTGTACACTTGAGTGGGTGTGAATGACAAAAAAAAACGCAATCTAGACGAGTACTCGCATGTCCTGATGGTGAAGCTCTGCGCGAGATCTTGAATTTTGCCTGATGGGTGATTCGCCATGAAACTCAACATGTGCTCAAGCTGACCAATTACAGGAGAATGATATCACCGCGTGTTTACAGACGAAGCTTGGTTGGAAACTCACCAACATCTTTCGGTCATCAATGGCACCCGAGTGCCCGATGGCGTCGAGGACAGAGGCCTGCAACAAATGTCGGTTAGTCTCCAAGGGTCCAAGGAGGGGACTCACGAGCGTTGACTCGCTGATGTCGTCAGCAGCGCGCCTCATCTAAAGTCATATCAGAAGGATTGCAATGCTTGGATTGCTGTGTGCGAGTACACACCAGGTCCTTGATGGCAGTGAGCGCCTTTGTCGTCCCTGATTCGCTCGACAACGAAGGCGCACCATATTCTGTGATGGGCGACGCCTGGCCATCATGATTAAAATGACGTTGTGCGAGGCATGAAGGTGGAGCAGACTCACAGGTTGGCTCTTGGTAGAGAATCGAGATGAAAAGGTCCTGCTGAGGGCAGACATGGTGGACGGGTGAAGAGAAGAGATGGGTTGCTTCCACTCTACTTATATAGCTCACGGCATACACCCGCCACCGAGCAAGGTCCAACTTCGCGCCCAGATGCTGAACCGAATAAGTCAAGAATAAGTACATAGCGCCATTTCGCTAGTGTAATGATCGGCTACCAGAACAGGCCGCGCCGCATGGGTGTGATCTGTTAATATTACGTCCCAGTGGGCAAACGTGGAGCTGTTTGCGTTGTCCCCGACGTAGCGACACGACGCTGGATAGCGGACGCTAGGCTCCGTTCATAAGTTGGCAAGTGGCGTGTGGTCGTCCCACGGAGCACCTTCTCGGTAGTTGGTATTAACCGATGGGTTTGATGCGGCTCCCAGGACCAGGTCACCGGTTCATAGCCGGCATCAACGACAAGGAATTTAATTCCCAAATTTGGCCGATGGAATTATTATGTAATTCGATGTCCAACTTTTCTTTCTTCCGCGCGGTGCATCGTCCTCACCGAGCATGGATTCTTCTGAGCTTTATCACATCAAGCAACAGTTCACTCTCGGCGCCTATCCGGCCCTCATCCAAACACCAATACCTGACCCCTCGTCGCCAGACTACGTCCCAACTATCCTTTACAAGGCCCGTGCTTATCTGGCGTCCGGTGATCCAGCCTCCGTGCTTGCCTTGATCCCAAACGAGTCAGAGAATGTCGCACTTCGCGCCGTCGCTGCACTAGCCCAGGGCGAGGAGGGTCTTGAAACGCTCCGCGACCTTTGCGTGGAGATTGATTCCGAAGGGGACGAACACATCGGGGAATGGGAAAGGGACGTGGTTGCCGTACTAGCAGCTACAGCATTTATCCGTGCAGGTGAGGTTGAAGAAGCTCTGGAGACACTGCGTGATTCGGCCACGACCGGTAACGAATCGTGAGCAATACTGCCACATCTCATCATTCCTCCTAAGCCGATCCTTGTTTTCACAGATCTGCCGCCCTTGTCCACATCTACTTATCGCTTTCCCGACCAAACACCGCTCGAAAGATACTGTCGAAAGCACTGCAAGCTAATCCAGACGCGCTTGTTTTACAATTATCCGAAGCCGCCACATCTCTTGCCACCGGCGCCCAAGGAACGAGCGGTAAGCCATATCCGAATTGTGTCGTCGTTCACCCCAACTCATTTCGGCGGCAGGGGAGCCGTATGCCTCAGCCGTTTCCTTTTACACTGAACAGCTAGCGAACCCCTCCGTGTCTTCAGCTGCCTTGCTCGTTGGGAGGGGAGTGGTACGCATCTTGCGCGGTGAATTGGCAGCTGCACGAAGTGATCTAGAAGAAGCCGAGAGTATCTTGTCGCGTGCGCAAACTAATAGTGGACTAGACGAGGTCCTCGCGGGGATGACCGTCGCGGCTGGTCTCGGTGCAGGAAAGCGCGGTGAGGCGGAAGAGCTTTGGAGGTAAGCTAACCCGCATTGATCGCCGGTCCGGGGATAATACTCACGAAACGTCTCCTTGCCAGTCGGCTGTCAAGCCAATACCCTTCGCACCCAATGGCCACGGACCTCAGTTCCAAAGCAGACCTTTTTGATTCTTGCGCCGCAAAATTCGAGATACCACCGCTTGCTGTGGTCGCTGCCTCGTGATCTGTTCAAAAGCAAAGCCAATCGACTATACTTATTGCATGATGTATTCGCCCGCATAAGCAATATCGTATGAATTTCTTCAACTCAAATAATAGCTGGGAGGGGTCGTAGTCGGCTCGTGTACATTGAATTCTTTGGTAGGTATGTATGGTGGGTCTGCAGCACAACCCAAGGGTTACAGCCTTTCCGAATTCCGTGTGAAGTATTCACAGACCATGGATGCCTGACACAGTGACACCTGCTGCAACAGTTCGCTTCGAGGACAAAAGACGTGTGCATTTACTTACATGATAAATTGTGAGCTCCACTCCATTCCCTCCATTTCCCTCCATTATCTCCGACTGTTGATAGGATTTGCTTCACCGTGCCTTCACCCACTATCTCCCCACGTCACGCCTTCTTTATCTTGAACACTTCCTAACCGCACTCACTCAGCCTGAGCTCCCAGTGGGTCTAATTCACCGCCGTCCTCCAGAAGAGGCTGTATTGCGCAATGCACGAAGACAAACGGGTGAGTAGGAGATTGGCGATGACATAAATAATCTGTCTGTGTAGGGCCCGGGCTATACTTAGCTCCTCATTAATAGTGGGCCCTGTTGTGCAGCATTTCCTCACGTCACTTACTTATCGCCAGGTCCCTTCGTCGCGCAAAAAGGTTGTATGAATGATGAAATTGCTTCTAAATGCGGGCTGGCCTTCTCATGCCCCCGCTGCCCAGTCCCGCCCTTGCTGCGACATGGAAGTCTTTGATGGAATAAGTAGCGTGCGAAGCTTCAAGTTGTCCAAGTGTGATCGTGGTTTCCAAGGTGCTAGTTATGTACATATATTGACAGAAGTTGAGTTTGGGGTGTAACTTGATTCAAAGTTACATTAAACTGTTTTCCTGAGAAACTTTTCGAGAGGCGCCCTTGGTGGACTGTGCTCGTAAATCAACTCTAAATGGTCCGAGAATGCTTGGATTCCATTCCGACGAGGACTTCTTTACTCGGCAAGCCTTCGTCGCCTCGGACTTACTTGTACGCAGTCGGCACGATGCGTCACATGTGCGTGGTGATTCACCACGCACATGTGACGCATCGTGCACTGGTGCTGCATTGATCATTAGCAGTCGTATACTTGTTCGCGGCGAAACGGCATCCTCGGTGTTTTTGAACTGCTGGGCCACAGCTGGGCGACGAGCCTGGATCATCTCGTGTAATATAGGTTCTATCAATATTTGTGGTCATACCGGACCGAGGCAGAGCTCCGTTGTCTGCTGACCAGTACTACTGCCGCGCCGTCAATGGTATAAAGTTCACACCAAAGATCGTTAATCGATAAAGCCCCCGTTTCGAAACATCTCGCTGTAATGCCTGACGGTGGGTTTGCAGAGATCTATAACCCTCAAAAGGTCCTTGATGACCCCTCTTTTCGTGTCCTCGGGCCCAATGAGACACCCTCTCCGCATGCCAATATTGCAGCATTCTACAATCCCGGACATGAAATCCATCTTGTCGAAAAACCACGTCCCAAGCCTGGCCCCGGTCAGGTCTTGATTCATGTACGTGCAACGGGAATTTGTGGGTATGTACTACGATCACCATTTTGCGCACTCGATTTAACTGTTGGCTTCTGGCCAACAGGAGTGATGTGCACTTTTGGAAACATGGTCGTATCGGTGACTCGATGGTTGTGACGGACGAAGTGAGTTTATCGATTCTTGTCCACAGGAGGGAAACCAAATGACCCGCTGTAGTGTGGCTCTGGCCACGAGTCCGCTGGCGAAGTCGTGGAAGTCGGAGAAGGTGTCACGCAGTGGAAAGCAGGTGAGCATGCGTTACGACAAAACTTGATGATCCGGGAGCTCAACGACACATTCAGGTGATCGCGTCGCGATCGAGGCAGGTGTACCTTGCTCCAAACCATCGTGTGACTACTGCAGGATCGGCAGGTATAATGCATGTACGTCCATAGCTATATTCCAGGCCCGAGCATCCTTGGGTGTTGACACAGAATGTGCAGGCCCTGACGTTGTCTTCTTCTCGACTCCCCCTTTCCACGGTGCATCGCATGTCATGAATCGGAAGTACCTGTTAATAATGTCGCGTTTAACAGGGACACTCACAAGATGGCACCTCCATCCTGCTGAATGGCTTCATCGTCTACCCGATTCAGTCTCGTTCGAAGAGGGCGCCTTATGCGAGCCCCTAGCGGTTGCGCTGGCCGGTATCGAGCGCAGCGGCCTTCGTCTTGGAGACTCCACTCTTATCTGGTGCTTCGGATCCGTCGATCGTCTTCGTGTCTCCCTGATGACTTTTCAGTGGTGCTGGGCCGATCGGCCTGGTTTCCTTACTCTCTGCCAGAGCGGCTGGTGCAGAACCCATCGTTATTACGGACCTGTTCCAGAGCCGCCTCGACTTCGCAAAGAAACTGGTCCCTGGTGTCCGTACCGTGCTCATCGAACATGGATCGATACCAAAAGAGTCTGCTGAGAAGATCAAAGCAGTGGCTGAAGGGCCTATCAAGCTTGCTCTTGAATGTTCAGGCGTCGAGAGTAGCATACATACTGCCATACACGTGAGTAGAAACGCTGCTTTACGAAGTAAAATTTCACGAGGAAAAAACGATGCTGTGTGCAGTCTGCACAATTCGGCGGCAAGGTCTTCATCATCGGAGTCGGCAAAAACGAACAAATGGTAATGCATTGCTCGGACAACATGTCATAATCATCTACATTATTTAACCTTCACAGTTCCCATTCATGCATCTCAGTGCGAATGAAATTGATGTCAGCTTCCAATACCGTTATGCAAACCAGGTAAGAACATATTTTAATCTTATTCGTCTACCATCGCTCACAAGACTGCTCCCAGTATCCCAAAGCGATTCGGCTCGTAGCGGGTGGTCTCATCAACGTCACACCCCTTGTCACCCATCGGTTCAAGCTTGAAGATGCGGTGTCAGCATTCTATGTCGCAGCAGACCCTACACAGGGTGCCATAAAGGTGCAGATCCATGATTAATCAAGTTAGGCTGGCGAACGCAGTAAGAATGATGTTTATGCTCTGCTTTGTACGTTGTTATCCCCCGGAATCTAAGGCGTGAACTTGGTTTAAGTCGTACATCACGTGATCAAACAATTGGTCAAACCAACAACTTTGAACTTGTTGTTTCCTCACTTTACACGTATCATTCACGCACAACTCAAAGGCCGCCATGGCGAGCCCTTCTAAAATTCGTCAACGAAAAGCAATAGGCGCCCCTCCGCGAGCGGAAAGCTACGACAGAGACGACGAGGATCATGTTGACGAGCTGTATCGCAATCCAGTGCGTACTACAACCCCGCCCACTTGATATGTCAGCCGACCGTGCTCCCCTCTGTAGCACACTCGAAGCGCATTCGAGCAGGCTTTGGACACCCCACAGGCAAGTGCTGCAGTAGTGGGTGTCCTCACTGCCATCGCCTTCATGTTGCGATTCTACAAAATCAATCAACCAGACCAAGTAGTGTGCGTGTCTTCTTTAATATCAACTCCCTCAAAATCTTGCGCTCATACTTTCACTAGCTTCGATGAAGTTCACTTCGGAAAGTTTGCCTCTTACTACATCCTTCGGGAGTATTACTTCGATGTGCACCCACCTTTTGCAAAACTTCTGTTTGGACTCGCGGGATGGTTCGTTGGCTTCGATGGTCACTTCTCGTTCGAGAACATTGGAGACAGTTACACCGAAAACCACGTGCCCTACGTTGGGATGCGCGCGCTACCGGCCATCCTGAGCAGTTTAACAGTTCCCGTGGTCTATGCCATCATGAAAGAAACGGGATATTCGACCATTGTCGCTGCATTCTCTGCATCTATTGTCATGTTTGGTACGTGCATTAGCTGCCTGCCGCCGAAGTATTCATAAGCTTCAACCTAGACAATGCACACATTGCACAATCTCGACTCATTCTTCTCGACGCCGCCCTCATATTCTTCATGACCCTCACAATCTACTCATATGTACGCTTCCGCAAATTGCGTTACTGGTATGTCTAATATCTGGCGCATCAATTTACGTATATACTCATTTCGCCACAGGGAGTTTTCGGTAGAGTGGTGGAGCTGGCTCATTGCTACTGGGTTCTTCATGGCTTGCACCTGGGGCTCCAAGGTCAACGGTATCCTGACGGTCGTCACTATTGGGATTGCTGTCTTGATCGATCTATGGGGAATATTGGATTACCGCAGGGGTTACACTATGGTTAGTAGTCTTGTCAGTCACCGCGACCGTCGTGCCAACCGGATTTCCTAGGAACATTTCTGGAAGCATTTTGCGGCTCGAGCAGTTGGCTTGATCGTTATTCCATTCATCATATATCTTTCATTCTTTTATGTCCACTTCGCTGTCTTGATCAATTCGGGCCCAGGTGATTCGTTCATGAGCCCCGCTTTCCAGGAAACCCTCATTGGTAACGAGTTGCTGGTTAACAGTCAGGGTCAGTGATGAGCCTTGAAATATTTACCTCGTTCTGACGCTTATTCGTAGACCTCCATTACTACGACATTGTCACAATGAAGCACAAAGATACCAAGGTTTTTCTGCACTCGCACCCGGACAAATATCCACTTCAATATGACGACGGGCGTATCAGTACTCAAGGTATGGCGCGGCGTTGATACTCTGCGGGCTGTGACTGACCTGTGGTCAGGCCAGCAAGTAACCGGTTATGGGCATGCTGATACAAACAACAATTGGCAAGTTGTTCCAACGAAGGCGCTTCCCGAGGCTGGTCGCGGACGAGCAGTCCACCACGATGATGTCATCCAGCTACTGCACGTGAACACGCAGACGCTTCTCCTGAGCCACGATGTCGCGTCACCTTTGATGCCCACAAACCAAGAGTTCACTACGTGGCCAAAAGATGATCACTCCCGTCATAACGACACGCTATTCTTCCTCCACCTTGTCGACGGTAATCCAGGAGACGTGTGGAAGAGCAAGTCAAGCCACTTCAGACTCGTGCATGTGCCGACCAGGGTATCGATGTGGACACATTCGAAGCAGCTGCCTGATTGGGGATTCAAACAACAAGAGATCAATGGTAACAAGAACCCGACAGAAAAAACCGCTGCTTGGTTTGTTGATGATGTAGTTGAGAGTGACAGTAAGTTCTTCGGTCCTTAGATAAAGTGTCTCATATTGATGTCAAATCAGGCAGTCTTGACTTCTCTAGAGAAAGCAATGTCCCGCGAGAACCTAAGAGAATGAGCTTCTTCACGAAATTTGTTGAGCTACAGCTCTTGATGCTCCAACACAACGCCGGTCTTACCGCATCGCATCCCTACGCCAGCGGACCAATCAACTGGCCGTTCCTTCTAAGTGGCATCAGCTTCTGGACAGAGAACGATACGCAGAAACAGATTTATTTGATTGGTAATATCGTTGGATGGTGGACATGTGTTATCGCCATCTCGATTTATGTGGGTATAGTCGTTGCCGACCTTCTGGCACGACGACGTGGACTCAACCCCATCCCTGATGGTAAGCCTTTGTGAGCCCCATTAAAAGCTAGCCTCATCGTTTTGCAACAGCTGTCCGCAACCGCCTGTGGAACTCCGGGGGTTTCTTCCTGCTCGTGTGGGCGGTACACTACCTGCCGTTTTTCCTTATGGGCCGTCAGCTCTTTATCCATCACTACCTCCCTTCCCACCTTGCATCGGCAATGTTAGCTGGCTCGGTGTTGAGTTTCGTCTTATCTGATTCCATCAACTACCCCATATCCGTGGCTGGACGTATGACGAGGATGCAGCCTACGCAATATGCGGATCTTGGAGTGAAGGGTCCAGCACTAGTTGGAATTTTTGCTGTTGTGATGTTCGCGATGTTCGCGTACGTCGCTCCTCTCACTTTTGGAACACCAGGGTACGTTGCCGAGCGTTTTCTCTGCTTTCTGTTTGTTAATTGAGATCGGCAGCCTCGACGGTGAGAGTGTGAACTCGAAGCGTCTCTTATCCTCGTGGACCCTTCATTTCGCTGCCAAGGTCACAGATGCAATTTGACGGATTAAGGACTATTTCATTAGAGCAACTAGTGGTGTCGTACATAGTATATATTGGCTTGCTAACACGACGAAAACTTCATTCGAAACTTGGCACTACTGGCGCGCTACATACCCCTTCAAGGTGTTTGAAGTTTGAACCACGCGGTCAACAAGCACGTTGATCGCTCGGATGCCTATTTGGTTCGCCTACATTACGACCAACTTCTGGCAATACCACAACCGAATATCAATTCACTGCCAGAATGTTCAATGCCCCACGACTTGCGCAACGATACGGCTCAACACCAATCAACGGCCTAGGAGGTAGTTATGTCGACGAAAACCCACTTGCCGTTTCGATTTACGATGACCCATGGAGCACTGCGCCGTCACCCTCCCCGCCGCCTGTCAATACTACAACCTCGGTATTCAGCTCAGTTATAGGTAGAGCCCTTGGCATATGTGCACGTTCTCGTGCTTACCCAGTTGGTTTTCAGCCGACGCAGCAGTGCCCGAGACGTACCACAGCGCATTTGCAGCTGTGGACACCACTAATTCGGGGGAGGTGTCGGTCAGCGCCCTTTCGCGAGTCCTTGCCACTTCGTTGCTCCCGGCTGCCACCATTGATAGGGTAAATTTATGATCGTATGAGACGTCCTAGATGTTGATCAGTCCGGCAGATTGTAAACCTAGTTAGCTCGAAACCTCGAGTCTCGAAACTCGAGTTCTTTGTAGCTCTGGCATTGGTTGCCCTGAGACAGTCGGGGAAAGGTATGTCTGGTATGTTGCGCTACTATGGCGTTCCAACCCTGAGGTGTATCTGGCAGACATTAGTATTGAACAAGTTGCTGCTCTCGGGGCCGAGAACAATCTGCCTATTCCCTCTTTGAACCTCGATGCTCTGCAGCCTAGCGCTTCCGCCTTCACCACTCCGTATTCAACTTACAGACAGAATACTGTGCGACCCTCTCCGGCTAGTTACACAACGGAGGACCCTTGGAATATCCCTCGACGCGGTAGTGTTACCGGAAGTCCTGATATCAACCCCCCACGGAGCGCCACCACTATAAACGGCGCATCATCCACTTTGTCCGGGTCTGGCCTCCCTAGAGATTGGTGGAGGAAACAGGAAACTGTCATTGTGACCATTCAAGGACAACAAGGGCACCTTCTGAATAGGCATACCGTGTATGAAATCTCGACGGAGGTGAGTTCCTAGTATCGACTCTTGCACGGTGTCAACTGATGAAATCATGGGTCAATAGCGCGGCCTTCCTGTGCACCGTCGCTATTCTGAATTTGCTTTCTTATGGGATTGCTTGGTTCGACGATACCCGTTCCGACTCCTCTCCGCACTTCCGCCGAAGCGATTACAACGTCAGTCTTCAATATCACCATTTTGATACCCCTTTGCTGAGTCGTAATCTCTGGCAGCCGACGCTGCATTTCTCGAACAAAGAAGGTACGTTCAACAGGCCAAAAGATCGCTGTGTATTCTTAACCATGACTACCCAGGAAAGGCCTTGCAAGGTTCCTTAACTCGGTCATGTGAGTGTATTTGATTGTGTGAATGAGCGTTCTTGAAAAATGATCGCAGAAATCACCCTGTGATCAAAGAGGATGGTCTTCTTTCTATATTTTTGACGGAGCCTTCCTTTGAAATGTGGCGCAAACACAATGCGGTCGCCCTTGAGGAGGAGTCCACCAGTAAGCGAGTCGACCGGATAGAGGAAATGTCTATTCCTAGTGATCTCGAAGAGAAGCTTGCGTAGGTGGTAAATCACTAAATTTCTGGAGATGCTGACATTTACGTTGCAGCGTCGTCCGTGGAAAAATGAACCCACTGATTGAACAATGGCAGAAGATATGTGTGCTCACGGAACGCATCATAAAGCGACGTGAATCAGCTGCGGTATGGGTTTCACCAAATCTTCGCCCTACCTATATGCCGGCTCACTCCATATTTCCCTTCTGGTCCAATCTGTTGCTAAATGTTCATGGTATCCCTGCACCGGTATCACCAATATCGGGCTCTGGGCATTCTGTACGAATTGACGGCTCTTTTGAACCCGACGTTTCCGATGATCAGGCTGACCTAGCACGCCTGACGAATGTTCTCAGAGTTGTTGTTGAAGTTAATGAGAGGTGTTGGAGAGGTGACGATTGCGAGCTTTGCGACGGTGTGCGGATGGGAATCGGTCGCATCGCTGAACATACGCAACAACAGTCTGATCTGTTAGAGCAACGAGTACGTGCTCCTCTCTTTTCTCAGGTCGGAGCCAGGACTGAGTCCAACAGACACACACACTGCTACAGTCGACGTTGGAGTCTCTGAAGGTAATCTAAATGATTAAAAATTTGTTGGCCGCTTGTTTACGGTGACTTAACAGAGTCAACGAGACCTTTACATAGCTATGCGGGATCTGTTCGTCAGGCATGATCGTCTTGCGGGTGATAATGCCGAGCGCCTCAAGAAACGGGTGGACTCGAACTCAATGAAGCTTGAAGGCATCAAAGCAGCCCAGAGGGATGGGTGGGAAGAGGACGCCGATAGAGTGGTCGTCCTCATCGAGAAAGACCAGGCAACCATCGCGTCACTTCTTAATCGACGGGTGTTCATTCGAGCAAGGTGAGTATATCCGCACCACGTGGATGGGACCGTCGCTGACACTGGCGCCTGCATGGAAGCATGTGGCACGAACTACGTGTCGTGCTCCATAACAGGGAGAACGCGCTTCTTTCGAAGCTGGTGCAGACGTTGGTGCACGAAGAGCAAGCGTTTGTGGATAGTATCTTGGCTAATTGGGTGTCATTGGGGGATGCTGTGGACGAGATGCCATTCGAATAGCGATGTGACTGATGCTTTTGATTGATTTACTTATGAACTCTTTGAAACTTGTTTGGACGGACAGCCCTTGTCAACATTTGACAAAGTATCTCGGACACGTCGAAACGCAACCATATACTATCACACGACATGGATGGTTTCGATGACTTGCTTGCACCCTCACGAAGCATACTCGAAGAGAACCCTTTTGAAGACCCATTTTCTAAACCGCGTTCGGGTTCTCCGGACCCTTGGTCCAGCTTCGGGCAACAACAACACCCACAGCCCTCTGACTCCGATATCGACTACTTCAAATCAGGTTTCGAGGACCATGCCAGCACGACACAGACGACCGAGTCCTATTCCACGAGCGATCATGCTCACAGTGAGCAAAGCAGCGTCGCCGCACCGGCCGACCCACTGGATGCAGCTACAGTGACGGCGGACCATGAAGACGAGCAGAGTGCAAGCCATAGCGATGCACACCCGGATACAACGACATCACGAACGCCTGGCTTTGGGATATTCACGTCGGACCCAGAGGACCAGTCCCAGACAGTAGTAGGACCAGAGTCCGACTCGCCTCTCTATGACAATGCGCCTCCGATTCTAGCTGCCGACGAGGCTGATACTGCTGTCACGTCGCTATTACGTGTGGAAGAGCCCGCATCTTCACAATTGTCTTCTCCCAAAGAACCCATCTCCTCGGCTACCTCTCCCGAACGCGCGATAGTCTCCCCGCTGGACCAGCAATCCCCTTCGAACGTTGACCGTGCATTTGCGAGCCTTGCGCTCGGGGGCGAGAGCCACGGAGGATGGCAGACAGGATGGGGTGGCCACGACCACTCTGCGACCCCCACTCTGCCTTCTCAACCAATCGATACTGCCAACAATGACGACGACGACGACGACGACGACACACCCATAGGACAGACGGCACGATTCAGAAACGCTGGATCTCCTCAGGTGAGCACACATTGCTGTCATGTCGAACTGTATAGAAAGCTGATCCCATTTGGACGCATAGCTGTCTGGATCTCCCGTAGCGTCTAAACGTACCGAGGGACCGATTCCGTCTCTTTTTGCTATCTCAGTGGAGGACCCACAAAAGGTCGGGGACCCTATCAGGGCTCACACTCTCTATACTGTACACACCCACGTATGTTCTTACTTGCTGGTCAATCCCCCGGCTCACTCGGTGTTCTGGCTCATGCCAGACTTCCTCTCCCCTGTTTTCCAAAGCAACGTTCTCTGTTCTCCGTCGATACTCTGATTTCCTCTGGCTGTACGAAACACTTTCCATGAACAATCCCGGGGTCGTCGTCCCACCCGTACCCGAAAAGAATCCTTTTGGGCGGTTTGACGAGCAATTCGTACAGCAGCGGCGCTTAGCACTTGAGAAGTGTATACAAAAGATGGCAAACCATCCTGTGCTGTGCAAGGACCCAGACCTCAAGTTTTTCTTGGAGAACGACAACTTTGCTTTAGACGTTGGTCCCTTCAGGTGCTGTTTGTCTTCTGTAGCTCAAGGACTTTCTTTGGCAGATCAAGCAAAGAAAGGCGGAGATGGCTCACGAGAAAGGGGGACTTATGGCATCGATCGGACAGACGTTGGCTGGCCCTCGATTTCATGAAACAGACGAGGTGAGCATGATGATGCACACGCTAACAATTATCCGAAACGTACATCTTGTTCAGTGGTTTGATAAACAACGTGCCTACCTCGACGGACTGGAATCCCAATTACGCGGTCTCGTCAAGAGTATCGAGATTGTTGCAAAGCAACGAGCGGGTGTGCATGATTTCTATCACTCTTTTGTTCACTCACAATTCCACAGACCTTGCTTCCGCTACGGGGGAATTCGCGACCGCTGTTGGAGAGTTGTCAGCATCTGATCTCGGAGAACAGTTGCAGCAAACACTTGGTGCATTGGCGAACGTCCAGCAAGTAGCAGCAGAAGGCCAGAGCGTACAGTCGCAGCAGGACATGATGACACTCATGAGCACAGGTATATCTTTCATCTTCAAACTAGCGAAAGAAGTATCTCATTATAAAATAGCGGACGAGTATTCGAGGCTCATCAATTCTGTTCGGGTATGTTCGATTCACTTAGATTGAATTGAGTGCACGGTTTAAATGTGGGTGGGAAGTTGGCTTTCAACTCCCGTGTGCGAACGTACACGAGTTGGCAAACCGCAGATGCAGAGGTTCGGCGAGCACGGCAAATACACGAGCGCGCGCGGGCACAGGGACGCCTTCCAACTGAGCGGGTGGGCCATACCATTAATTTAGTTGCCGAGGCAAGTTGCGCAGTGCTGTTTCCGATCGTATTGTCACTAAGGGCCGTGCATTGCACAGGCTGAGCGGCGTGCCCTGGACGCAAAGCACGAATTTGATCAGTGCTCCAAGTTGATCAAATCAGAGATGGCACGGTTTGAACAGGAACGGATTGACGATTTCAAGGATGCTTTGCAAGCCTTTTTGAATGGGATGGTTTCACGGCAGAAAGAGGTAAGTAGACTGCGGTTATGTGGCGACTGTGCAAGGTTGACGAAGATGGTCACAGCTCATCTCTGCCTGGGAGAACTATCAACAAATGCTGTTGAAAAGAGTTGGTGGGCCTGCGCCAGAACAAGGCGGGGTCGGAATTTCTGTGTCTTGAGGACCTTATTACGTAACACATACTTAGCCGGATCTGTAATCGAGCGTCACAGCCCTCATATCCGCAACTCTTCTCTTCTTTCTTTCAACAAACTATGCCCACGTTGCCATCTACGGGAGATGAGCCCCTGCTTGTATCGACTTCGCCCGGTGACACACGAGATAGATGCGAAATTCGAATAGAGGGTATGACTTGCGGTTCATGTGTAGCAGTGAGTTGGTTGCTACTCGGCTGCATTCGCATTCACACCCCTCGCAGTCGATAGAAGGAGTCCTCCGAACACAACCTGGTATATACTCTGTAAAAGTAGCCCTTCTTGCGGAACGCGGTGCCATCGAATACGACCCAACAGTGTGGACCGGTGACAAGATCATAAATGTAACTCTGGCCACGATGCCACTGCTTTCCTCGCTGACCGTCTCTCTTGTGCAGGAGATATCTGACATTGGATTCGATGCCACTCTCATTCCTGAAGCTCGGTCAGATACAGTTACACTCCGAATATATGGCATGACCTGCTCGTCATGCACTTCTACCGTCGAGAACGGTCTTCGTGGTATGCCTGGCATCAACAATGTCGCAGTCTCTCTCGCTACAGAAACTGCCAAGATTGACTTTGAGCCTGGTGTTATCGGCCCACGAGAGATGGTCGACAGAATCGAAGAAATGGGCTTTGACGTGCTACTTTCCGATCACCAGGACGCGACACAGAAGCAGTCTCTCGCGAGGACGAAAGAAATTCAAGAATGGTTCAGTCGTCTCAAGTGGGGCGTTACCTTTGCCCTACCGGTCTTCTTCCTGAGCATGGTCGCACCTCACATATCCTTTTTACACCCATTTGTCGCCTATCGTTTGTTCAACGGCATTTATCTGACCGACATTCTCATACTCGCCCTCACTACCCCCGCACAATTTTGGATCGGCCACAAATTCTATCGTTCCGCATTCAAGGCACTCAAACATAGAAGCCCTACGATGGACGTGCTCATCATGCTCGGAACGTCTGCTGCATATTTTTATTCCATTGTTACACTGCTTTTCGCAGTCTTCAATACTACGCCAGATTTCCGTCCCCTCGTCTTCTTTGACACGAGCACCATGCTCATCATGTTCGTCTCTCTCGGCCGCTGGCTAGAGAATCGCGCAAAGGGCAAGACCAGCGCCGCTCTCACAGATCTCATGGCTCTCGCGCCGACCATGGCTACTATCTACACAGATGCACCAGCATGTACCCAGGAGAAGCGTATACCCACCGAGCTGGTGCAAATAGGCGATACGGTCAAGCTCGTCCCAGGGGACAAAGTACCAGCGGATGGTACTGTCATCCGTGGTTCCTCTTCCGTCGACGAAAGCGCCATCACCGGAGAACCCATTCCCGTCCTCAAACAGGCCGGAGACACAGTCATTGGTGGCACTGTCAACGGCTTGGGAACGTTCGACATGCTCGTCACCCGTGCAGGCAAAGACACTGCACTCGCGCAGATCGTCAGACTTGTCGAGGAAACCCAAACTTCCAAGGCTCCTATCCAGGCATTCGCAGACCGCGTCGCGGGGTACTTTGTACCGGCGGTGATTATGCTCTCTATGCTCACGTTCGTGGCATGGATGATTATTGCGAATGTACTCAGTGTGGATGCATTACCCGCGATGTTCCATCGACACGGGGCAAGCAAGCTCGCTGTGTGCCTGCAGATGTGTATATCGGTGGTGGTGGTGGCTTGTCCTTGTGCGTTGGGACTGAGCACACCAACCGCCATCATGGTGGGGACGGGGGTAGGAGCCAAGAACGGTATTCTGATCAAAGGCGGCAGGGCGTTGGAAGCGACTCGATCTATCAAGCGGATACTTCTCGACAAGACCGGTACGGTCACCGAGGGCAAACTTACTGTCACAAGGCTGGTATGGGTTCCTCCGCGGGGCGGTAATCTACCCGATGAAAACGCCGAACAAGATGCACTCGCGGTCGAGTGTGCAGACGGGGTGACGACTCGTGCAGCTGTTGTCGCAATGCTGTCAGCGACCGAAGCACGTTCCGAACATCCTCTCGCCAAGGCCATCGCAGTATACGGCAAGGATCTCCTGAGGAACTGTGAACTCGACGCACCCCAGCCCACGGTAGAGTCGTTCGAGAGCGTCACTGGGGCTGGTGTCAAAGCTGTCCTTTCCCTCTCCACATCAAAATACACGCTTTTGGTTGGCACTCCGGGGTTTGTCACGCGATCTGAAGGGGCGATATTACCCTCTACGCTGTCCAACTTTGAGGCGCGAGAAACTCCCATGGCACGAACGGTCGTGTATGTATCGATGGGTCATGGTTCTTCTTTCCCTGTTCCGGTCCTAGCAATATCCCTCTCGGACGCGCCAAAGCCGTCATCTGCACAAGCCATCAGGGTTCTACGGATGATGGGTATTGATGTTGGTATGATGACGGGTGATGGAATGAGCACCGCTCTGGCCGTGGCAAAGCAGGTGGGGATTCGACCCGAGGATGTATGGTCGAACATGAGTCCAAAGGGCAAGGCTTCGCTTGTGACCGATATCATGAAGGAGGGAGGAGTCGCCGTGGTAAGCTTTGTTCCACTGCCTTCGATTTACGCTTATTTCTTGCACTACAACAGGTTGGAGATGGGATCAATGATTCGCCAGCGCTGGTTGCCGCCACTGTTGGCATCGCCCTCAACTCTGGCACGTCTGTTGCCATTGAAGCAGCCGACATCGTGCTGATGCGCTCTGATCTTCTCGATGTCGTTGCGGCCCTCCATCTTTCCCGCGCCATCTTCCGCACGATCCGGAGGAACCTCGCCTGGGCGTGTATCTATAACTTGTTAGGGATTCCGCTTGCGATGGGGTTACTTCTTCCCTTGGGGATCTACATGCATCCGATGATGGCGGGTGCTGCGATGGCGTTCTCGAGTGTGAGCGTGGTGACGAGTTCGTTGCTGTTGAAGCGGTGGAGAAGACCGATGGAAAGCGTCTGGCAAGGGGAAGAAGTGGAAGTGGAGAAGGTGAGCAGGTGGGGGGAGAGCGTATGGGGAAGCATTCAGGGTACGGCATGGGAAACGTGGCAGACGGTGAACGGGAGGACGGGGTACCGTCAATTACCGATCGAGTTGCGCGAATCTGTATAATTCATTTGTATCGTGTACAACAACCATGTCTGCCCTCGGCAGCGTCTTCTTGGGTGATTTTCAGAGACACCGCGTGTTCTCGTCCACACCGCCGTCATCCCCACCCGAAAGCATGGTCGTCGCGACAGCCGAGCACCTCCAAGACGTCCTCGAATCCCTCGATGGCACCGACTCTCCCGCTAAGACGTCCGAGTCGGCCTCGCTCCCTCAAGGGCCCGCCCACATCGATCCCGTTCTCTCCCTGGAACTGCGACTCCGCTGGCTAGAAGCCCTCCTCCTCGGCGTCCGACAGGACACACGCGACCGCAAGGGACGCGACAAACCCCCCAAGCTCAAACCCGGCGAGAGCCTCGTCCAGCTCGCCGGGAACGTCCAACACCGGCTGAACACCGTCGTCGAGTCCAACGACGGCCTCAAAAAGTTTATGCACCAATGTATGTCATGTCCGAGTCGATGCGTCAACTCCGTTTCACGATCAATTTTAAAAAGACGACCAGCATGCACAGTGGCTCACGCCTGCGTTTGCGCTCTCCGGGACCCTCCAAGGGTCCGCGCCGACGTACGATGACATGTCGCCAGACGAACTCGAAGCGTTGCTTTCAGAGATGGAACCCGATATCCGGGCCGCCGAGCGCGACATGCGCGAGATCGAGTTGCTCGAGCAGAAAGGCGTTCTCTCAGCCGGGAAACTAGCGGGTACGCACGCGTTGCGTCACCATCGTGCTCTTCGTGCTGACGGTTCCTTTGCTCAGACCACGAGGCGTTGCAACCGCGATTGCACGCGCTGCTTGCGGCGCAGGAACAAGACATGAGATTGGCTGCTTCTCTGGAGAGACGGATAGCTAGCCTGGTGGACCGTCACGCAACGCATGTGAGCTCTTTCTTCATCAGTGCAACACTCGCGTGTCCAATCTCTGTTCCAGGTAGACACGCTGTCGGAGCTCTTTGTTGCCTGGGACGACGTTCTCACCGAGACGGAGAGCAAGGTGAAAAGGTTGGAACGAGACAAGGAGGAGCGAGAGCGGCTAGGATACGCGTAAATCCTTCACCCGATCGTTTTGCATAATGATACCTCGTATAAACACATAAGTAATATATTACTCTCCTTGCTCTCGGGGAATAAGTAAGGCAT
Organism: Imleria badia; assembly: GCA_015039435.1. Lineage (NCBI taxonomy): Eukaryota > Fungi > Basidiomycota > Agaricomycetes > Boletales > Boletaceae > Imleria > Imleria badia. The sequence continues at coordinate 46,448 of MU130781.1, read as the reverse complement.
CATGGGTACCGATTCCAGGGGATGGGGTGACCTACAACTGGAATAAAGATTAAAAACATCCCGTGGCTGAAAGATGGCAGGCTCACAGGAACGCAGCCAGATGGAAATTACAACGACACAGGAAAGTACAATAGGGAATCGTAGGGAGACGTGATCGAAGAGCCGAAAGAGCGAAAGAGCCAGAAGCCGGCGATAACTTAACACACAACGAGCAAGACGACCAAGGGAGAGGACGAGTAGAGGCTGACTGGTTAATCCCGTGCCACCCAGTCGGTGCTCCGAGAGACCAGCTCGATTGAATTATCCATGGTCCAAAACAGGCGCTCGGTAGCGCTCCGATTGCTCCAGCTCTTCTGGTCACGCAGTATCATAGCCTACGAGAGCAAGGTAAGCTCGTTTCCAAGACAATATACCTCGTGCTTACCTGCTGTGCGCCAAAGTTCCGTTGATCGTGAGCAAACAACTCGACATTTTCCTCTAGCGCCTCTGACAAAACCTGGAGGTCCTGCAGGATAGCTTGCATCGCACGGACTGCTGCGAGGATTAGAATTTCTTTCCGGTTGCGTATTGTAGAACCGTCGGTATTGGGTGTCGGCAAAGTCTTGGATACGTTTTGGAGGACGGTATGGAGAATACGTTTCGTCTCGTTCATGATTTTCTGTGCTTGCGGGAAATTTTTCCTCGAGACTAGGACGAGCGCGCGGGTGATCATGTCGGATGCAAGCAGTTCCATACGGCGCCGTACAATGACGGGGTCTGAGGCTTTGGGTGGGTTTGCAGGTGTAGCCATAGGAAGGAGCGTGATAGTTAACAGCACGGGATGTGCAAGGCGAGACACCTGCTTCGTTGCGGCAGGGTCATAGAAAGATCCGTCTACCTCGAATACAGGCACTTCATCGATCATTCGATCCATCATACCATCCACAAGATTCGGAGAATCGTCGATAGCAAGTGAATCGAGGCCCATGGACTGCACGAACTGATCAGTTGCATTCAGAGTCCGAGTACCATTTTGACCGGCTCCCATACGACGGCTCTCGGTATTATCGAGCTCGCACTCGATGAGCATCTCTTTGCATTCTCCGTACCGCAGCTCACCAACGTCGATGTCAACATTGTGGCCGTCAGTGGACAGAACTGATGAGGGTCCGCCGGAGACCTTGCGAATGCGGAAGCGTTGCCCATCGATGATCTTCATGTGGAGTTTCATATTGAGGAGGCCGATGGACATCATACCGCCCACGCAACCAGCAAGACAGCCTCGAAGATCATACCAGTCCTTGACAAACGTGTATGTTCCACTAGTGTGGTTCGACATAAGCCAGAGAGAGGCAGGGTCATGCGAGCGACCATAACCGAACGAATGAATAGGCATGTTGGCAGCCTCGGCGCGCGCAAGAACCAGATCCATCTGAGCGCGTCTTGTACTATCCGAAGCGTCGCTGACGAGTATCATCCCTGACACGGGATTTCGTGACTTGCGTTGCAACACAACGTCAAGGCCTGTGTGGCGTCATTAACGCTTGTTCATGGGTTTAGATGAGGAACATCACTAACCGTGATTCACAGCAGTCACTACGTCAGTCTTTTCGTCTTTGGAGGCTCTGACTAAAAATTCGTCCTCCATCTGATTGCTTTCCGAGCGCCCAATTTCGTCGATGAATTTCTGCAATCTGTTTCTGCTGTGGGTGCGACCTGGGCAGAGGTAAGGGGTTTTCCGCACTCGGCCCCCTGTCCCGACCTCGAAGGTTACCAAGCTCAACCGGTCTCTTATGCCAAGAGAAGCAAGAATAAAGTCGAGAGACGTTTTGATGACACGCATTTTGAGATCTGCAGTGCTGCGAGGCGAGTTTGGAGGAGGCAAGGAAATGATGAGGATCAAGTCAAGAGGCGGATGGGGGAGAGGTGCGAGAGAATTGGATGGTCCTGATGACACATGTGGTGTTACAACGCCAGAAGGTTGGGTATCATAACGCAGCATCGCGTCCTCCTCGCTCAAGGTTTGTAGTTTGTTTTGCATCGATCGCTGCTGGACCGAGCTTTGAGACGTGGCTGACGATAGAGTGGACCGTGTAGACGCCTGGAGAAGACTGTCGACAGTGCTTGGCGCGGTGGAACCGGTGCCACCGCTGAGCATACGAGCTGCCTTTTCTGAACCACCAAATTCCTCCATGTCTAAACCACGATTAAAGGCGGGAGGGGAATTACATGCTTGTTGGTGGAAAGAGGTGACAAGGGCTTGGATCTGGCTTCTCCAGGACTCGAGGGAAGAACGATCTTTGAAGACAAGAATGAAAGAATCCAAGCGTTCATCTTCCATCTCGATCGTGAGACTCATATCTCCGGATGTGGCAGCAGTAATCCGCTTGATGTGCCGCACGTAGATACGGCCCTTGAGCCTAAGAACACCTCTTGACTGGCTGCTTGAGGAAGAGATGGCAGTCGACGAGTCGTTAAATGGAGGGGATGACAAGAAGCGGCCGAGCGAACGTTTCTTCTCCTCTACTACACAGATGATGGCTTCCTTGAATAAATAGACAAAGAATTCGCGGACAAGTGCATCGCGGCGAACGGACAACAAATCGTACATCTGCAAAGGGCCAAGCCCAGATAGCGCGTGACCCTTCCAATCAATGATTCGATTTCTAAGATCTTCGACGATGGCGTTGAAAGGGTCTTCTTCAGGGGTTTGTGATGGTGCATACCGTGAGGATTCGGCATCGGTACTGTTGTATGCAGGAGCCCATGCGTCAGACGACGGGCCATGCGGGGACTGACGGTCTGACCCCCTAGATGTTAGCGGAGATAGTTCGGTATCTTGTCGTGTAAGTGTGGTGGTGCTTCGAATTGGCAATGATTCTAACATGACTGGCCCGGGTATATGGGAGGTGTTACGCCTCGCGGGGAGTTCGATGATGACGATACAAGTGAGGGGCTGGGAGGCATCTCCGGACCTGACGATAGAGGAGAATTCGGGTCGGACTTGGATAGAAGGAGCGACGATATAGTGAGAATCACTAGGAGTTGATTTTACAGAGACGGCATGATCAGTGGGGTCATCCTCCATGGGGTTGTATGGGGTAATCGTGCTTTGCGGGGGAGCGCGGCGATTTCGTGAGCCTGCTGGATCGCGGCCGGGATAAACTGCAGGGGAGAGTGGGTCACCCATGCCTGTGAGGGCAGCCAATTCTAGGGAGGGAAGATGAACACTGTTGAACTCGTATGTTTGGACAGAGACGACACCGACTGTTAGTTTTGCTATTGTCGCCATCGCCCACTTTCATGGGACGCCTGCAGACACCGCAGACGCCCAAGTTGGACTTGCGGGGCACGGCAGATTTAGTTTGGCCGGGCGGCGGGCCATAAACAGCAGTGAAACAAGCCTGGACGAGGTTGATATAACAGAGTGTGCGATTGAGAAGATCTGAGTGCTTACTTCGTGAAGAGAGTGGCCGCATTCGGGCACGACGTGGGGTTTTTCGCCTGGCAACCTGAAGCTGAAGCTGAGGGGCTCAAGACAGACGGGACATTCCTGTTCATCGTCGAGGGTATCGTGATTTGAGACGACAGAGAGTGGTGGAGGGGGCATGGGTGCGTAAGGGAGATGGTTGTGGTTATCGTTTACGTTCAGTAAGGAGTCGGAGGAGTGGATGGAGATGTCCGAGGGGGAGCGAGGGGACTTGCGGTTGAAGACGGAGTGGAAGCCCTTGAGAGCCGAATTCTTGAAGTTGGGCGCCTTTGGGGCGGGGCGAGGGGCTGCGAAAGTGGGAGAAAGAGGGACTTGATTGAGGGTATGATGGACGTCCAAAGATGGCGGATCCGCTTGATTTCGCGATAACCAAGAAGGCGACGGTGGAGACCGCATTAAATACACGAACAGTTGCAGGCAGTGGAAAAAAAAAAGTGAGAGGGTATTACGGCGAGATGTCGTCCGCCAACTTTGCACCTGTCACTTGGCTTCACACACTCTTGTATTTCATCCGTCACAGAATTCACTTCCCTCTAAGTAGGAACGAAGGGACTGTCTTCTGTAGGGGAGGCTATCCCATGTTTGTCGGAATCTGTCACATCAGTCAGCCGCGTCTGACAAATGTCCCGCTGGCAACCATATGAAAGGATCGACTTGCCACCGATAAACCTTAGAATCAATGTCCCAACCCTCCCTCTCTGCTGCCTACCATGAATTCCCTTCACCCATAAAGTCATCCTCAGCTGGGTTCGATTTCCATGGCAAGTCTGACACAAGTCCTTCCTGCTATCTTGCTCAAGATGGTCTAGTATATTGGATATCTAGTTCCCCTGAACATACCGAACACGCGAAGCAACTCTACGCCCGTATTCGAGAAGAGTTCCCAGAGGCAACGCCTTTTCCTCCCCTCTCGTCTTCTTTTGCTTATCCATCCTACAGCTCCCCCTCGGTCGCTTTTGGGACAAACCGATCGGTATGCCCATCGTTCGCCAATTGCATTGTGTAAATCCCTCACCCGTTCATCAGGGCCGCACCCAACCAGCATGTTTCAGGTCAACACACTCAATCCCCATCAAACAGGGGCGCTTTTCTCCTGGCTCGTCGTGAACCGTGGCCCTTGCGAGTATGTCATTCACTCGACAGTACTACGACACGTCTGCTAACGCCACACATCTCCTAGTGTCTTTGTTCACCCGAACACCGATGATGCGTACAGGGACCATGCGGAGCTCGCTACTTGGATTGGGAAATCCTGGCCGTTGCGTTTGGATATCTTGAAAGCCTTGTAAAGTACTATAAGTTATGGTTCAATACAGCTTGTAACACTGCCCGAGATCCGATCCGGAACCGGTCATAAGCGGAACCGGCCCACTTGATTCTTGTTCACCATTTGCCTTCTTCTTCATGCTGTCTTCTCGCCACATTCTCGACAATGCCCTCGACGCTGTGGGCAATACTCCCCTCATCCGACTAGACAAGATCGCTGCCGAGGAGGGTCTTAAATGTAACCTACGTATGTGCTCGCCACCTCGCTCGCCGTGCGGAAGCATTAACACCCTTCTGTCCCAGTGGGCAAGCTTGAATGCCTGTCAGTGGGTGGCTCAGTCAAAGACAGAATTGCAAAGGCCATGGTGCTCGCTGCGGAGAAAGAGGGCAAACTCATTCCCGGACAAAGCGTCGTCATCGAACCAACCTCTGGCAATACAGGTCTGTTCCTTCACATATCCTCCATGTCGGTCCATTTGAGACGAGAGGCACGCACAGGTATTGGTCTCGCCATGGCGTGTGCCGTAAAGGTACTACCAACTGCTTCCTTGTCGAATAGCTGCTGAATACGGCAGATAAGGGATATTCGGTTATCATAACCATGCCTAATAAGATGTCTCGAGAGAAGGAAGCGCTGCTTCGAGCACTCGGAGCCAAAGTCGTTCGCACACCTGACACCGAACCTTGGGATTCACCCAATAGTCATATAGGTAGAATTCCCATCGTATCTCCTGCACACCTCGTGGCTGAATTCCCCGACGGTCGCAGGTGTGGCACAGAGGCTCGAGCGTGAAATACCCCATGCAATCATTCTTGATCAGTATCGTAATGTACGTATCGCCGCTCCGCTAGTCTCGAGTGACTTCTTATGGTCAAACAGCCAAACAACCCATTGGCACATGAATACACGACTGGGCCAGAGATCATTGACGCAGTCATTTCTACTCCATCGTCTTTATCGAGACCATCCTCCATGAAGGTCGATGCCTTTATTGCTGGTGCAGGTACTGGAGGCACCATCACTGGAATTTCTCGCGCATTAAAGAAAACCCACAATCCCGGCTGCATCGTCGTTGGAGTTGATCCGGTGCGCGTCATCCATTACCGCATACATCGTGGTCACTGATGCCGTGATATGTAGGTTGGCAGCATTCTCGCGTTTCCCGATAACCTCAATGATCACGGTGTCGGTGAACCCTATGTCGTCGAGGGCATTGGTTACGACTTTATTCCACAAGTCCTATCGAGGGACCCAGGTGACGTTGACATTTGGCAAAAGATAACCGACGAGGAAGCCTTTAAAGCCGTACAACGCCTCATGAGAAAGGAGGGACTCCTTGTTGGTGGCAGCAGTGGCAGTGCACTCAGTGGTGCGCTAGCCTGGCTGAAGTCCGAGCAAGGTCGCAAGGTCGCCGAGACAGAGGGCATGAATGTTGTTGTGCTGTTGCCTGATGGGTGAGCACACTGTGTCGTTTGGGGAAAACTCTGACCAAAATTGACTCAGTATTCGGAATTACATGAGCAAGGAGTGGTTTTTGGACTTTGCGCTATGCTCAGAACCATCCTCACTCGTGAGCCAGTCGGGCGAGGTGGCGGCGTTGGAGGCATCAATGCAACGCGCATCGTTATAGAATGGACAATTGCAATGGGTTCGACAATCATTGAGTGCTGTATCATTAGCAAGTATCTCGATTCGGCACGGTGGTAACTGCAACCTCCAGAATGGTACACAAATACGGGACTGTAATTCAACGGTGTTCCTGAAAGCACCTAGCAATTTTAAATGAGAAGACTCCCGGGAGGCGTGTTGAGTCAGTGTCATGGTTCGACCTGATCGTTAAACCCGAACTACTCCACTTTGGACCTGATAAGTACAGTGGTTCGTTTACTTCGTCTCGCTTGCCACTGTGTGCCATGGCGACGATCACTGACCAGTCGGGCGATGGACTTGGAGGCACACGATGCACGCATTTGGTCCATCATGATCAACATTTCGACCTGATCGTTCCTCGGACCAGTGTACGCCCGCCATCGCGGTGCAGAAAAGTGGTGCAAGTTATTTACTACTGGCAAGAGCGCTCGCCGCTGAGCGCCCTGGTCACTGCCAAGCCAACAGTATGTTGGGTATCTACGAGCGCTCGGTCCAGAGATTCAGGCAAGGACGTGACAAAGGTCCAGACTGGTACTCCTGGCAAGTGGATCATCTTATCGGTTCTAGGGGGAAACGTTTGGTTGACAGATGATGGTCTCAGCTCGAACGCCCGTCGTTGTAATGCAAAAAGAAGTGGTGCAAGTCGTTTACCACTGGAAAGAGCGCTGGCTGAGCGCCTTGGTCACTGGTGTGCCTCACGATAAGCTACGTGTAGAACGATCTCACTGTCAATCTCACGGTACGTGTTGGGTACCTGCACTCAGAGATTCAGGCAAGGGCGTGACCAAGGTCCAGACTGGCACCTCTGGTAAGTGAATCATCATCGATTCTAGGGGGTACTCTGACCAACCATTGATTGAGTATTCACATTGCGATCACTGGGCCACCTTACGAGCGTATATAGGGGACATCTTGATCGGAGGGCAAGACTAGATGTTCTCGCAGATAATCGTGATCTTGTGCGTCTTGCCAGGTGGAAAGTGCCATCGCCGACTTTGATGAGTCCAAGTTGAGTTAGGGCGGGTATGAACACAGCCATACTTATACGGATCCGATGCGGCGCTGAGTTCAGGAAGAGCGCACATTTTAGGTTCAAGCCAGACCTGTTCGTGCCTCGTGGTGGACGCCTTGGGGCAGTCAATATATGTATCCAATGTTGCAGCGTTGTGCGGTACAGATGCGGCAAACCCCACTTCAAGCACAGGAGTCGCCGAACCTGTTCATATCAAACAAGCGACTGTATCTGGAGAAACGCGAGGACATCCTGTGAGGGATTACAGCGTGAACACGAGTGAGTCTTTTTTGGCACTTGTGTTCGACCATCTAGACAAACTCGTCACGCTTGACGTTCTTGCCGGTCTCACTTTGTCAGTGTTAAACTCGTCTCCAGGCATGGAAAGCCTTCCGAGTTCCATCCGAGTTATGTCAAGGTGTGAGCATGCAACTGTCAGTACGTGACCGCCGTCAATGGCCACAAAGGCTTCTACAGTATCTTGCTCATAATTTCTCACTCCACTCGGACGTGCGCATCTATAATTGCGAGTCTTCCATTGCTTCATTTTGCATTGTTCCTGAACAGGTTTTCGTACTTGAAGAACAGGAGTCGAACGAGAACACACGCGCTCTAGTAGAGCCGAGTAGAGCCAAGAGCCAGTCCCTTGATTGGCACCTTCTGACGTGCGAAGATTCATTCCGGGCGGGACTCTGCCCACAGGCCCACAGCATTCTCATGGGAACGGAACTAGCACTGACCGCGGTTGTCCCTATTGGGAGGTGAAAGAAGTACTCATTTTACAGACATATTGATTATCCCTATCCGACGTGCAGCAAATAAAGTAGATTTTGGATCCCTTCACTGGCAGTGTGTTCCACTCCTGGACCATTCTATTTGCACATAACTTTCTAACTATTATAGCAGTTTTGTCATGCTACTTTACATACCCCAGCCACACATAATACGGCCACTCGGAGATATCTGACGGGCCGTGACAGCACAGACTATACCCGTACGCCGATGAACACGAAATCTCACACAAAATGCCACAAACCTGCCACGGGTATGGCCGATGGGTCAATCAGTGGTGTTGAAGAATCAAGGGGCCGCCACGGTTACCCACGGACGGCGCAACCATGAAACCATGCAAGGCAAGCGCGCAGTCTAAACCAAAAACAGACTACTTACTCTCGAAGCCTTTAATAAGTTTACAGATCAGCGGCAAGATTCCTGAGCCCATCTACCGTCTTCTTCATGATGTCTTCTCTTCACATCCTGGACAACATCGTCGACGCTGTGGGCAATACCCCCCTCATCCGACTAGACAAGATCGCTGCAGAGGAAGGTCTTAAATGCAACCTATGTATGGCTCGCCACATCCTCGCTTATCATTCGGAAGCATAAACACCCTTTTTAGTGGCCAAGCTTGAATACTTGTCGGCGGGTGGTTCAGTCAAAGACAGGGTTGCAAAGCTCATGGTGCTCGATGCGGAGAAGGAGGGCAGACTCATTCCCGGAAAAAGCGTCGTTATCGGGCCATCCTCTGGAAACACAGGTCTGTTCCTTCACATACCTTGCATGCCCCATCTGAGACGAGAGGGGCGAACAGGCATCAGTTTCGCCATGGTGTGCGCCGTCAAGGTACCACTACTTACTTCACCGTTCAACGGTTGCTGAATATAGCGGATATTGTAGGGATATCCAGTCATCGTGACCATGCCTAATAGAATGTCACAAGAAAAGGAAGCGCTCCTTCGTGCGCTCGGAGCTCAAGTCGTTCGCACACCTGACACCGCACCTTGGGACTCGCCCGATAGCCATCTAGGTAGAACTCCCATCGTATCTCTCGCTCCTCGTGGCTGAATTTCTGCGGCTTTCGCAGGTGTGGCACAGAGGCTCGGGCGCGAAATACCGCACGCAGTCGTGCTTGATCAGTATGATGATGTACGCATCGCACCTTGTTAGTTCTCGAGCGACTTCTTACGGTCAACAGCCAAACAACCCATTGTCCCATGAATACACGACTGGCCCAGAGATCATCGATGCAGTCATTTCTACTCCGTCGTCTTTATCGAGACCATCCTCCATGAAGGTCGACGCCTTCGTTGCCGGTGTAGGTACCGGAGGCACCATCACTGGGATTTCGAGTGCCTTGAAGAAAACCCATAATTCTGATTGCGTTGTCGTTGGGGTGGACCCAGTCCGTGTCATTCATTACCGCATACATCGTAGTTACTGACATGGGATGGCGTAGGTGGGCAGTCTCATGGCGGTTCCCGATAGCCTCAATGATTACGGTGATGTCAAACCCCAAATGGTGGTCGAGGGCATTGGCCACGACTTTATTCCGAAAGTCCTATCGAGGGACCCACGGAATATTGACACTTGGCAAAAGACAACCAACGAGGAAACCTTTAAAGCCGTAGAACGCCTCATGAGAACGGAGGGACTCCTTATTGGTGGCAGCAGTGGCAGTGCACTCAGTGGTGCGCTAGCCTGGCTGAAGTCCGAGCAAGGTCGCAAGTTCGCCGAGACAGAGGGCATGAATGTCGTTGTGCTGTTCGCTGATAGGTGAGCGCACTGGGCCGTCCGGGGCAAAGCTCTGACCAAAATCGACTCAGTATTCGGAATTACATGAGCAAGGAGTGGTTTTTGGACTTTGCGCTACGCTCAGAACCATCTACTCTCGTGGGCCAGTTGGCTGGAGCGTTGAACGCACCAGTGCGACGCTCGCTGTCATAGACTGGAGCATTTGCAGTAGGTTCGACAATATCGAGGTCTCGTAAGGTAGGAGTATGCGTTGGGTGGTGTATTATTAGCAAGTATTCGACGGAATGGTAACTGCAACTCCAAGAATGACTCTGGTGTGATGAATGCCCCCTCTGAGAAATAGTATGGTCACTTGGACTGCAATTCAACGGTGTTCTTGAAAGCACCTAGCAACGCTGATAATTGGATCTTCTCGCTGGCACCGGTTGATAGTCTGTGTCTGTAGGAAAAGGCAAAATAAAAACTCGTCGGTGAAATAAGTAATGTTATCGTCGTTACTCACTCTATGGTTGACATGAAGTCCAAGAGGTATACTCGGGCCTGGGGCTTGAACTGGATTGTTTCCACATACTCGTACGCACCAGAAAGCAAGTCTTGCAGTGCAAGTCCTCGCTCGGTCTTCATGGCCGTTATCACTGGAAACGCACGTTAATTTCAGTCACGCCAATGGCGAGCAACATACTTTGAATCGATGTCGTGAATTCATCTGAGAGCATCGAGTGGACTATCTTTTCGATGTCCGATGGATGTGGGCTTCCGGTACAATTATACACTTCCGATTCCCCTACAGAGTCATAGGCAGCATGGCATGCCTGAAGGACATTGAGTGCTCTGCGCATATCACCCTTTGAGAGCTTAAGAAGCGCCTGCTTTCCGTCAGGGGTTAATTTCACTCTGGTATGTGTTCAGATACGCCTGCACAGGGGGTCATATTCTTTGATACTCACCTTTCGGCTTCTACGACGGTGTCCACTCTTTTCTCGACCTCCACGATGGGTAGAGGAGAGAACCGGAACCTTGTACATCGACTTTGAATCGCAGGGGCAATCTTGTTCACGTAATTACAAATGATGCAGAAACGAACGTTTTTGGTATATTGCTCGATGACACGGCGGAGAGCCGCTTGGGCTGCCTGTGTCATCATGTCTGCTTCATCGAGGATAATGAGCTTGTAGCCCTTTGAGAACAGTGTGCGTGTTTCAGCAAATTGTTTGATTTGTTCGCGTACGACGTCAATCCCTCGGTCGTCCGAAGCGTTAAGCTGGCATAATGTAAGAGCATTGCGAGCAGTCCGCCGAAGACGTGCTCACCTCGAGAATTTGTTTTCTATAGTGGGCGCCATATATTCGCCTTGCAACGGCCAATATAGTCGACGTCTTTCCGGTGCCTGGTGGGCCATAAAAGAGCAAGTGCGGCAATCTATTTTTCTCGATGAATCTCTCGACTGCAACCAAACATGAGCTAATTGAAAAACGACTCAAAGACGATGCCCACTTGTAGTGGTGATGTCTTTATGAGAGACGACATCGTCAAGCGTGGCCGGTCGGTATTTCTCTACCCTGAGAGAATGGCATATAAAGACGTGAGTCAAAGACGCGCCGAACGAGGGACACACCAGGGTAATATATCGCCATCAGAAGGTGCAACGATATCCACAGCTTTCTCCTTCCCTTTGGATGCGGAAGGAGTAACAGTATCCATATCCATATCGGTGTCGCTATCCATGATGTCGGAACTCAGACAAAACGCGACCGTGACGCGACGCGACGTGCTTCTTCATTACATAATCATGTGTATTAGTCATGCTCACACCACGCACGGACCATCAACACAAGATTAAGGTTTCGACACACGACACAGATAACTTTCCTCCTGACTAACACGACGGCTCTTGCTTTTGTCGACGACTCCACCGTTTAGTTCGTTGGATAGACAAAGGCATCCGAAAAGATGCAGATTTTCGTCAAGACGTAGGTTCCCCGTCCTTCAGCGTCTTCACCATACGTATTGACCGACGCACGCAGCCTTACGGGCAAGACCATCACCCTCGAGGTCGAGTCCTCTGACACCATCGATAATGTAAAGACCAAGATTCAAGACAAGGAAGGGTATGTCGATCGTCCCTCCCATCGATGCAATCATCCTCATGGTTGTGTAGTATCCCCCCCGACCAGCAGCGTCTGATTTTTGCTGGCAAGCAACTCGAAGACGGTCGCACCCTCAACGACTACAACATCCAAAAGGAGTCTACTCTCCACTTGGTGCTCCGCCTGCGTGGTGGTGCCAAGAAGCGCAAGAAGAAGACCTACAACGTCAGCCTTGTTGTCCCGGCTGTTCGTTCTGATGCTGATGTACGAACACCGATGTAGACCCCCAAGAAGATCAAGCACAAGCGCAAGAAGGTCAAGATGTCCATCCTCAAGTACTACAAGGTGGACTCGGACGGCAAGATCAAGCGTCTCCGCCGCGAGTGCCCCACTGCCGAGTGTGGTGCAGGTGTTTTCGTACGTCCTTCCGAGATATCTCTTGTTTCACATTTATTCAATTTCTTTGTATGCAGATGGCTTTCCACAAAGACCGCCAGTACTGTGGCAAGTGCGGTCTGACCTACACTTTCGCCCCTGGGAGTAAGCCCCCCGTGGTGTAGATTAGACTTCTGTCTCCACATGTTGTATGCGTATGACCGAATGCCATTTATATGAACACGCCTCCTGGTCATCAAACTCGTCAGAAGCACAGTGAGCTACAAGGATGGTATGTATCTGTGTACTGGTCTGGAGTACAACTTCGTCTCTATGGTCTATGTCTAAGGTGCATATCTAGGTAATCTAAGTCTATCATGATGGTCAATGTCTATATATCTAAGCTATAAGCTTCCATGAACAAGATTCGAAACAGTGGCTTGAACGGCAACCCATGCATCTTCATGTTCGCCGACAAACCCAGGCGTCACATCCACCAAAGACGGGAACAGCCTCGAAAGCATCTCCGAAAGCGATGAAACGTCAGGTCGCGAACGAGAACTTATCGACAATGAAGCAAGGGGATGAGATCCAAGTGGTACTGCCCCCGACTCTGGAAGTAAAAACGAATCCGCATCCAGAGTGATGATAAGCCGCTTGAGGTGCTTGTACCTTCTCGTCAATACACAGAGGCTCGCCAGCGAGGTCCTTGACTTCCAAGTCGTCTCTGTATTTTCGAGGGCGGTGCGGGCACCGAGTTCGAGTCGGTCGAGGTGGGGCCACCACGTTGTCATCTCCTCCATGTCTGCATCCGAAAGATCAGGTGGCAGGGAAGAGTCGAGTATAAAACATCTAAGGGGTAATTTCGAAAGCGGTCGCAAGTGGTCTAGAGTGAAGAATTTGTCCAGAGTGTATGCGGGTATATCCTCGGAGTCCTCAATGGAGATTGCATGTTCAAGAGTAAATTCATGTAGTGGCAAGGTGGTCATGGCTTTGAACAGGCCTTCAAATGCTGATGCCGGTCCGGAAGCGTCTATGTGGAGAGAATGAAGCTTATCCCGGGGCAGCTGTTCCAGTATCAACGCCACGAACGCCGGCTGAGCACGGATCTTCAGTTTTTCCAGTGCGGGAAAGAATGGGGCACCAGAAGTGCGAGTAATTGCAGTCGACAACGATAAGCAGTCTGCATGTACGTCGAAATCCACCAATCGGGGAAAGATAGACACTGTCATGAAGGATTGCTCTGTCAAGGATGAAGGGTGCAGCGACAACGAGCGCAATGTTGTGATACAACTGAGAGGCATGTGAAGGCATTCTGATGAATGACCTCTAACAGAGAGTTGCTCCAACGAGGAACACCCTTTCAAAAGTGACATCATATCATGCACGGTTGTCGAGGTTGGATTGGATTTGGTGTAACCAACTTGCAGTGCGAGAGCGCGAAGCCGAGGGGCCAGGCTCATACGCAAAGCGACTTCCCCGGTAGCCCTGCTCTCGATGCGAGCTGACTCGAGGTTACTCAGTTGGTGAAACAGGTGCAAAGGAATGCTTGTCAGGTCGGCGAGCACGCGATGGCTGTGTACGATGTGCTGGACCCGAATAGCATACGAGTTGAAGGCTGTAAATGCCGCGTCTTGCGTTGTCGGGTCAAATCGCTATAAACAAGTCAATGACTACTGACCCAGTGAAGCGAAAGACACGTACGATATTGTCATTCTCCATCGAAAAGCCAGGGAGAAGAGACAGCAGCGGTATGGCTGATGGAAGTCGTCTCCATATGCGGTCGAGGGCAGGGTCCTTCCATGCTTGATAACACCTCGCAACACGGCACAGTGATGATTTGCCATCGTCCAAGATGTCCTCGAATACGAGTTGGAGGATCTCATCAATGAGGAGGGCTGAATGCATCGTTTCCGACCTCTGAATGGAATAGTAAGATAAATATCTTTCTACGAGAAGGTACACACACCTTGTATAGCCAACACGCTCCTGTCACCGCCCGCCCACTGAGAACGTCCACGTCCACGAAAAATAGTTGATGGTGTAAGAAACCAGATGCTACCAGGGCGGTACCCGCGAAAATTTGCAAAGTCGGGCCCCGATTGGACGAGCATCACGTGATCACAACCTCGTTATCGAGTGTCGGTGACGAAATTCCTCATCAATGAATACATGGAGGGACTTTGCGGATGGTAATGAACTCGATAGCTTTGTTGGACTCGCTATCCTTGTTGCAAGTTGAGAGAGGGTTGCATTTTGATATCAGTATTCGAATAGTGGCCTAACCCCCTTGTCGACATGAGTTACGATGTCGGCGAATTCGAAGTACATTCGTATTACGCACTGTAGCAGATCACAGTGTAATCTGACTGTTGAAAGCTACCTTGGAAAGGGTCGCCGTCTATCGAAAGCGCTAGTTAGGCCGACCTCCACTCCTCGCCAGGTATTGTCGGGGAGTGATACGGACATGCGGCATATTTTACTAGGGACATCATTGTAGTTGGTACGTCCAGGTGCAAGATGGTATGGCGACAGACCTTGCCTGTCCCCTTGATCATGACCTGTCACACCGGTATCATCTCTGTTCACTAGAGACAACAGTTTGCGTGCGTTCGTATATTTCTCGCTTGCGTTTTGACTCTTCGAATTCTTGCTGCCTTTGTCGCATCTTTTCCCTTCTGCGCTCGTCATCGCGCAACACCCCTTGGAACATATCCTATGCATCGTAAGAAGAGGTGTCACAGTAGATAGAATACAGCACATACATCGCGTTCCTTGATTTGCTGGTAGTGAACGCCCCATATGATGAACACAGAGATAGCACATGAAGCAGCCAAGGTCGCCTTTGCCCGCGTCGACATTGAACTGGTGCAACCGGCTCAGCCACCCGCCAAGGGCAGAGTGTCACAACAACAGCAAACACAGTTTGTGCTGCAATCCCCCTCCCGACTCCGGTCATCTCTTGAACCTACAATCTTTCCTAGCTAATCCCATGCGTGAGCCGTGAAAATGGCTGTTCTAGAGGTGCGTATAGGAAAGCTTTGTCCTCGTCGTGTCTCACTGTCAAGATTTCAGGATTTCGAAATAACACTGAAAGAGGTCGTCGGTGGAAAACGGCTGTCTGCTTCAAAAATGAACAAGTTGACAGAGATTGCCATGAAATCGCTCGAGGTGCGCGTTCACCCGATTTCCAGCGTCGACAAAGTTTGATAGTCGGTGTTTTAGGATGACACGAAACTGGTCGCGATTCTCTATCGAACCCACAACTCGTTGCCAAGTTCTGCCAAAGTGTCCAGCCTGTATGCCTTTGATGCTTTGGCTCGAGCTGCGCGGAGTTCAGTGACCAAACGTGTTGCAACGGGTGATGCCAACTCGGAAAAGGGTACTGCTGCGACGTTCCTCCTCAAGATTGAAGGCGTCTTGGACGGGCTCTTTCGGGATATGGTCTCTCTGGGTAACACAGAAGCAAAGGTCAGTTAATGGTGCATGCTCTTGCGCGGAAATGTATCTTGCGTTTGGTTACACAAGCTGTTTGCGTTTTCGCCGCAATCCCCCCGTGGACCCTTAACCTCATAGCGCGTTCTATCACATGACTGCCACCCCGATGAAGGGGTAGTTAACAAAGTACATCATTCTTACTTGACTCTAACCACAGGACAAGACAAAGAAAGTTCTTGACATATGGGTCAAATCGAATACTTTTCCGCCGGCAGTGCTGACGCGACTGAGGGATATCTTGTCGGACGTACGAAAAGGTGCTTATCAGAACCAAAACATGTGGCCGCTAAGTATTTCTTCTATTTGTGTAATTCTAGCTATTTTTGCTGGCGTTCCTGCCTCCAATGAAATGAGAGTATCAACTGAAACGCCGTTTGGTTTACCTTTCCGTTAGAGAACGCTGTAAACCCGACACCGCCCATCAATCCAGGGGCCACGACAGAGGTGCCCGCGATCCCCGTCCCCAACGTGCAGGCAACCTTGCTTGCCTTGCTGGGCCAAGCAGCTCAGGGCCAAAGCCAAACCCCCAGGTACGCCCTGCCGTCCATTTTCCTCTTGCGTCCACTCAGGGAATCCTTTAGCCAAACACCGCCAAATACGGACCCACAACTTCAACAGACTCAGTTGGCGCTCCTGCAGCAGCTAGCTCTTACTGCCAAACTTGCCAATGGTTCCCCGACACCTCCTCCGGGACAGACACCACCACCCACAGCCGCAAATCCGCCCGCCGTGATTCCCACGCAGGAGCCGTCGCATTCGTCTTCGCGGCCACCACAAACAGGACGTTTTGACACACCGGGAGATACACGGTACACCCGTAACGGCCACCCAGATCGTACACGAGATCAACGCGATCCTCGTGATGAGCGGCCCATGCGCGGTGGTGCTCGCGGTGGCTATCGTGGTCGCGGCCGGTGGGAGGATCACCACAATCAAGATCGTTTCAAACATCGTGACCGGGACTGGAACCCACCTTCACGTCCAAGAGACAGTCGCTCGCGCAGCCCACGCAGACAAGAAGAACGACGAAACGTGCGGCCACACAGCCCACCGCGCCGTCCCTTGAACGACAGAGACCCCAATCATCAACCTGAATTACCTACACCTACACCGCCAAGCAGCACACACGGCAAGGACGAGTTTGGACGGGATATCAGGGCGTCCTCGGTCTCACCTCCCAGATCAACGTCGGTCGAAGACGCGCAGGCACTAGCTCCGATGGACTTGTCTGTAGATCCTACCGCTGGGGTCGCGCCAGATAATCGTATACCTGTATCTGATCAGTTGCCATTGGTAGCTGCAAGTACATCTGCGCAGAGTACTGAAACGCATACCCCGAGCCCAGCGACACAGCAGCAACCTGGTCTTGACCAGTTTGATATCAGCACGTTTGATGCTACTGCTCCGTCATCGTGGGAAGGGCTGGGAAACATGTGGCAATCAACGTACGGGTATCCGCCGTCACAGGAGGAACTCATGCACTTTGTGATGGCTGCAGCTGGCGGACTCAATGGGGCGCAGGGAGGACAGTGGCAACAAGGAAACTGGGAAGAACACAGTTCGCGGCTCGACGGTGGGTGGCGAGGCAAAGGAAACCACGCGGGAGGCCACGGTAACTTAAACTACGGAGATGGAGGCGTTACGGAGCAATCCGATGCTATTGTCCTAAATGGAGACGTGGAGCACAATGATGAAAAGAGCGAGTCGGGCGGTGGTCGAATGCAGCGGGTTGGGGACAAGTGGAAGTTTGTCAAGAAGATCGGGTCGTGACTCGTGAGCATTAGCATATTCACATTATTTGTATAGCATATCATACGTTATTGTTATAGCATTCGCCATCCTTCTTTCCTTGCATCACACCGCCTAGCGTCTTGAATCCACCGCACGGACACTTTGTTCCTCCTTTGGATGCAGCTCGCGTGCCAGGGCTCTTTCACGCGTTTCACCTCTCCTTTGCGCTACGACACGTCATCTCAAATAGATCACGCTCACTCACGAAGTACTGGCATGACCTCCAGAATTGGTTGCATTTGTTGATAAAGTAATTGTACTGTTCAGTGTCAGTGAGCGCTAGCGGTGGGGTGACACTGACAAATCAGATCTGCAGATCGGTCAACCGGTCATAGTCCAGACCCTTACCGTGAGTGGACTCCATTCGATCCACGTCCAGAGTAGTGATACGACGCAACGCCCCCGATGCAAAGTTGCTCGGTGTGGGTTTTTCTGGGTGAGGTCATTAGCCTGTGTCACTGATTCTTGTTGAAAGTCCCATGGCATCACCCCTACTGCAAGTCTGAGAACTCCATCGAGCTGCTTGCTCTCCAGCTAACTTGAAGCTTTAAATTTGCCAAGTCCGCGAGGTCTCATAAAAAACCTTTGCTGTTATGTTGTCATCACAGTTAATGTTCTCCAACATGAGATCTGCGAGTGATGTCGACATGAGTACCAGTACATAGTACTTGAAAGTGTGTAGTACATAGATGATAGGAACCCTGGTGTCTGATTACATTCCTGGACCCAAATGGTCCAGGTGAACCATAATATAGAAATGCCGGTCCGATTTCAGTTTCGTCATATGCTCCTGAGATGATTACATAATACAACACAGCAAAGACTCAAGAAAGGGGCTTGGACAAGAGCATGAATGTGGGTCCAGGGTTGCCTGGAGGGCTGTGGAATAACACTAGGTCCTGCATATTTGCTCATCCAAGGATTGTGGCTATTGATACATAGAAGGAAACTATTGATACAAAGAATGAAGAACCTTATGTACTCCAGTGTGAAGAATCCTTTAAGACAAGGCAGCTTGTGGGCAAGCAAACATAGTAGAATAAAAAGGAATCTGGAATAGAAAGGTTTCTTCACCAGGTCTTTTCAATGCAATGTGCGAGCCCTCTGGAACACTATACTTCTCCTCTCCTGCTGGTATGTATTCATTATGAAAAGCTGCCTCCCAGGAGATGAGCTTTCCTCCATAAGAAAACACACCTGGGCGGGGAATGTCCCACAGCTCAAAGTCCACTGGTGTGTTCACTGGAACACATTGTTTGGTGTCAAAGAAATCCAAACAAAACTGTTCATATGGTTGCATGCCTCCCTGCCAGATGCGGATGGCAAGGTTGGAGTGTGGGATTGCATAGAGCCCAATTTCCTAATTGTCACCAGGCTGTGGTTTCAGCTGGTTGGAAAGACATGGGCATCAACAAGTGCAGCAGTAAATATAGGGTGCCAACTCACCCCCACAACATATGGGATCCCATGATTCCAATTTCTGTTATATTGTTCAAGGGTGATATCCATTGACTGCAAGAGTGCACTCAAGGAGTTCCTTCTGTGGAGACCACCCTGAGCACAGCCAAATGGCTGAGACATAGGGGTACTTACGGCATGGTTCTTTGTGTTGGTTGTACTTGAAAGAGGCGCTAGCTTACCTAATGTGGTGTGTGGCTAGTCACGCCAAAAAATCTGACTACTAAGCAGTAGCTTTTGTGGGGAACAAGTACACAAAAGCACATACAAGTCACTAATATATCAAAGAATTGAACAAGATAGTACTCGTGAGAACCTCACTTACAGACGTACAGCACAGCTTGTAAGTTTTTGCTGTTATAGATACATAAGGTTAGGTGACCAAACTCGCATCCCAGGAATATCTCCACACTCGATGCTCTCAACTGCATTCCGACGCGCAACCCGCTGCTCACAGCATGTGCGGCTGCTCCAAACTGCGTCCGCCGCATCGAGCGTCAACGCAGACGAAATTACACACTTTTCCCGTCTCTCGTCGCTCTGGTGGGACGAGCGTGGCGAATTTGCGTTGATCCATCGCATGAACCCACCCAGGGTACAATTCATCCGCGAAAAACTGATCGAGATCACGCGCGAGGACCAAGGCGAGGAAATAGGACGCAGCATGGAGCAGAGGCGGGATGCGCTCCGGGGGCTCGACGTCCTCGACGTCGGGTGCGGCGGTGGATTGCTCTCCGAAGTAAGGTCGCGTCCCAGGCCACGCATGCACATGCACGACTGAGCACCTCGTATCATGCAGAGCTTGGCACGGATGGGCGCGCGCACGCTGGGCATCGACGCCTCGGAATCGAATATTGGCATTGCATCTGCCCATGCGCGCGCTGATCCAGAACTGGCCTCGAGCGGCCAACTCGCCTACCGCCACACGTATGCCGAGGAACTCGTCAAAGAGCCGAAACGGTACGACGTAGTATGCTCGATGGAGGTCATCGAGCATGTCGATAACCCTGCTGGGTTCCTCTCGACCTGCGCAGAACTCGTCAAGGTATGTGTATCGCTCCAACGTGTGGTGTTTTCCTGATCCCCCAAGTCTGTGTAGCCGGGCGGCCACCTTTTCCTGTCGACTGTTGCTCGCACGCCTCTCTCTTACTTGATAACTATCCTGGCAGCGGAGCACATCTTACGATGGGTCACAGTTGGGACCCATACATACTCCAAATTTATCAACCCTTCAGAACTTGTGTCGTTCTTCACAGAGTACTCTTCACCATCCCCGAACCCAGAGGTCTCTCGAAAGCCGTGGATAACACGCACGTACGAGCATGGTCTCCCCACGCGTACGGAAGCCGAAGTGCGAGGCTTCATCTGGGTACCCTGGAGTGGTAACTGGCAAGTAATGTCCCGTGGTACGACTCCTTGGGGTGCTGCAGAATGCAATTACTTGTTCTGGGTTCGGAGGCCATCCGAGTCATAATCCAATGGGTCGAATCCGATGCCTGCGCAGTACACTTCATTGACATTTCTGTTCTAGAATACAGAGCGGATACGTATACATATACACAGCGATATTGTAGGTGCTATTCTTTGAATGCAGAGAGAGTACTGGCGATAGCAATAAGGAATGTGCGGAGGGTATGGTGCGAGCATCAATAGTCCATTGAGCTATCACGAGACGAAAACGAAGAAACTGAAGACCGCAGCCGAGAGCTTCATGACATCAGTCTCTCACCCCAGACCAGCCGTTGTTGATGTGCTCGGTAGGCACCACTCATAGCGACCCAGGAAACCCACAAAAAGGTCACCAGCAAAACGGCGAATGAAATCCGCATCAGTGCTTTCCATCGCCAAGATACCGGCGCGGAAGAGGTGAACATGATGAGTCTCCAACGTTCACGAAAGTCCGTGTTGAGCCACATCAAACTCTTGACAAGCTCTTGAGCCTAGACGTGTTTCTGTCACTGAGTGTGCTCGGAGTCGCATCAGACGACGACTCACCCTTGCTCGACCAGAGTCGTACGCATGACGAATGTTGGCGACACGCGAACGAATGCGGGGTAGTGTCATGGAGAGATCCTGAAGAATAACCAACGAGTCTTCCAGCTCGTCTCGCAGTTTAGGTATATCCGAACTCAAAGCTTGGTCTGCCCGTTGTATGTTCCGCTGTGTGGAGGTCAACGAACGAGAAAAGCGACATATCAGCATGAGGTCACATACGTTAAGCTCTGCCAATGCGCCTTTGATCGAAGATTCTATCGCTCTGAAATTACCCAAGTGTTCTCGTAGTTTGCTCTAAAGAACAAAGCAGGGCACTGAACATGGTGTGGCAAACGAAAAGAAAAAGTGGGGTTAACTCACGTCGAGGTCCTTGATCTGAGTGTCACACTGGACCGCGCGAGATAACGTACGCTTTGCCTGGCGATGGATGCAGGGGGAATTACCGTCGTCCATGGAGGGGTATCTACCGCGCGTCGATGATGATGAGACCCCTGAGGTGCAGCCTGAAAGAGACTCACAATGCACGCGCAAATCTAACCTTGTCTGGCTGCTGCTGAGGAGGCCGCAACATGGATCCGAGGCAGCCGCACAGAGCAGCCGTCCTCGAGCCCTTTTTTAAAACGGACGCAGTGGCGGCCTTTACCAAAACGAGACGCCACCAGTGCCTCGTGCTTGCCATCAAAAAACATGCCGTCGACTATGACCTCAAGTTCCGTGACCCGACGACGCCGGCTCTGGGACGCTGCCCGTCGCTTCTGCGCTGACTTTGCACACAAGCAGACGGTAGACACACTCCTTGCCCACTTCTCTGACGCGTGCGAGGTCCTCGAGCACGGTCTGTCCAGATTCGCCCCTTTTCTGGGCACGCCGTTCACAGGTCGTGACGGCGTGCGGCACTACTTTGACACCGTCGCCGCCCTGATCACCTACGAGGGCATGCACTTCTCAGAGTACATCGTCGACGACGAGGTCGGAAAGGTCTCCGTCAAGGGCAGTGCGACCTTTACCTGGATCGCCACCCACGAAAGCTGGGAGGAAACGTTCGCATATGTGTTGGATTTTGACGACCGAGATAAGATCGCCCGCTATCAGATCTGGGGTGATACCGGTGCCCTGTACCTTGCCAGCCAGGGTCATCTGGGCGAGGTGAGCGGGACTGATCTCACGTCCATTCACACTTAACGCCGGTCTCGCAGGTCCACTAAGGGCGCTCAGCACAAATTATTGAGAGCCAAGGTTGTTCCTACCCTAATCACCTATCTGATACAGATCAAGATGAGTATGCATGAAATATAGTTAGGCGATACGAGGATGAGGTGTAACGCTAAATACTAGGCTTATGTCCAAATGTTCGTAGGACGACACGTGCAGGCTACATTACCAGATCATAAAATAGCGTGAAATATGCTCGCAAGACAAATTAGTTGAAGGATGAGCACTACAACGTGGCGTATCGTATGGTCGTCCAAAGGATGAGTTCACTGAAGCACGCAGGTGGTCTGCTTCTCGCTGTTTCGTTTCTTCTGGCGGTCAGAGTCTCCGGCTGTGGTGCCAGAGACATACTGCTCCACCCTTTCGAACACGGAACCACCGTTCGATGTGATTTTAGAGGAGGATGCGCCTGCAGAGGGACGTTGACTGGTCCGAGGCAGAGAGTCCGTATCCGGCTCCGTAATCGAGAAAAAGGACCGTCTCGGCTCTTGTCGACTGGATTGACTGTCCATCGTCTTGAAGCTCTTCGCACCCGTGCTATTGCTGGACTCGGAGAGCGGTCTCTCATCCGAGTTCATGTTGTGCTTGAGCTTGGACGATTTCCGCTCTGCAGCCTTGTCGTCTGCGCTAGCCGCAGGAATGGGCGACGGGAATGCAGATGGATGGGCGACAGATAGTGATGAACGTGAACGTCCAAAGCCAGAGATAATTTTGAATGCAGCGGGTGGCTTCGGAGGCAGCGACTGGCCAGAGCTAGGAGTGGACGAAGTGAGATCGGCGCCTGGACGCGAAGACGCCGTGACGAATGAGACTTCAGAGGGTACCACCGTCGATGTGTTTGCGGGCGAGTTCGCGCCATCGCGGGAGGGTTGAAATACATTGGAGTTGCCCTTCTCCGCAAACTGCGCATACAACAGAAGCTGTGATCGAAGCTCACAAGTCGGCGCCGCGTCGGGCGCACACTTTGCGTGAGCTATGAGGCTGCATCGATCGCAAATAACCGCGTTCTTCTTCACGCTCCCAAGGCACACTCTGCAGATTATCGCTGCCGTACAATCGTTGAGCAGAGTAAAGCCAGAAATCGAACGGTTACTTACGCTTCCCAAACATAGTCTTCACAAAGGTATGGTTTCGAGGCGAGAACGGCGTATCGTCGGGGAGAGGCGATATGGGTCCAAAGGAGACACTCTGCTGTGGGACACTCGGTTCCTCTTCTGCAGGAGGCTCCGACAGTGGCGCTTCCTTGATGGGCGCGTCAATGCGGGCAAGCACCTTGGCAACGTCTGTTTTTTGAAGGTCGGCACTGACGCGGCGGAGGAAAGGGATACTATCCTGAGGACGGAGTTCCTGACGGACAGATTAGTGATGCCGCTTGCTCTGCAAGCAAGCTGAGTTACCTTGAGCGCATCCCAATTCATCTTTAGCCACGGGTGTTCACATAGCCTCTCTGCGTCCGGACGCTGCAGAGGGTCCTTGTAGAAGCATTGTTGTAAAAAGTCTTGGAGTGCCTCGGAACATTCATCCGGCAAGGGTGGCATCTCGTCTTCGACGATTCGGAACATGACTGCTCAAACTAATCTATTTCATCCGGCGATAAACACATGAAATGACACGCACCCGTCATGCTGTTCGCAATCTCCCCGTAGGGAGGACGGCCGGTAAGAAGCTCGATGACAGTACATCCAAGGGACCAGATGTCTGATTTCGGCGAAGCGCCCTTGAGTTCGATCACCTCAGGGGCCATCCAGTTGGGGGTGCCGGCCACGTTGTGTTCGCGTTCCATCGCTCTGAGATTGAGAGAGACACCAAAGTCTGAAAGCTTGATATTTCCGGTCTTAGTCGAGAGGATATTTGCAGCCTTGAGGTCGCAGTGCACAACCTGGCATTTATGAAGATAGTGCAAACCCTCCAAGATCTTGACAACATAGCCGGCGACAAGGTGCTCGTTGAGCTTCCCAAATGCCCTGAGCGTCTGTCCGAGTGACCCGCTTTCCGCATACCTCGACCAGGAGTTAGCAATGAGTAGCGTCAATATAAAACGAGATTCCCTCACTCAAGGATGATGTTCAAGAATTCCTCGTCTCTCACCATGCCCTCATATTTGACAATGCCCGGGTGTGACAAACTCTTCATCAAGTCGACCTCATTCATGAGCTGCATGACTTCCTCTTCTCTCAGACCCTCCAGTCGAATACGCTTAACAGCCACCATCTGACCCGTGGTCAAGTTCAAGGCCCGGTAGACGATTCCGAATTGACCTCGACCAATACAGTTGCCGAGTTGCTTAAAGCGGAGGCGCATTAGTGCAGAGAAATGACACCTGGATACAACTCACGAATCGGATAGCTGCTTTGCCCTCTTCTTCGATCACAATCGTCTGGCGTGCCGCGCCACCATCCATCGACTCGCGACCTGGTAGATCACTAGCATCTCTGTTATTCGGGTATCTCAAGATCGGCGATATCCCATACCTGGAATGACGTTGCCTCCCAAGCTCATCGTAGGAATTAGGTCGGCTGCGTTGTCTCGCCTTCGGGTCATCAAACTCGCTGTAGAGTCGGCCGCGTATACGGGACCCATCCAGATGATTAATTGGACTTTGCGGAGAGTCTGGGGAAGGAGATGCTCGGGTGCTATGTTCTCCAGATACCGCCCTAGGAAACGGTACTGCGACCGAACTGCCTTCTCTATCTGGATCGTCCAAGTTACCACGTGGTACGTAGATCCCATTGCGGCGGACGCCGTTTCTTGTGCTCGGGCGGCGCAATATCACTTTGGAACCAGGAGAACTAGGGATGGGACTGTCAGGACTGGTATCACGACGTAGGATAGATTCCTTGGGCATGAGCACGGGATCCACACTATGCCGGGCACGATGACTAGCCCGGCGCGGGGAGGGTGGGATTGACTCAGTGCTATCATTGGGGCGGGAAACCCCGACGAGGTATGGTTTCCGCGATGGAGAGGCCGAGGAAGAGCTGAAGCCCAACGGGGATTCAGTTCGGTTATTCTTTGTCTGGATAGGAATAGATCGGGGAGGGCTTGCTTGGAAGGCATCCAGGAAGTCGTCGGGCCACTTCCCTTTTCCGAGTCGAACACGAACTTGGTCGGGTTCTCGGTCCCGTTGGCCATCATCTACGGGGGACCTAGCTCGAGCAGTTTCACGGGAACTTGATCCACAAGCGCTGTTTTCCTCTTCCTCAACCAGACTGACAAGATCAGGAGTGGCGGGTTCACTGGGTCTTCGATCCCTGGTCCGGGAACCGTCCGTGCTGGTATTGCGCCTCCTGGCCATTTCCTCTGCCACGGACGCAGCTACAGAGCTAGCTTCTGTCCTGGTAAAGGATGGAACCTCCGAACCGAGTGACGTGGCTTCGGTAGTGACAGTCCTGATAGTGCCGAACTTGTTTTGAGCACTACTGTTGCGGCGAAGGTCGAAGATGCTGGAATATGTGGTATTCTCCGTGATATTACTCGATGTTCTCGATTGTCTGAGAGGAAAATCGTGACCATAATCTCCCAGAGTAGGGCTAGAGGATTGCGATTCGCGTGTTGGAAAATCAAGCGAGCTGGGATCAGGTGGAGGGACACCGCCACCATCATCACTGTGCTTCAATTTCGAGCGAGTTCGCAGGGGTGATTTAGGAGTCGAAGCGATCATTTTTATGGAAGGAACATCGTCATTTTCTAAGCCGCTTTTCCCGACGGGTGTGCTGACGTTACGTGCCGTACCACAAGAGGTTCCCGATTGAGGACTGTCTGACCGTAGCGGGGGAAGAACCGGTTCCGGCGGTGCCAAGTATTTCCAGCCTGGAGCGGGAGGTGGAGAAACCGATCGTCGCTGTGCTAGATTAGGTGTCGACGAAGCGGCACGAGAGAGGGATGGCGGGGAGTAAAGGGTGTCATCGGATGCCATATCCGCGGCAGCTTTGTTCCCTTGACCAGACAATACTTTGGTCCGATCCACAGTCGGCGTATCAAATAGCTTCAAGAAGGAGATAATCGTAGTTGCCACGCGACACAGGGTCTCTGGAGTCGCTTCAATAAGGTCGTCACGATAGAAGAGGTCGTCAGAAGGCACTCCATGAGAAGAACACGCTGCAAGGAATTTGGTAATGTTGCTGGTGCGCTTGAAGCCGTCTTCTCGCGGATCAATTCTCACAATCACAGAAGGGACGTGTTTGTTCATCAACCTGAATGGAAAGGCGTGGGCTGTCATGCGTTCTGCTTCTGGCACTGAAACTATTAAACTTACTGGCATAGAACGACTCCATCCCTGAGCGCTTCGCAGAAGAGTCTTCTCTCTCTTTCCTCTCCGGCGTTACTGACGACCAAAGAACCCAAACCTACACCAATCTGGCTCGAGCTAGCGCCTGGCAGAGCTCCGCTCTTTCCCCAGATGCGCTCAAGCCGCACCAACGGCTGCAATCGGACCTCCACTTCGGCCCACTCTCTTGCACGCTCGCTGCGTGACAAGTGCGGTGGCGGTTTACGTAATTCATTGCACAACAGCGAGGTGGCAGTGCGAACCAGTTCACGTTGTTCGGGAGTTGAAGGAGAGCTAAGTGAGGCTACAGATATGTTGAAATTGCGATTGTGGACATATCCTGGTAATCTTTGCGTTGGAGAAGCAGCGCGGGATCGTGTGGTAGAAGATGGTGAAGTCGGTCGAGGAGATGGTGACGCCGTTAGGCGCCATTGGGTATCCATAGAACTCCGTCCGGGCGCTTCCGTAGATGGTCTGTGAGCAAGCTCAGCTGACGATCCCCGGGAGTTAACTACAGATGCTCGGGTTGCAGACTCGAGCGATGGTCGAGGGGTATCGCCCGACAGTCGATTATTTGCCGTGGGAGATGTCGAGGGACGGTGGGTAGCTGAGGCAGAAACAAAGCCTTGATGAGAAGTTGGAGTCACTCGCCTCGTAGGAGTCCGAGCCTGACCAGGGCTGGTTGCACGGCTTGGTGTAGGAGACGATGGCAGGCTGTTAAGAGGAAGGTGTGTTGCACTGGTGGCCCCTGGCCTTTTGGCCACCGTTCCAAAGCGCCCTCTCCCACCTGGTTGTGGACTAGGAGAATCAGGCGGGCTTGGCAAATCGCTGCTTTTTCGGGGAGTGTCGATGGAGGACCGAGCACTGGACGGAGGTGGCGTGAATATGGGAGACGGTCTAGATTTACCAGCTCGCGGAGACGCTGTCCCATTGCGTTCTGGAGATCCTAAGCCGCTTCTGTGTTCTCGACGAGGGGCAAGAGGTTGTGGCGCGCTTATTTCCCTAATTGTAGATTGCATAGTCGCTCGACGGGTGCGGTCGCGCGCAGTAGAACTACTCGCAGGATTCGATGTTGGGTAAACGATCACGACCGGCTGGAGGTTTGAAGGTGGTATAGGGTGCGAAGAAAGATGGACGGCAGGTGAAGACGCCGAGGCTTGTCGCAGGGAAGGGGTGATGAAACTCGTCCAACCTGCCACGCGATGCTGACCATGCCTCTCCGCATTGTTTACATGCTCTGTACCGACCCTACTCTGGTTAGCGGGAGATACGGTCGGAGTTGAAGAGGGTGTGATGGAGTTACGACCAGCCCGTCGAAGCCCTACTTTGGATTCGAACCGCTTAAACATGCCCGACTTGCCCTTGTCGTTGTCGAGGTCCATTGTGCCGATATCGTCAGCCTTATCTTTGTCCTTTCGTCTGGCGGAGATGGTTTCAAGGTCGTCGTCAGGGGGTGGACCCTTGGCCTTTGATCGCGTTGCAGTCTTGAGACCATGTTCAAGGGAGGATCGGATGCGTTGTTTGAACGTCGTCTGTGAGGACTCGAGCGAGTCATGGCATGCTGACGGGTGAGAAGAAGAGATGGACGGCTCCGGAGCGCGCGAGGAAAGCACGAACGGGATGGGCTGTGATTTGAGATTGCTACGGTGCTGTGAAGCCATCTGGAAGGGAGTGAAAAAATGCGCTTTAGATGAGCTAGATGGAGGGAGGACTGCCATGCGTGGACCGCATGTGGCGCCACGATCAGTGTAACGCTAAGGAATGTAGTAAGAAAGGACGAAATATGGCTGGGGCCGGACGGGGAAGTGGATGGGAAGCGGGAACGTGCGTGATAACAATAACGGCTGCCTGGAGGAGATATAGAGCACAAGACAGGTCAGTAGACTATCGTAGGAGGCACATGTTGGACAGAAGAGGAAGGACACAGGAAGCTGGCGGGAGAGCATATATATGTGTTGCGGCCAAAGACGGAGACGGAAATTCAAGGAAATGAATGAAGCTAACCGGATAGTGCCTTGATGGTCGATCCTACACTGGTTTGCAGCACTTGTGAACGTAGACGCGCCAGGGAGGTGCGAGAGGATGGGGAGGGGGGGAATGAGATAAAGAGTGAAAAGAGCCCCGAGATTGGGACGGATGAAGGAATAGCACGGGCGGAAAAGGATAAGACTCACGGAAGCAACGTGGGGAGCAAGAAGACGCCGGGGTAAAGGACATAGCCCTATGGTCAGCGTGGGAGGTGGAGACTATACATACTATGACGTCTCGGAGTCAGTGCAATGTGACACACGAGAACGCGTCTCGGTCGCCGAATGGTTATGCACAACGACGAATGACAATGCAGAGTGTCCACCAGCGTCCTTGCCCGCTTCTGTTCCCTCCGTCCCGGTGCCGCCGCGCGCCCACCCGGTCGCCGGGGACCATCAAGATCACAAGTGGCGCACTCGCTAGCAGACCCGAGCTCACCCCATTTGGCACGACGCTCTCGATTGGCTTTTGAATTCGCCCAGCTAATTCAAATGCATTACCATGTGGCACTGTACTTGACACGTGAACGATGACAGGGAGAGTGAGTGGTGGATGTATGCGGTGAGGAACTGAGCTCACCGTTGGCGACGTCGAGCTCCGTCCGTCAGTTTGCATTGCCAGGCCAACAACGTATTTCATTTGCCCATGCGCGCGGGTCAACATGCGCGCCACAACGGAAAGTTCGGAGTTTGAACTGCTCCTGTCGTTTGCACAGTCATCGTCATGCCCGCCCGCTCACGAACGAAATCAGCGTCCAAGGACCTCCACAAAGAAAAATCGACAAAGACAGACGACAACGTGAGTGACATCGAAAAGGAGAACAAATCCCGTCCAGCACGGAGCAGATCAAAGGCACAAGCCAAGCCGACAGACGACGCAAGGCACGTCAAAAACGACACATATTGTCTCTGTAATCAACCAGACGATGGCTCTCCCATGGTCTGCTGCTCAGAATGTTCCGAGTGGTGCGTGCCACACTCTCACAACCACCTCCAATTTCCTCACTGTCCAATTCCCAGGTTTCATTTCCGCTGTGTCAAGCTCAGTGCAGAGCAGGCTGAAGATCTGGGTACGTCGTGTTTTTTCGCCTTATTTTTTTTCGCTCATTGCCCTATCCTCCTTGTAGAGGTGTATGTCTGTCCTACTTGTACCGAAAATACCGGTCGACGCACGATCAGTGAGTGTCACCGGTCCTATTGCTCTTTTTACGACACTGCGCGGCGCTCCTGCCCTTGCACAATGTATATCGAGCATATATGAATTCTGTACCCCTACAACGTGTTCGTTATCCGTCGTCTGAGGCACTTGTTCTCGCGCTTTCTCTGCCAGACCATCCGTCCCTCGCACGATGGTTGCTGCCATGTGCAGCTATGCCTGTTGAGTCTGATGATCTGGTATGAGCCCGAGTAGTTTGAGCGCCCTGTACAATCGTAGACGCCCACGACCAGACTAAGTCCCCGTCCCACCGGGTCATACGTCCAGTCTTGGTCGCCGCAGACCCTTTTTGTTGTCTTTCATTTCTTATCCGCCTTCGGTCGTGGTTTTTCTTGACGACGTGTACTGATCAGTCCGATTTCCCGCAGTGCAGTGGGAAGCCCCAGAAGCCCATCCGGGCTTTATCAATGTATTGCATGATGACGATGGCTCTGATGGGCCTATACGGCTTCCAACGCCACCCCCCGCGTTATCACCTTCAGAATCGGAGGAGGACCCTGATAGCGAAGACGAATACGTGGCAGAACCGGGTACAATAAAGGGCAAGAGGCCCACAAGGGTGTGTGCTCTTCTGTTGCTGTTAATACTTGCCTAGCAGCTGAACATTTATAGCGTCGAACGCGCCACGCAGTTTATGCATCGGATTCAGATCATTCCGACCACAATCCAGGTACTCGCAAGTTTAGCACTCCGTTCTCAGAGGAAAGGAGAGCATCACCTGCCATTAGTAGTCATCTTAAACGCAAATCGGGCGTCTCGCATCAGGCGCGGGAACCCAAACGCAAAAAGTCCTCAGATGCCCCTATCTCGGCGGATGATGATCCAGCCAGAAAATACTGCCTTGGAAAACTTCGAGATATGCTTCGTCCCGTTTTTCTTCGGTATCCCCGCGTGGAGGTCGACGACGAATCCGGCAACAAGGTCGATTTGAGAGCAGAGGATCTCACCGACGAAGACAAGCAGCGATTACAAAACGACGCGGATGGCTTTGCCGCAGAGCTCGAGCAATGTCTCTTCGAACTCTACGGAGAACCTGACAAACAAGGAAAGCAGGGCGTCGGACCCAAGTACAAGTAAGTCTCCGTTTGCGGTACATGTCATAGACTGATCGTCTTTTCATTAGGGAACGTTTTCGTATGCTTACTTTCAACCTGAGTCAGACTGATCGTGTCGCCATTCACAAGCGAATATGCTACGCCACTATTTCTGCAAAGGAGCTGTCTCAGATGAGTTCCACAGATCTTGCCAATGAGGAAACGAAGCAGTCCATCAAGCTCGCTGAAAAAGAGGCCTTGGAACATTCAATTCTTCAGAAGACGCTCATCCCTCGCGCAAAGATTACGCACAAGGGTTTGCAAGATATCGAGGACGTCAACGGGGAATCGGGGACCTTGTTACGTGAACGAGAAAAGGAGCGAGAAAAAGAAGAGGAAGAGCGTCGGGAAGAGGAGCGTCGGGACAGAGAGCGGCAGGCGCGACTAAAGGCCGCAGAGCAGCATCGGAGGGACAGAGCCAGTTCGATCTCGCAAGGGTCGATCCCGCCCGAATCGCCAATGGTACCACAGAGCGCCACGTGGGGTTCCTTTCCTATGCACCACGACAATTATTCACCTACAAATGACAGCATCAGACCGCCAATTCACCCGCTGTTCGCACCATCCGCCTCCGACCTCCACACTTTCCCCGAACCGGAACTCGATATTGCAGATCTAATTCACTTGGACGACGAGCCCGCTCCTCAAGACGCATTTGATGATCAGCTGCCCACACCTGCTTTGGAAGCCTCTGTCATGCCATCGGAATCTGAGCTTCCAGCGCCAGCGCCACCTGAGCCAGCGCCCCCGCCACCCTTGATTATTCCATCCTCTTCGTCCGAACCATCTCCTGTGATTGCTGCTTCGCCAACGCAACTTGTCAAGCCGGAAACACCTGCGCGCGCATCCTTCGATTTCAACGCATTATGGTCATCTCCGAAAACAGAACTTGCTTCGCGAGAGATAGCAAAAGAACCAGAACCAGAACCAGAACCGGAACCGGAACCAGAGCAGGAGCAGGAGCAGGAGCACAGGAGTCACCCGATTGAAGTGGACAGTATTCCCCGCGAGGCGACCGATCAGGATTTTGATATGTTCTTAGAGAAGGACCAAGAAACGGAGGTCGCCCAAGACGAGCGACCTCAAGACCCAGAAGCAGCTTTTCAGGCAGTCCCACCGGTATGGATGGGAAAGGTGAGCAATGAATTGTATCAGAATAATATGGTTGTTGTCGCTCATTTCCGTTCTAGGTTGCCATGCCCGTGGATTCTTCCATTCCTCAGTTGGCGCCTGTTGTTGCCCGCCAGGTTGGTGGGCGGACCTTGGGTGCTGATTCCCCTCTCTGGAGAACGCTTTTCCCATCTGATACGCTCCGGATCGACGGTCGGGTGCCAACAGAGAATTCTGCACAGTTCCTATTGCAGACTAGACTGAATCCGCAAAAGGAACTTATTGCATGTGCATTCTCTCCTGAAGGGAGCGACGGCATGCTACAAACTTTTAGCGACTTTCTACTGCATAAAAAGTAAGTCCATTGAATGACCTGCAATGACCGTTTCATTTGACGCACCTCTCCTCCAGTCGTCATGGCCTTGTATTTCCATGGGGCCATCAACCCAAGGACTATCACCCCGGAAAGGAGCTTTACGTGGTGCCGCTTTTGGCGAGCATGCCGTTACCGGATTTTGTTGAACTTTTGGACGAGCTGCGCCTACCCAAAGTTCGTCAGAATGACTACGTGATCGGTATCTGGATTCTTGCTAGGGGCAAACTTGCTCCACCACCTGCCATGCCCACTGCCCCGTTGGTGCCCAGCGTGCCCTCTGCCCCCGTTCCATCGCTCCCAGCGGCCCTCCAAGCCTACCCGCAGCTCGCCAACTCTGCGCTCGCAGCCGAAGTTGCCGCGCTCACACCCGAGCAAATCCAGGGTATTCTTCGCGCACTGTCGTCTGGCAATGGCGGCATCCCGGGTATCTCTGGCGGACTCGCCAACGCGGTAGCCAATGTCGCACACCTACCCCATCCGCCCCCGCCCCCACATCAACACCCGCCTGTGCCACCGACGATGCCGACGGGAGGTGCACCCTCCATCCCCCATGGGCCACCACACTGGCCAGGTTTTTCCGTCCCATCCGCACCGGGCGTCACCCCTGGTTCGCTGCCTGGACCCGGCCCTGCGCCCCCTGTCGGTCCAGGTACTGTCTTCTCGCCTGGTCCACCCCCACTCAATGCATCCGCGCCCGGTGCATCTCCGTTCATGGGCCCACCGCACACGCAAACGCCATCCCGACCGGGGATGCTCTCTCCACACACGCCCGCAGGGATACATCAGCCCCCCTCCGGTCCGCGAGTAGGGTATGGCCAGGGACGATTCGACCGCGACGACGGCCTGGGTCACCCGGACGCACGGCAGCGCGATGAGAGAGGCGAGCGACCTGGTGCGTGGCAGCCGTTGAACGGACGCGGGAGAGGTCGGGGCAGGGGTCGTGGACGAAGTAGCAGTGGCGGTGGTGAGCGTGGCGGCGGGGCAGGTGGCGGCGACTTTGCTGGGAGATCTGTCGATGCTGGGTGGGCGCGACATCGTGCCGGAGCACCAGGTGGTCCGAGCCAAGAGGATCGAGGGCGCTGGGATGGGCCGTCACCACCTCGGCGATGGAGTTAGGTTCATATTGTCTTACGCTCTTTTTAATCTTCTCTCACACCCCTTCCTCCGTGATTGGTGTTAGTCATAAATTATCAATCATCTTTGTTCTTGTTCCTCTTTTCTTTTTTTCTTTTCTTTTCTTTTCTCTCCCCTGGATATATTAGTGGCTTGTACGTGCTTTTCGTGTGTACTTGTACCCGTAAAACTTACTAGTACTCAGCTGATTTTCTTTTTGCTGTTCATGTGTGGAATGGACATTAAAGACTTCCGGCGGAGTCAAATTCGAGCTAGCTCTAAGTGCTTCTCAGTCCGGCGCTCAAATACCACTAATTCTCGGCAAACGCCGGTTTGATCATTCCAGTGTTGGCACTGTGTTGCCAATGTTGCTACTACGACCTTCGACCACCTGGTCCTAAGCAGGACAACAAACTGTACCAAGACAACCATCCAATCCCCGCACCCAATGCACCCACCGCACCTGTCTCATGCAGTGACAACTAATACTTTCAAAGTAAGTGATTCAGACACGGCTTTCGGTTGCGACACCACGCAACACAGCCCCCTCCCACTCGCGATTCTTTTTGACTCTGTTGCTCCGTCCTCGCCAGACCCTCCATGCCAGTTATGCCACCCCTTCCCAATACGGGTACCATGCTCGAATCTGTCATTTGGCCCTGTCGTTTGTGCCCCCAGCATCCAGTCTGTTCGTTTGCATTCACTCGTCCCGCCTTGGGCATCGCTTCTCGTTCGTTTCACCGGCTGGGAGTTAGGTTGAGACGGTTCCTTGTTAGTGTGTCCTTCGTTCATTGCCACTTCGTTTCGTTTGCTAACTGGCGGCGCACGGTTCGGTTCTCCTTTGGGGTACGCTCAACAGTGTATGCCCGAAACATCTCCGGTTCGTCGTCCTCGCCGGCGCTTTCGTTTTCATTGTCGCAGGGGTATTGAGGTACGTATACATCGTACTCGTCGTCGTTGTCGTCATCACGATTGCTCATCGTTGCGACTACATAGTGCGTCGACCCGCGCTTGAACATTCCGTGGTCGGCTACCACCAGGTTGGCGGTTCCTCTTGGCTGGTCCTCCCTTTGCGCACCATGCCGCTCGTCGCCAACTCCAAGTTCACTGCACGCATCACAAAGGCTCATCTCAGTTTCATCACGTCGACCCCCAGATCATTTACCCAGGCATCAACATCACGGCCTATCAAGCACCCGTCAATTCAGACAGCGCCAGACGTCGCCCAGATCACATTGTAAGGCGAGCTGGGTTTTTCTCGTGTCTGACCCTGCTGACAAGTTTGTCAAGGCAGCGACCTATGTTGACCTCGTCGAACTCCTTGCGAGTGCGTACATGCACGCCCTGTCTCAACTGGCCTTTAGCTGACTTACATGTTTCCACCTGCTCATTCACGCATCAAAGCCTCGCAGCCACCACGAGTAGCCAAGAAGCCCAACGGTCAGTCAGATGGTCGACGACACAACCACTAATACCACGAACCTAAACGCGATGAGCGCTAGGCCACTAGCAGACCCGCGTCACAAGATAGGACAGTCCCGAGTGACGAGCATTGGGCGGCGAGGGCCAGGACGGGCTGTGAGTCACGGAAGTCGGCAGCAACTACGCCCCAGGGTTCTTACTCCAACGCGAGGCAGCCGCACAGTGTTACGAGCTCGTCCTGTGGTTGTTTGGCGAGGAGCGGTGGGTAATGGAGGGGTCTGTGATGAATGTCTTTATTATTGTCAAGCGCGCGGACGGGGGTGGGTGTCCGTTTTGTTGTCTAGCTGATTCCGTTGTACACGTCGGACGGGACATTGCGAGCTGACGACGCTGCCTAGGTTGGGATGTCCTCACGCCCCCATAGGACGGGACGATTTTGCTTAGTGCCACGCGGGCATCGTGTCGCCCTCCTCTCGGACCCTGCTTTCCGCGCGCGCGTCTCCGCCTCCGCCTCTTCCAGCACCATCGCCACAGGGCTGACCCTCCACCCCGCCGAGCGCACCTTTACCCTCTCCGACCTCAAACGCTGGTTCGCCGAAGGCACACTCCTCAAAATAATCTTGGTCGGCACGGCCGCGATCGTCACCGTCACGCACCAAATCGGATTCGACAGACATGTCGTCATTCATCGTCAATGGCGGGGAGACTTGGGATCTTTGCTAGAGTTGTTACAACTATCCGAGTCCTAATACTGCACATAGAACAACCCATCTGTAGTAGCTCTAATATATGATAAGTGTAGGTACGAAATGGAAATGGGTGCTTGGCTATGAACAAAGGAACAAAGAATAAAGGCACAGGAATGGTGTAGTAAAAGAAGTATCATCATGACACAAACTTGAAGAGACGAAGTAGAAAACAGTTGCTTGTGTTGAGATATCACACAATCAGGCACTAACCCTAAAACCTAATAGGATGGTGTCGTCTTTCTAGATAAAACAGCACAAAACCTAAACACAAGTGAGAATAGGCTTCCCAGACAACATGTTTTATCTCCATGGATAGAAGACTATAGGCAAGGGACAAGTGTCTCCTTGACAAAGCAACTACTAAACCTGTTAGTAGGTGAATTGGTGGGGGTACTTAGTCTACCAGTAACGTGGTGTGTTCACCAATCCTTCAACTAAGTTGACAGGCTTGAATATAATCAATACTAATATAGCTCCTGAGAGTTCGGGTTGATAGTTGGTGTGGGTGAAATGTAGGATAGATATTTGGTAACTAATATACAGTGGCTCAAACAACTGTCCCAATGTTTGCATGTTTTGCACTAAACTTGATAATCTGTGTTATGACCCTAACCCCATCCTAACATATGAGTGTATGGAATAAAGCTCTGACCATTGGCTTTCTACTGACCCAATATTCAGAGGATTTGGTTAGGATTTAGTTGAATGGCAGCCATATCAAAATGACAACTCATTGGGACAGTTGTTTGACTTGAAGTTTCTATTACATATATTTGACCCTGGAAGGCTGTAAGATGGTTACATATCTTAGGCAAGAGATATATTATGTCAATATTATGTAATCAATGATGATACAGCACATTTCAACCCTGCCATGACAAATATATTTCCTTGTTGCCATTATAAAATATTGAAATGGACAACATTTGTTTTCTTTGCTTCCCTTGAGCTTTTCTACTAGAAAACTGCATCCAAAAGTGGAATAGGGAAGTCTACTATGGCTAAGGTCCATCAGGAAATTAATCTAGAGAAAGAAAACCATTGTTATGGCCACCCTTTCAAATTCTCTCCTATTAACAAATATCCTATTGTTCAATAAATCATTACTGACAAGGCCAATAATGTGGTTTAGACCCACAATTTCATTAATTCCATCATCCACACTCCTGTCTGCTTACAGCTAATGAGAGGTATTTTTCAGGGGGCCTCATTCAAGGCTGTAGTCAAGATAAAAAAACCTCCTCTTTTTGCCCTTTTTTGGAAAAGGGGGTTTGTTTTTGCTCTCAAGTATCAGTATTGGACTGTGGGGGGTTATTTGGCCAAACAAGACCAAAAGTAATCAATTTGGGTCAAA
Source organism: Imleria badia (assembly GCA_015039435.1). Classification (NCBI taxonomy): domain Eukaryota; kingdom Fungi; phylum Basidiomycota; class Agaricomycetes; order Boletales; family Boletaceae; genus Imleria; species Imleria badia. The sequence continues at coordinate 9,374 of MU130781.1, read as the reverse complement.
TGAACAGTTGTCTGCATGGAAAAACACAGGAGAGGGGCTAACATTTAGAAAGGTCCCAGGCATAGTTAGGTTTTTATTGATGGCATGGGCTGTATGGGGTGGAATGAAGTGAATATTTTGAGTGAAG
>MU130780.1:48862-166535 GCA_015039435.1 Imleria badia | reverse complement strand
CGGCTGGGTATACAATCAAAGATGTCTACCGCCTACCACCCACAGACAGATGGGCAAACAGAAAGGATGAATAGAGATCTCCAACAATATCTCCGGCTGTTCACGGCAGAGAAACAAGATCAATGGGCTGATTGGCTGCCACTGGCACAATTCTCCTACAATAGTAAAAAGCAAACCTCAACAAAGAAATCTCCTTTTGAAATCACTCGGTCCTATCAACCTCATATGGGTTTTGAGCAGCGCATTGCTAAAGCACCTGCTGCAGAGTCCTTTACAACTGCCATGAAGGATACTCTCACCCAAACAAAAGAGAATTTGGAGAAAGCACAGAAGCATATGAAAACACAAGCAGATCGTCATCGCTCTGCCGCTCCTGAATACGTCATCGGAGATAAAGTGTGGCTTTCTACAGATAACCTTTGCTTAACACATGCCTCTCGCAAATTAACTGAGAAGTGGCTTGGACCCTATGAAATCACCAAACTGATCGGAGATAATGCCGTTGAGCTTTGTCTGCCCAAATCAATGCGCATACACCCTGTTGTTAATATCTCGTGCGTCCGCCCTTACAAAGAACACTTGAAAGGGCAACCCACCTTCCACCCAGGACCTGTACAGGTCACGGAAGATAGGAAACTTGAGTACGAAGTCGACCACATTGTTGACTCACGTCTAAAAGGGAATCACCTCGAATACTTGGTCCATTGGAAGGGATACTCAGACGAGGATCACACATGGGAACCCTTGGGTCACTTATCCAGTGCCCAGGATGCTATTAAGGACTTCCACAAAGTCAATCCCAGTGCACCTCGGAAGATCCGCATGATACAATCTGATTTCCTTTCCCTCTTCACAGACTATGGCAAGTCTTGCATAGAAACACCCCTAGCCAAGTTACCCTTTGATCGCCTGGAAGTCGATCTTTAGGAGGGGGGTAATGATACAAATGCTACAAGACTCTACCATTTTTCCCCTATTTTTCCTATTTTTCCTGAGTCCCTACACCCGGTTTCGCATCTAGCCCCTATCTCTAACCCCTATCACCCGAAACCCTTCTCATATCCTCTGGGTCTAGACTGCTCAACCTCATGGCTGCCTCATGCACCTCATCTCACCTCAGTGCACAGCCCAGACAGTCATACCTAGTCATCTACCCCTGATCCATGCTGCCGCACCTCATGCTCGCCTCATGGCAGCCATAGTGACTCACATCGACTCCTACTGACTCCTCGCCTCATGGGATGTGCCCCTTGCACTGCCCCGCCTCATGTACTTCATCTCGGAGTACCTAGTGACTCACTCTGACTGGCACCGACTCATAGCAACTCACCTAGCATAGGATATTGGTAGATCTAGTATACACATGTACAAACCCCTATCTAGTATATAAAGGCCAGGGCTGGAATCCCCAGTCTTGTCCTCTTGGAGAATTCCCATTCTTCACTACTACTCGCACTCGCCTTACTTGCCTCCTGCAAATAGCTCATACTCGTAGTGAGTACTGGTTGTTTCATTATCCATGATCGATGTAGAGGAGCCATCGCCACCACCAAACTCGAACGCCATCACAGCTTGACGTCGAAGCTCGGCAATGCCAACCTCACCTCTCTACCTTGTTCCCCCGATCTCACATATCTCAGGAAGGTGTCCCTATGTCTCGACGACATAGATTGCCCCCTTCGATGAGGACTACCAGCAACCGGAGACATTAGATGCCTCACAGTCACGGCGGATCCTCGAGTGGTTAATTGTGTCTGGTCTAGCCATAGGCAATCAATCCACACCCTTCATCCAATGCTAACACTCGAGGTATTAGACTGACCGCACTGCAGGTGACCTGAAAACCGTCCGGCCTTCGCCCTTTCCAATCAGTACATCGCAGGGCTTCTTCGTATTCCACTCCTTTGGTGGTGGCTCTCACACTCCGCCATTGACTTCGGCCCTGTCCCGCTCACTGTACTCATCATACCCAGGATACCCAAGACTCTGGTGCGTACTTTGTGTCCAGAGTCCATACCCTTCATGACCAGCGCTCCCCAGTCGGCCACAAATTTCACTGCTCCCATTCTGCCATCCACTGTGATCTGCCATTGGCATTGGCTCCGTCCCGCTCACCACACCCACCATCCCTACTCTCCGTCCAGAGTCCATACCCTTCACTGGCATGATTAATGTTCTGCAATCTTCATGATCTGACCTCTTATACATATTCCATGGCCGTGAATTCCACCTCTCACACTCTGCCGCCCATAGCATCATACGTGCACCCTAGTATCACATTGCAAGAGCAGGAGTTCAAGTTCGAGTTCATTACAATTGATTGTATTATACACCTTGTGTTCGTAGTTAATGGTCAATGGGTCTTATTCAGCTCTTTTCACTTTTCACACTTGTCCGATTTGGCTTGGTTAGCTTCATGCTTGTCAGTGGCGATGCAAAAAGTGCTTATTTGGCTTATGTTCCTGGGGAGTGTCATAATCAGGGGAAAAGGGGCTGAAAAAGGTTCATAAGGAATTTGTTCATTTGCTGATGGACTCCCATGTGCCCATACGTCGCAGTGTCTCGAGCTCAGTTTGAATGGCCTTTTCCCATTCGGGCCACTCAGGTGAGTTTTTGGCCTCTTCGAGTGATTTCGGATCATTGCCACTGATATGGATTGCAGTGAACGCAGTATATACTGCAGCGGCTGCTGTTGACACTAATTCTGCGCAGTCGGCCTCGTCATTCTTGTCGTCAACGTCATCATCATCGTGATATAGTCCAGGTATGTCATCTTCATCCTGAACCTCTTCGACTGTTACTCGACGCCTTGTTTTATTGTCAGTCACGTCTCCGTCGGATCACGCACGATCGGGTGTGTCAGATGAAGGTAAGTTCATCATCTCATCCTTCTGACTTGTTTTATTGTTATTTATAGACGAGCACTTCATTTGGTCGTCTTGCTGACGTGGGCTGGATGTCTTTTCTATTCCGGGCACATGTAAGTCTGTTTTACCACCCTTTCGATGTTTACCAGCACTCATTTCAGCTTCATCTGTCAGTTTTCGTTTATTCCCGGTTTGGACCTGTGCATCGGATGGAGGTTTGACCCTCGTTTCATCCTCCCCCTCAAACCGTTGTTCGGTCACAGGTGGGGACACTTTCATTGGCCACCAGTACTCACGACTGACTTTTACTGTCTTTTTAACAGTATCATAATATCAGATCACATTCGGGCCCTCTTCATACCCAACAAAGGTAAATTTTTGCGCCTTTGGGTCTAACTTGGATGGATTTAGCTCCTGATTGAGAATCCAAACAGGGCACCCAAATTGCTGGATAAACGAGACATCGGGGTGGTTCCCCAACCATTTCTCATATGGCGTCTTATCTGGTACAGCCTTCGTGTATGCGCAATTCCGGATATAGGTGGCATGGCGCATAGCCTCTGGCCACAACTCTTTTGGTACGTCGTTGCAAGCGAACATCATTGCGTGACCTAATTCGACGACCGTTCTATTCCAGCGCTCCGCAACGCCATTCTGTTCTGGCATATAGGGTGCGGTCGACTGGATCTCAATCCCGCGATCTAGGCACCACGAGCATAAGTCCCTATTGACACACTCGCAGCCGTTATCAGCATGGATGGCCTTGGGCAAGAATGAATATTGGTGCTCAATGAGTGCCAGGTATTGTTTCACCTTCGTAGGTGTCTCATCCTTGCTTTTCATGAAGCTACAGTAATTGTACAGTGCCTGGTCGCATCATCAATAAACGACACGTAGTAACGGTATCCCTGCATAGAGGTGGTCCTCGCAGGTCCCCAGACATCTGTATGGGTGAGTTCACCTGGTTTTCGTTCTTGCTGTGTGCTCTTATCGGGTAACAGTTTGTGCTCCATTTTAGCTTTGATGCAGGCCTTGCATTCAAAGTCCTGCGGGCTATCATGCAACACAAACCCATCAACGAGGTTCTTTCCGTGTAGGTCACGCAGCCCTCATATCCCGATATGGCCTAATTTACGATGCCACTCCTCCCATGTCCAGGCATGTTTGACCTTTATCACCACGTTAGCCTGAGACGGAGGTATAACTCGTGCATCAAGATGGTACAACCCATTTTGAAGGGTTGTTTCGGCAATCTCAGTGCCCTTCGCATTGCGCAGGACTGCTTTCCAATAGCGGTCAAAGAAGACATCGCCACCTGCATTTACGACTCGCCCGATGGAAATGAGGTTCTGTCGGGCCTCTGGTACATATAGTACCCTATTTAGGCATAGCGTATACATTGCGCCATTCGCGCAGGTGTGCAATAACACAGTTCCCTGTCCACACGCAATAACAGGCTTTTCGCCGAGTCCTTTGACAAGCTTTTGAGGCATTGCGTGATATGTCATGAACACATTGAGCTGGGTGCAAATATGCGTTGTCGCGCCAGAATCGAGGATCCATGAGTAAGCAGAGAAGTCGGCCGCATCGGCCTTTGACATTTCACCCTCATCAGATATAGTTACATATGCGGTGAAGCTCTTTTCGAGTTCCCCATTGCTACTCGAATCCTGCTCTGCGACGTTAGCATGCACCTTTCCTTTATCCTTGCCTTTGCTCGAGCTCGCCTTTCCTTTGTCACCTTTACCCCAGTTGGTACGCCCTTTACCTTTATTTTTGGGGTTCTTGTAACACCGATCGGCATTGTGGCCAATCTTGTCGCAGATATCACATTTCGGGGCATCCTTACCCTTCCAGTGACACCTGTCAGTGACGTGGTTCGTGCGGCTGCAGATGGCACAGCACTTCTTCTTTTTGGGGTAGGACGATGACGAGGAAGCGGTGTAGGCGGTGTCGCCTATCATGTTTCGCCTTTTTCGTCTCATGTACTCCTCCGTGATGGTCATCTTAAGCTGGTTGACCATCATCTTCTTCATACTGTCCTGAGCATTCAGAGCAGAGATGAAGGGCTCCCAAGTGTTACGATCGTCATCTTTCCAGACTTATTATCTCTCCTTTTCAGATCTTATCTTATTGCGAATGACCAAACGGATCAGCACGCTATCTCTTTTCCTTTATCTTTTCCTTATCCCCGATCTAGATCTAGGATCTTCCCTGGATCTTCCCCTCGCACAGCCTCCTTTCATTCCCACCCTGTGCAAGGCTACACTCCCCTTTTCATTTCCACTTACGCTTCCATTCCAAGGCTGTTCTCCCACACCTCATGTTCAACACATGTATTACTTAGGGCTGGTACTATCAGTAGATCCGGTACAAACATGTATACGTAGTCAGTAGTATATAAAAGGGCTAAGACCCAGCTAGAGAACTCTAGTCAAGTTCTCTTGGTCTTCCCCACCAAAGGTTGATCACAGCAAGATAGGCTCGACCCCCTTCTTCTCACTACTTCCCTCACATTCTTGACGAAGGCGGTCCTTTATTGGATAGCTTTCGTTTGGTTGTTTCACCAAGAGCGTGGGACAGAGTCGAGGAGGATATTTTTGAAGTCCGAATCAGATACGTGCTGTTGGTTTCGTATAAGGGTGTGATGAATATTGGTGAGGTTGGTAATGTGGTCGGTGATGTCCGTGTCTTCGGTTGTGTGTATGGCCCAAAGATCACCGATGGAGTATTGCCTGAGAAGGATATGCGCTGGTTCATGGATGGTGCGAAGTGCTTCCCAGGTCTGCGGCGCAGTAGCACCACTTTCGATGTTCATAAGTTGATTGTCAGTGAGACTGACGATGATCTGTGCTTTCGCATTGCAACTCCGGCGTATCCAAAAGGCAACATCAAGGTCAGTGTCGGGGCCAGGAGGTCTGGGAGTCTCGCCAAGTACAACGTCCAAGACTCCTTTACTATCCAAGATGCCGGTGATGCGCTTCTTCCATCCGTTCCAGTTGTCTTCATGGAGTTTTTCGTGCTTCTGGAGGGGGATGACGGCCGACTGGACATAGAAGGGGTGTGATGCGATGGTCGACGAAGGAGTCGTGGTAGGAATCGACGAGAGCGATGATGTGGGAGCGATCGTGGTTACGGATCCGGATTGGGTAGGTGGCTGTGCCGGCTGAACTGGCACGGTCTGCGGAGTAGATAGGACAGTGGGCGTTGCGCCCGGTGTTGTAGGAGGTTGATTCATAATAGATAATGATTTTTCGTCTATTCCAGGTCAGAGTGTGGGGCTCATAACCTTTTAGCGGACGAGGATAGCACGGGACGACTTGGAGCAGACGAGATAGAGCCCTTGTGAGGGCCGGGGACGACGACTTAGATTATGGTCCCCTGGTACAGGTCGAGCCTATATACGTAGCTACAGATTGGAAATGGTTGACTCAGATTGATCATCTCGAGTCTTGTCTCGGCACGGTTAGGCCGAGCGTAGCTTGTACGTGTTTGCACTAATGGGCAATGGTCGTGATCCAACATCTTGCAAGACCTTACGAGGCCTAGCAAGGTTGTGACCTTTTTGGTGATGCTACGTCGCCGCGCACTACAATGCGACGTCTATCGAACCTAGACGCAGCGTCGATTCGATCCAGCTTTTACGTATCACGGGACGATTTGTACAGCCCGGAAGGACGGCCTTTCAAGTTTCTTCAAGTCTGTCGAGAGGATACGCCATCCCAGGCTGACCGATCACGGTGCTCAAGCACCAGTGCGTCATGTCCCAACTTCACCTGAAAATGCGCACCATTCTGGAAGGGGACAAGGAAACAAGGAAAATAGCGAACAGTGCGAGGGACGGTACGCGTATCAGGAGGACGACTCGATAAACATTGCTAGAGGACTCTTTGCGAAGCCACGTGGCGGAGGAAGAGTCAGAAGGGAACTTCGGAACAGCTTGCATAGCGTCGAATCCTTGAGGCGAGACGGCAAGGAACGAGAAAGGGATCACAAACACAAGGGTAAGCGGTCTTTTTGCGTGGTGTCCCGATGTGCTTGACCCATCTCAAACTTCCAGTCCCACCGCTCGATCTGCACCCAAGTACCCTCAACACAAAACATCCGGTGCTGAGCTCGCCGACCCACCCAACCCCACCGGGCATGCCATCCATCTTATTGTCACCGGTGGGCGAATTCAAAGGCTGGTTTTCCAATCTGTTCAATTGGCGCGTCCACATATACGTACTTTGTTCTATGAACAATCTCGCCGCGACGCGTACCGAAACGATGCGCATCCTCGAGCAACTGGGCGTATTGATTGCGCTGGAGGACCCGGATGGCGCGGTCGTGCAGAAACACGTACATTTGCGAGTCGAGTTTTCGGTGGGTTCGCGGGTTCGTCGCGCCGACGGTCTGCGCCGGTTCGAGTACGAGCACGGGTGGGAGCGTCATGGTGTCGGCTGGCCTCGGGACGTCGCCTCGGCATGCCAGTGCGTTGGGTAAACAGGCAATGGCGGTGGGGTACACGTGTGCGATCGTGTTGGTGCAGGAAAAGGGTTCGTTGTCGACGCTTAGGGCGGTGTGTCGGTGGTTGAGGGAGGAGTGGATGTTTGATGCGCTTCAGAGTCCGCCTGGGGGTGGTTTGAGCGGGCAGGGCGTTTTTTTGGAGCAGCAGCAGCAGCATCCTGGGGTGGGGTTGCAGAAGAGGGCGGCAATGCTGTAAGGTAGATGGGGCTGTTGCGTGCGTCTGGTACCGTGCGTTGTATTTCATTCGGTTGTATTACAATGTGGTAGAGAGGGATGCATATATCAACTGTCTAGCGTTACAAGAAAGGTAGTTTTCGTGGCAGCGTGAAGTTAATGCGTCCTGCCACTGCAGCTCTTTCAAGAACAAATTTGTGGCATTCGAACACGTTCCTCAGCTTACCTTGGACATCCTCCGGAGCCAAATTCATGGCATTTTTCAGGTTCCAAGGCAGAGGAACAGTTCTCGGCAGAAGGTATTCGACGACGTTAACAAGACCCCCGAGTATGGCGAAATAAACGGGCGGGTGTCCGTCGGCATCGCATTGCGAAGGATCGCAACCCGAACCAACGAGGATCTTGATAATATCCAGTATTGAGTCGTCGTCTGCCTCCGCTGGCACCACTTCCCTGCGGTGTGATTGGTTGGTCCATCTTGGCAGTTGTGAGTCATCGGCGTCATTGTCGCTCTTTAGCGCCGCCGCACGTTTAGACTTTAGCTGGGATACGAGAGACGGTGGAAGGGGGGAAGGGGGAGCCAGTGGGACAGGTCGTCTTGGCCGTGTTTGCAACTGTGGAACATTTTTGATGGCCACATGTAAGAGGGTGCCTCCATCAGCCGCCCGAACATGGATATTGGCCCCCTTTGCAATCAGAAGCAAAAGCATAAAAAGGGTGTCCACCCAGCTTGGGATTTCCGAGAGGGCACAAGTCATTATATCGACAGGCAAGTCTGGAAGGGTGGCGATCGACAACAAGCACTCGACGATGGAGACATACCCTTGTGCCACCGCAAGCTGAAGGGGTGTTTTGCCACGAGAGTTTAGGGCAAAAGCGTCACAACCACCGTCAACGAGGATCTCAACAATCGTTTCCATGCTCGAGGTTTTGATGACGGAGGAGGGAGAAGCTATGGCAACGTGCAGGAGGTTGTTTCCATCCACCGCAACAACACGGGTGTCTGCCCCGTTGTTGATGAGCATGCGGATTATGGGCACTTTACCCTGATATGGCGATTTCAACACGGAGAATAGGATGTCGTCTGGGAGTGATGGATCCAATGATAGGATATACTTCATAAAAGAGATGAATTCAGATCCTTGTTTTGCTGCGAAATGGAGAACTGTTTTTCCCTGCCTGTTGAGAGCAGAAGGATCGCAACCAGCGCCGACAAGGATCTTAGCCACCATTAAAGCTTGGGTCTCGTCAAGGGAGAGTACTGTAGTGTGCAACAAGGTGTTTCCATCATCAGAGAGCCCACGCACATCAGCCCCATTCCCAACGAGAGAACAGACTGTCTGAGCTCTCCAGACCTTTGGGAGCGCACTGCGTAGTATGGAAAACAGAGCATCAGGAGGAAGGGGTCTTCCAGTTGAGAGTAGGTAATCCGCGAGAAAGCGAAACCTGCGATCCAACGCGATGTGGAGAGGTGTTTTTCCATCCGCAGTGCGCCAAAAAGGATCACAGCCAGCGCCGACGAGGACCTCGGCCACATCTACTCCCTGCCGCTCGTGAAGAGCGAGCACTGTGGCATACAGCAAGGTGTTTCCATCGGCTGAAAGCCCACGTACGTCAGCCCCTCCCCGAACGAGAGAACAGATCGTCTGGGCTCTCCGATCTGCTGGGAGTGCACTGTGTAGTATAGCAAACAGGGCATCGTGAGGAAGGGGTCTTCCAGTTGAGAGTAGATAATCCGCGAGAATCCGAAACCTGCGATCCAACGCGATGTGGAGAGGTGTTTTGCCGTCCGCAGCGCGCCGATAAGGATCGCAGCCAGCACCAACAAGGATTTTGGCCATATCCAATCCCTGTCGCTCATCGAGAGCGAGCACTGCGGCACCCATCAAGGTGTTTCCGTCGGCTGACAGCCCGCGAACGTCAGCCCCCTTCCTAACGAGCGAATAGATTGTCAGGGCTTTCCATGCAGTCGGGAGGTTACTTCGCAGTATGGCAAACAGAGTCTCGAGAGGAGGGGATCTCCTGGCAGTTGAGAGTAGATACTCCATCAGGAGAGAAGAACCATGACCAATCACAGGATCGGGAAGTGTCTTGCCGCTAGTGTCGCGCCCGGAAGGATCGCACTCGGCGCCAGGAAGTATCGCCGTCTCCAAACATTGGTGCCTCTCTAGAGACATCAACAAAGCATCTTCGTATCGCGTAATGCCATGTATGTCTACTCCTCCATTAACGAGCGCGCGGAGGGCCTCGAGCCTCCAGGAAGTTGAACATCTGCTGTTCACCAGGGCTAACAGGACGTCCGAAGGAGGCGTCCCTTGTGACAACAGATAATCTGCCACGGAAATGATACCTTTTTCCAACGCAAGGTGAAGAGGTGTCTTGCCGGCCGTGTTGCGTGCGAATGGCTTGCAACCAGCACCTACAAGAATTTTGACCACCTCCAAACAATCGTCCTGAAAGAGGTTTATGGCGAGATGCAGCGTAGTGTCGTCACTGCCGACGTGAGCATGGACGTTGACTCCTGCTTTAACAACCAAACGGAGCATCGGTATTCGCTCAAACGATGCAATTCTTGATAGGATGGATATGAAGTCGGGCCCGGAGAATGATATACCCATTAGCAATAGATACACCATGAGAGCCTGGTAACCTCCTAGGATGGCGAAATGAAGGACCGTCCTCTGAGCTGTGTCCCGCTCGGTGAGATCAACGCCGACCTGAACGAGTCTCCGTATGATGGAGATGGTGTCGGCTTCATACACCAATGGAGGTCGTTGCTCAAGTATTTTGAGAGGTGACGGTAGCTCGTTCCCCGGTTCTACTGCCCACTCCACAAATTGATCCGTCTCTAGTAGCCGCCGGATGATACGAACAGGAAGGTTGTAATAATATGGAGAGGGCGTGAATAGTCGTTTGGGTACCATGCTCCCTGCAGACAAGAGCAGATCAACCACGGCGTCGTGCCATCGCCCGGCAGCAATTTCAAGTGGTAAGGCCTGGCGAGATGCATCGACGACCAATCCTCTTTCGTTCACTTGCGCGCCACAGGATAGCAACATCTCTGCGTGTCGGGCCTTGCCGAAATGCGCCGCGTATACCAATGGGTTCGTTTGATACTGCGGCTTGAGCACGTTATGGTTGCGACGGAGGAACGCCAGGAAGAGTGAAGCGGAAGAAAAGGCTATGAGAACATAGAACATGAAATCGTGCTTCCGAGCCGGCAACGGGATTGGGGGTTTATGATGTTGTGATATCTGGTATACCACTTCCCATGCATCCGGGTATCGTTGTATATCCAGTTGAAGAGCCATCATGTCACTGAGAACAACATAATTTGTTGACCCGAGATACGCAAGGTGGTTGAACCCGTCAGTGAACACGTAATCGAGGAGTTCCTGCGACATGGAGAATACAGCCAGGGAATCTTCTGAGAAATGGGACCGTTCCCGAGACCGGCCGTCAATTGTCCGCATAATGCGGAGCAGTGCGGTATTTTCATCAGATCCATGGACATACTTGAGATATAGAGTAAGATAGCAGATACAGAATCGGGCGAGGGCCTCGTGGGCACCTTGGTAGCTGATGTGGTATCGCGGGAACTTCAGTCGTGTAAGATCTCCAGTGAGGTACTCCTACTCCATGTATTGAGGTTTAATTAAACCAACCATACTGTACGACTCACCTTGACACTAAAGTGGGATAAAATAAGAATATCTGTATCCTCATTGTATGTCACAAGACTGCCGCACGCGTCCAGCAAAGCACCCCTGTGCATAGGACCAGCGTCATGGTCCATGGTCCGCCTCCCAAGATCAATGGCAAGTCCATTAAGGATTTCGACCAACCGGAGGGGCCGTAATGCGCCGACAAGCCACACTAATGCTCGTAGTGCCAGCTTTCCTTCCGGTGACACTGTGTCAATTGCGACAAGGATCCTCTGGTATGTTGCATCGAGACCAATTGGCAGGTTATCGAGAGCTTCTCGGACCTCTGCTTTTGTTGCACATCGGTTCAATGTGTCGATTTGGCATTGAACCCACCTAAACCTTGAGAATGGTGAGCATGTGGTTGAGGATATACGGGGGCAGGTCGCACATTCCGTCCGCCCTATCACGCAGGATAGAATGAATCTCCGTCTTGAAGCTGAGCTCGAGGTCTCTTAGCCGTCGCCGAGAATCTAGTTCTCTTGTGACATGCAGCGCAATATCCGTCGACACCGCACTTGACATTTTATCCATAGAGATCGAAGGGAGACCACGGAGAATATCCTTGATGATTTGGAGGGGTCGGCTAGTCACGAAGAGCCGCATACCACCTTTACGCAAGGTAAGAAGACCATTGAGCAAATGCTCGACTTCCCCGCACTCATCCAGAGCGTCGACTACCATCAGCGGCTGATGGCTGAACTGCTTCGCTGTCTGGGACACCAAGGTAACGAGATGTTTCACGTTCTTGAGGGGTAAGTCACCATCCATCTCTCTGACAAAGTCATCTAACAATTCTCCAAGGTCGACGCTTTCATCACGGATGTGACGGAGCAACTGAGAAAGGAGTGAGCGCATCACCTCGGCAGCACTCGTGGAGCGGTCGTTTCGAAAATCGCAGTAGAAGAATGCGAGTACTTCTCCATTACGTCGCTTTTTTTTGAGTGAATCGACCAGGAATGACCTGCAATCAGAGTGAGTACCGACTTGTGATATGAGTTGCGAAACGCACGTCAGTACGGTCTTCCCAGAACCGGCTGTGGTGGAGTCAAATTAGTCAAGCACATATTGATACTGGGTCGAATGCGCACGTTTCCCCTGTAACCACAAGAATGAATCATCACTAGCTTTCCATGACTCGTATTCGGGTATGGAATGTAACCATGTACAGGTATCAGGTTGCCGCAAAGACAAGGTTTCTTCTTGTTTGGCAGCGCAGTTCAATCCATCGAGCCACTTTAAGATGTCATCTATTTTCCCTACTACGAATGCAAATCAGTTCCCCATTCGTTTACTAAAATTGCCAGTCGCATACGGGCGTCAATTTTTTTCGTCCCTTTTTCCTCGATGATGGTCGCTCTGTTTGCCGTACTAGTGTTGTCTTCGTCGACTTCCATAGCGATGCTGGATAGCTAGTTTGAGCGAGGCTCCAATACAACGCAGCAGCACTCACTTGGTGTTTGACTGAAGCATCCGTTGAACTTCAACCAGCCCGTCTTGCGTGTGAGCCGAACGTGCTCGTGCTTGTTGTTGAGCGTCCTCGCAATTCCTGACAAGTGGCATCATTCACAAGCCTTCGAATCCGAGTTATGCGTAGTAGGGTACTCACCAGACGTCCGTCGTCAACAAGAAATGAAAGTAATTTCTTCGCGAATCAAAGAGCTTGACGGCCGCATCGATCTTGTCTTCCAGAGGCAACGCGCGCAGCGTATTCACAAAGCTAAACATCGTGTTTATCCAGGTAGTATCGTCCCGGAGCATCCTCTCCATCTGATGCAACGTGTCCAGACATGTCGGTAGCTCGTCGGTCGAGAACCACTCTTCAAGTCGATCATCGAGTGGTGGCCCATTTGGTATAGAACACTTGCTGAGAACGCCCAGGATGCCTCCGGCGGCGACAGAAATCCTCTGCATCTCCTTCTCCAGCCGAAAGTGACATGATTGGATATTCCTGAAGCCCCTGCGCCTGGCATACTCGGTAGCAGCAGTAACAACGCGCTGGGACACAGTTGCGATTTCGAGGATGACTATCCTAGCCAACTCCATAGAACGACGTCTCGGTCGGGAAATGGTTTGAGGTGTATGTAGTACTTAGACGCCCGAGCGCCTTGACAAATTCCCATTTGGATGTCATTGAAGGAGTGCAACAAGTTGAAAAGTGATACAAGTTGTCGTCTAAGTTCCTACACGAAATCAACCATAATCAATACCTCGGAAAATAAATGATGGACGAATTCATACAAGCGTACCACCTGAGAGAAGAGTACGATACGCTACAGTTAGATCAGGGATAAAGAAAAAAGGAAACAAAGGCAAAAAGGGAATCAAGTAAGGTGAGGATCTGGTCCTCGTCTGGCGTATTTAGAGTACCAGTCTCAAGTTGACCTAACACGAGCAGGAAAGGAGACAAAGAAAGGTACAGCTCTCAAGTCGAGGGTAAATCAGTACATGCAGCGTGGAATACAGGAGACAGGCGTCCATCCAAAAGGTAAACTTGTGCATCGTTCAAGTGGCAATGGCCTCGGCCCCGAGTCCGCGTTCGACATCTCTTGGAAGGCTGTCGCCCTCCAGGCGAGCCGTACTACCAAGCGTAAGGTTACGGAATCCAGAACGCAGAGTGTTCATCATGCCGCCTGGCGCCGCGGAGAGGGAGTCATTGCTCGCAGGGGCTAGCCCAGTGTCATCGTTCCCCTCGGCACTCTCTTGCTCGTTTTCGGGATCATCGATAGAGGTAGACCCACGGTTCTCGTCATCAGAAATGTCCTTTGTCGGTGGCATCGTAGAGATGCGCAAGAGGGACGTGTAAGCTGTGAATAGTCAAATTAAACTTCTTGGGCTCAAACTTGTTTCTAAGAAAGATACTGACGTTGTCGGCAAACAGGGCAGAACCACCCCTTGGCCTTGCGTTTTCTACGCGGGTTCGGAGGAGTGACAGTCGGCGGGTTAGTCCCCTCGGTCGCACCGCTTGTGTTTGCTGCGCCGCTGCCCCCCTCTCCGGCAGTAGTTTCCGCACCAGCGGTTGCGGTTGCATTGGTGGCTTCATTGTGTACGATATTGCCTCCTGCGCCAAATTCAACCATGTTGATCGCACATTCTTTGCAAGCAACAAGGTGACGACAGGGAAGGAGGATAACCTCGCGAGGCGAAGAGAGACAAAGGAGACACTCTGAAGAAGGTTCGTCCTCATGAACCGCAGAGGTGGCGGTAGGCGGGTATGTATGAGCATCTGTGCTTGTGGGAGAAGAGGTATGAGGGTGAGCAGGACCGGAAGACTGGGAGGTGAGACCGTATATCTCGTGGAGATGGAATGTGTGCGGGCCAATCTGCAAGACTCGGTAAGACGGCCCGCAACAACAGATAATAAAAACGAACCGTTGCTTCGCGTTTGATGACTTTGACGACCCACGGTCCGACATCTTCTTCGTCAGTGGCGGGAGGTGTACCGAGGCGGACGACGTGGAGATACGTGGTCTGTTCGTTAACAGTTGGCACATCCATACCATCCTCGTCCAAGGCGGACAGGCGAATCGTGACCCTGACACCTTCCCGCATGTCATCCTTGGATCCTTTCTCCTTTTCTGACTCCGGAGAAGTGTTGGCAGTGTCAGCATCGACGACGGCCAAGGCGGGGCCAGATGCAGCACGGTCACCGGACCGTTTGCGGAAGTGGAAGGCCGTGAAGCGCTTTCTCGGACGACCGTTTCGGGGCGATGCTGCGGCGGTATCTGTGGCTTGAAGATCGGCAGGGGATTTCTCGGTCGGGACATCCTCCGGGCGGACGGACTGCTCGAATCTGCCTAATTCCAAAGTAGCGTCTTGCTCTAATTTAAGGAAATTACCGAAGCCGCCGTCGACAACGGACTGGAAGACGAGGACGCGGGAGAAGCCCCGAGAGTCGACATTTTCGGCGAGAGAGTGATCGGCGGGGAGGATGACGTTTACATCAATTCTGCACTTTGGTGCGTCGCAGTCGTACTCGAATTCCAAGCTATGGTGATGGTGAGAGTCTGCTTGGTCGGGGTCATCGCCAGGTGCGATCGTGAGTGGGACCAAGCGGAGGGTAGGCCGCTTGAGGTTGACGAGTGCCTGTAGGGTTGTCGTCGGCTGAGAGGGCTGAACTGGGGTCAGATGGGAAGGATAGGTGAGGGCAGAGACGAGACCTCTTTGCTCTTCGCTATCCAACTCTTGATGACGTCTGTGGAGAGGGTGTCCGCAGCAGCACTCTTTCCCACGTTGTGGGTCCACGCTGGCACGTTGCTAACGACGCCGATGTCGGGGCCAAAGAGCTGTTTAGACTCTTTCTTGTTGGGGTTATCCTCTGGGGCCATGTTGATGAGGACGGCGCCGTTCTGGGCCATTGCAGTTGCTGTGCGGGACGTCCTGGTGTCCGTGCGAGCCAAGAAAGGGGAGGCTTGGATTCGGCGGGTGCGATTCCAAGTGGAGTATTGGTTGTGATCTAGGAGAAATATAAATCGGAGGGCAGAAGAGAAGAAGAGAAAGACCCACACCAAGTCGAGATGGATGCCATCCTCGACGTCAATTCAATTCCTGTATTGCACGCATCCGGCGGTCCACATTCCCACACTGCCAAGATAGCCTTCGGCACCTCGGCGGGATTCTTTATGGATCACACACATGGCGCATGGGTGCTTAAATTGCTTGCATGTTGGGTCATGGTGTGGTAGTAGAAGATGTAGTGAAAACAGAATAAATCAGACCAACAGCAACCTATGCAACCAGCGATACAACTCCACCAGCCTCTTTGATTTTAGCCCTGCCAACACCGTCAGCACAGGTGATACGAGGAGCGACAAACTAGACACGCACTCGGCTTTTCGGGAGACAAAGCGTGCCTTTACAATGAATGGCAGTTTTGGTAGTCTGCATGGACCGTCGGACAAGACTCGCGGTTACAGACTCGCAATCAACTCACCTTCCATTGCCCAACACCTTTCCGTATCCGTGTTGGAGAATGTCGATAACCGGGACAACCTCGGAGCCTTCCGTCAATCCCTCCTTTTCCGCTTCGGGAACAAGTGCCCACAGCTTGTCCACGTTGATGATGGGCCGCCATTGTGCGTTGCGGGTTAAGTGGAATCGGCGCATACCCACTTTACCAAAGTAACCAGGGTGGTACTTGTCAAAGTTGATACTACACACCAAATAGTACACCGTTTGCATTATTCCATAAAGTCAAAACGAAGAGACATACCGGTGGTGGTGCATACCACCAGCGAGACCGCGACCACCGGGGTGTTTGCGGTGCTTCCCAACACGTCCGTGACCGGCAGAGACATGGCCACGGTGCTTTCGAGTCTTCGAGAGATGGGTCGGCATTTTCTGTACAAGCCAACGAAAGCTCAGTTAGTATACTCCATCCGAGCCGCGTTCCATCCATCCAACTATCCATCCCAACCGATCACACGCATATATGCATTCAATCGGATCCCACGGAATGTACGGGTGGAATGCTGGATGAAAAGAACGCTGAACGAGCGTGAACTGACCTTGAGGAGAGGTTGTCGATGTGGGACCTTGTCACTACCGTCTGTGGAGATGACCCTGCTTAGCAAGTTGTATCGGAGTTTTAATTCACGGCTTTGCGCCACACCTCCAAAGTCCAACCCGTGCCCTGACTACAAGGTGAGAACATCTGTCTAATGGACACGAATAGGATGGGGCCGCGAGCCCATATTTATTGTCGATGAATCTTTCATGAAAAAACCCTTCGTTCTGAGCTTATCATACTGTTCGTTTCTCTCCCGAAGCTGACCATCCTCCCCACCAGCTGCTGTCCTTGGGACTCTGGATACAGCGTAGCGTATCTTTAGTGAACCCATCATGAACGCACCAAATCGATTCGAGCTTTACGTGCTCGAAGACGGCGAGAAACCGTGCGTGCCATATGCAACGATCGCGGGGCCATTCTCATCGAGTGACACCCTCCCAGAGTCGAAGTAACAGAAGACACCAAAATCCCAAACGCTGCCACGTTCAAAGTTGTCAAGCAGGATCATACGTTGGGTAACATGCTCCGAGCGTACGTACTACACTTCTCTGTCTCCTTGTCCGTCCTCTCCGTGGCAATCCTCGTTCGGTCAACCCATGTATTTACAGCCAAGTGCTCTCGATGCCCCAAGTGCTCTTTGCAGGCTACAAAGTCCCACATCCACTCCATCCCCATTTCCTTCTCAAAATCCAGACGGATGGCACCATCACCCCTCAAGCAGTGCTCGAACAAGCATGCACGAAACTCATCGCCACTCTTTCTTCTCTCGAAGCAAAGTTCAAGCGCGAGTTCTCGTTCAAAGATGTCGAAGGCGCAGTACCCGAGGACCCGTATGGGACGGCAGGCACTGGTGCGCAGACATGGGGCACGGGAAAGGATTATCTGGACTTTTAGAGGTGCCGAGTGTTGTCATATTTGTATTCTCTGCTATTGGGCAGCTTCCTAGCTCATCGTTTACCACATCTTGCCCATACATGTAAGTCTGTCAATATAATATCTTCATCCGGAGTCCACGATGATAATGTGGCCGTGCAAGATAGAGGTTTTCTCTCTCATCTATG
Organism: Imleria badia; assembly: GCA_015039435.1. NCBI lineage: Eukaryota > Fungi > Basidiomycota > Agaricomycetes > Boletales > Boletaceae > Imleria > Imleria badia. Next base: position 148,711 of record MU130780.1, on the reverse strand, counting down.
CAGGTTCTGTTCACTGGGGAGACTGGGATTCCTCATAGCGATTCCCTGGATTCAGTGCTCTCTTCACAGAAAACACGCAAGGTGTGCGGTAGTACTCTACCTCACAATACATTGCGTTTGAGAAGCAACCAACGCAATGCGTTGCGAGATAAGTTGCAACCACAATCACCGATTACAAAATGGGCGGGAATGCCCAATGTATAGAGACTACCTAAGCCTGGACTGCTTCTACCCATTCTACACTAGACTTTGACTGCTATTGCTTTCGGTGAGTTCCCTCCTTGTAAGCTCGACGATCTCGTCGCTCGAAGGACGTGGTCCATTGGCAGACCAACACCTTTCGATGAATTTCCATCTGCTGCTCGTGACCGCTCTTTGATCAGATCGATCGGGTCTCGTGCCTCTCATGATGGCGGCAATGACTTGTTCGTCGCGAGAAAGGCGGTGATACGGAATATTACCTGTTAGGATCTTCTCATCCCTGTAAACCATCGTTCTATAACAAAGGTGTAATACACGTATCACATACCTGCAACATGATGCTTCCAAACGAATATACGTCGCTTCGTGTCGTCGGGGTTGTATGAGGAATATCAGGGTCAAGTAACTCGGGGGCCATCCACCGCACCGTACCCTTATCCTGACGACTTGTTACAAAGGTCGGTCCAACCACCGCCGTCAACAATGTGGACAACCCAAAGTCGGCGATATAAGCGCCCCCGTCAGCACGGACCAGGACATTAGACTGTTCATTTTGACGGATGAGCACTTGAGGCGACTAACAGGAGACCAGAGCCAAAAATACATACACCTGACAGATCGCCATGGACGACGTGCTGAGAATGCACTATCCGCCAAAGTATCTCCTGTCAGAAAGGTACCCCAGAAACGACAGGGGATCACTTACAGTACTGTAGGCCATGTGCCACATCATTGACCTGTAAAACGATATCCAGCCGCTCTTGACCGTGAATTCCAATGAATACCCACCAGAATCAATCTTTTTGTGACCGTCAGGCCCTTGTTTCGCTCGAGATATCCGGATAATGCACCATGTTCGACCCATGGACACACCATTGCAGGTATGTCATAGTGCACGTTGGTTTCCCTAATGGTCCCGAACAATGGCAAAACATTTGGATGTTGCAGTCTTACCCACACGATGATTTCTCTGTGGAATCGCTATTCCGAGTCGCAGTAAATAGAAAATAAGGTTTGGTCATGCTTCTATACTAGTAGGTCAGGACATACCTTCATCCTCTCGGGTAGGTTTGCGTCGAGCTGCAGGTACATCCTGTATGCCTTGATTGCGACCTAAAAGCTGTTTAGTTTTCTCTACGGTAAGCAGACTGTGACGCACATCAATCGACTTCCCGTTCATACTGAGCTTTCCTCTATAGATGTCTCCATAGCTGCCCGAAGCGACTGGATTTCTGTCGGGTCTTGCAACATGACCAGTAAGATCATGAGGAAAGGTGGACCGAATGTCTTCCATCGACACGCCCATCTCACTCTTGACATATGTCTCCATTGGCGTATTCACTTTACGAGGCTCCGCCTTGACCTTTCCTGCTGTCATTGCCCTCTTTCGAACCTCATCCTCCCACTTCCCATTCGTATCTTCTTCTCCCTCTGCGTTCAAATATCGAGATTGGGCCATCCCCACTCCGCCCGTCGCTTTCTTGCTCAAAGGCTCGTCGCTCAGCTTCCCTGCATTCAAATCTCGAGACTTGGGCGTCGTGTTTGACTTTGGAGCTTCGCCCCCTCGCTCCAGTATACCCGCACCATCTGAGTTGCTCGGCTGTGCATCCCCTCGATCCATCATGTCTACGAACCCCTGTATCGTTTTTGGGTCCACCTTGAGACGCGTCGCCAACACATTCATGATGTCCCCTCGCGTGGGTTTCCGATACTTTTCGATAAACTCCTGCATCCCGTTTCCAAGGCGAACGAACCAATCATTTGGTTCAGGTAGAAATGGGGATGTTGTTTTGAGGCAACAGCTTTTCAGAAGCTCGCGAATCCTCTTCTGCGACTCTGAGTAATTGCGATCTTGGTGAGGGGTACGGTCTGTGACTGTGGTAATGCATACATGTCCATCGCTCCTGAGGCCATAGCGTTCCACGGGCGTCTTGTTCTTCGTCCACCAGTCCTCCATCTCTACCTCCCTCTCCAGGCCAGTGACAACAAGCGCTATGGGCACCTTTGTCGGGACAACAACCTCAGTGAACAGCCGGTAGTTGCTCTGTGTGGTGGCCGTTAACCTAGTTGCACGCATGCAGAATAGCAAAAGATGGACGCCACCAGCGGCGCCTAACTTGTGAACGAATTCGTAAGCCTTTTCGAGCGCTGCAAGATAGCCATCTCCCCTGATTTCTGGCTCCTCGAGGCCAACGGTCTCGAATACGCAAAAGTTGGTGTTGTCAATGGGAATGTCGTAGCGAGTCGATTGCATCGTGCAGCCATGGACGCCTGATAGGACTCTGACAACGTTTTTGCGAGCGATCAAGTTAACGACCGCGCTTTTCCCGACGCCCGGTTCACCGAAAAGTACGACGTTGATCGTTGGGTTGTTGTGAGGTTGGGTAGATATAGTCAGCCGTCCCATACCCTGGGACAATGTATGCTCTGAACGAAGCGCTCGTCAGTCTCACTCGATCGTGAAGCTTTGCTCGAGCATTACCAGTACCACGACCGCCCTCCGGGGCCGCGACTAGACTTGAAGGGGGATACAAGGGATATGGCTGTTTCTTTGAAGCCTGCGATACGTCTTGGGTACTCGTAGGTACCGTTTGGCGATGGCCCGGGGATTTCAAGTTCGGCCCGATCGACTGCTGAACCCAAAGCGAACCGGCCAACTGCATGAGCAGCAACAAAGTCTCGTCGAGATGGGCACCCACCTTTGCGGATCGGGAATGGTCAGAGGTCATTTCCAAAGGCAAGACGCGTACAGACTAGTTTCGGCGATGAAGTCGCTCGGAGAGCCGGGAAAGCGCCAGGTCCATGGTCCATGGCATTGGGCGCTCATGGCGCTCAAGTTGAACACGCGTTGAACCCAACGCGTGCTCCGAGTCAGAATACGGCCCACGTGGGATATTGCTATTTGCATCAAGGTTGCACTGCGAGCCGCGGGCCCGGGTAGTCTGCCTTGATCACTGGCGAGAACCTCCAGAAGAGCAGGAACGACACCTGTCTTCCTAAGCCTACGGGAGACTACTACGAAGAATTGCCAGAGATGGAGTATGCGGCCACAGCCTAATGTACGCATGGCCGAGAGACTTATGGTTCCAGTGGAGTCTGTCTTGCTCTAGTACTGAAGCGGTACACAAAACCTGACGTCACACTGCAACGGGAACCGGCAAAGCAATTGATGAACCACGATCGTAGACAGATACTAGTAACGTAAGATCATTACCGACAAAGACAACAGCAAAATGAACAGCCGTATGCAATTAGGAGCTTGACATATACAAAAAAGTGAGGATCCGCATCGAGACACCATGAGTGATAGAGTGACAAAAAAACAGCAGAGAAAGATAATAAGAAGAAAGTAAGAGCACAGCATATACTCGAGATTCGTCCAAAGATCACCCCTCAAAACTTGTTCAAATCCACAGGCGGGGCAGTGACCACTATCTTGCCTCCTTCATCCATGCTTGCACCCGCAGTGGTCGCCAATATACCCGACGCCTCGTTTGTCTCGACTTCCTCTTTCCCCAATCCAAGCGTGTCATCCGGAATCCAAACCACGCGCTGAGGACGCGCGAGTGCAGGGTGTGCGAACCCATAATCCACAGCCCCATCTGCGTGTTGCGCAAAGCGGAAGTCGTCCAAGTAGGCATCTTGGTCGGCGTCTTTTGAGGGACGGGGCTCGGAAGTAGACGCGTCGAGGGCGGAGTCGATGGTGTCACGTCGCTTGCCGTCTGATTTGTTACCGTTGTCAACTTCAGGTGAACCTTCCGACTTGTAGGTCCTTTCAGCGATGCTGAGGGGAAGCGCGCTGATGAGTGAATCATAAGAGCTGTTGATCACGATATGGAATCCGATCTGTGAAGCAAGGTATCAGCATTTTTTGGAGATCAAAAGTTAGCAACTCACAGTCAGGAAGATCAACACAACCATCAATATACCCTCTGGGAGGGCGCCAGCTTTGTTGTTCTCGTCCCGGAAGAGGAAGAACAGTGCACAGAGACAAAGCTGCTGGACATACAGGCCCACGAATACATGCTGAATGGCTTTAGGGTAGAACAAGCCTCCAGTGTCGGTAGTTGGTGGTTGGGTGAACTGGTACAAAAAGAGGTATTTGTAGAGTTGGTAGAATAAGAAAAAGGCGAAAACAGCAAGACCATTGATGATAGGAGCAATGATGGAGTAGCCGAGAGCTATACAAGTCGTTAGCAACGGAATTTCGCTGGGTAATTCAGAACTAACTGATAACAGTGAGTAGCGTGATGGCCGGGAATAAAGTACCCCACGCAACGCTTCGAGGAGCAAACTTGATGTTGTAGATGGAGCGAGGAGTGCTTCCGAGAATGAACAGCTTCACATAATATACAATCAACTGAACAATGGCAAGGAAACCACCTGCAGATCCAGCAAGTCCTTGCAGAATGATGTACCTATTCAGCGTCGATAAGCACTCGGCAAGAAACAATAATAGGAAAGACCGTACGTAAGGAAGAAAGTTGACGCCTGGGGAAGGTACTTGGCCAGCAAAGTCGCGACCGAACTGGGATTCTGAAGAATGCTTGGGAGGGCGGCGACAATTCCAGAACTCAGGGTGACAATAAGGAATGAGTGCTATGGATCCATGGGATGAACAAGATATGCTTTTCAATGGTGAGGAACACTTACGATCACTTGGAAGATGAAGTAACGCGTCATCAAGCTAAGTTCCAATCCTGTACGGGTAGGAATACCCTCAAAGCGACCCAACAACCTCAGAACGATGGGAAGGAGCATCATGAGAACCGCGAGCAAAACCGGGGGCAAAATACCCTGAATGATACCAAGGACCACGGGCGGAATCTTGCAGAGCCATGCGAGCCAACTCTCTTTGACACAGAGGCCCTGGATATTAGATATGACACCAACAAACGCCACAGGGATTGCCCAGAAAATGATCAGAGCGGCGGTCGCTGCATAGCTAATCACCCTCCGAATACGTTTCTCGTATGGGTTCATGCCAAGATTACCCCATAGAACATCTTCAGGTGAGACTTCAAGGAACCGATCGGCCATGTGGTATGGAGCATGGTGTGCGAGTGAACCATAGGCCATGTGTGCCGCGATCTGTTGGTTGAAGGTGATGAAAGCGGAGCTGAGAAGGGGGTACGACTGGTCAGAGCTGCTCTTTCCATTCGTTTCCTCGTCGTCGTCTACGTCATCAGATGTGGGGAGAGAAGAGTTTTGAGAAATAGTCTTGCGAGCTTGACGAAGCAGAGAAGTGGTTGTGGCAATCTCGCTCCGGCACCAGTCGATCGTGTCGACTTCCTGGCCAATGAAAGGGAGGGAAAAAGGCATGAAGCCCATTGGGAGACGATGAGTGGGACGATTAGCACGTGGAACCAATTTCTCGGCCAGAGTGAGGTTTCGTTCAGCATCGGCGGACTCTGAAGGGTATGTAGCATTGTCACCCTGCTTTTTAAGTGCCTTTGCGCGATGGTTGGCTGCAGTAGAAAGCAAGGTCTTCTCGGCAGATTCCAATTTCCCAGATGCGGTAAGGCGGCGGTCATAAATAGCAGGTAGCTCCTTCAAGTCACTGTAAAAATCGGATGTATGAGACGTGATTAAGTAACTTGAGGCTCCGGGAGGATGACATACCGATTGATCCAGACTTTTTTCACGCCACCTGGGAAACGGGAATATAGCTGGGTCAAAGCCTCCTCCGAAAGATACTTGGAAGGAATCCCAGTAACCAAGATAGTATTGGCTTGAGCAGAGCGAGAGTGCACGGGGTCAATCAGATGGAGCTGCCGGATATTGATGAAGTGAGTCATTTCGTGCTTGATATTCCAGAATATCCAAACTGCAAATTACGTCAAGAACGCATCCGTGTTGGGAATGTGTAGCGAGCACTCACAGGTTGAGAACCAAACCAAGATGATGAATGCGGCGAATCTTTCTTTGTGATCAGGCGGAATGTTTCCAAATGTAAATCTACTCAGTCCGGTGTTTCCGGGGACGGAGTTGTTGACTGTAGTGACAGGAAAAAGCACAATCCAAGAAATGATCCAGATAGGGACGAGGACGCGAACCATCACGCGGAGAAACCGGACAAAGAAATAGGCATCGGGACCGTTGACGCGCTGAATGTCTTTGTAGTCTGCGTTGTAGAGTGTGACCGGCCATGTAAGCAGCCCGGTCTTGAATGGCGCGACACGTTCGCTGAAACAAAGCAAGAGTTAGAGCAGACAAGGAGTTGACATGATGTGGCGCACCCGTCGACCGGGGTGACTGTACGAGGTTCATAAACGGTTTTGAAGTAGGGACGAAGAAGAGTGAATGCGGCGATTTCGATACCAAACACAATGGCGTTGAAAGCAAGCGCGGTCTCAAACGTCGTCGTCGTCGCCGAGCCGGCGGTGGGGACGTCGGACCTAGGACAAGGGTGAGCAATGAATGCGTAGAATCAACATACTTGGGCGTACATGGTGGAGAGAAGACAAAGAGAGGGGATGGCTTTGGTAAGTTGTATTTTAAGGGTGTGGCACCTCTACTCGGTTGGGTTTCTCGATCGGTCGCTTATGGTCTATATCATTCCTTTCCAGGACAGCTCTTCTCCGAACATCGGCATCTAGCAGTCCTCCATCGCTCCACTCTGCTCATAAGCACTGGCTCAACAGCTCCACACAAAATTTGCTGCAAGACTGCCAGGAGGTCGAAACGCTGAGGTTCAACTTGAACAAACATTTGTAGCCCCCTTCAGGCCTGACAGTCAGAATTGGAATGGAAGTTCCTTCAAGTTGCTTCTAGCTCAGGGCACTGAACGCGCGCTCAGGATATGTGGCTATCCCTGCCCTGAAGTACTCGAGTTCTGTCCTGCCTCTCCCTTTTCTCCGGCCCTTGGCCTTGAAATCATAATCTAGTCATCTACAACGGCTCTTACAATGGCCTTTCCGTCCTCGTGAGCTCCACTTTTCAGTCTTTGTCTCGGACCCGCAAGAGGTCAGTCATGTCTCCAATTCACACACTTGTCAATGGCTTATGACATGCCAGATTCGCTACTGACGCACGTACGTCACGTTTCCAGTCAAGACGAGTCGCATCCACTCCGATCCGTTCAACGCATGTCCATAAGCATCATACAGCAAAGCAAGTACTTGTTGCACTGCGATCCGATCCTCCATGTTGAAGTCTGCTTCCGCGCTTCCCATCGCCAGAAGTTCCAAGCTCCCGCCATCTTCCGGGGCATGACAGCTTCGTCGGGTCATGTTATTGTGCCGCATCATGATGGGCCAAACGTAAAACTTCTTTGTCTAGTACGTCATGATCTTAATTAGACTCCTCTCGGGGTACGCTCATTTCCTCACTCTCCCGCCATCGCGCAATGCGGACCCGGTTTGTGCTCTCTCTCTTACCAATATTGGTAGACAGGAGATGCCACGACCGATATGGGACCGAGCTCACAGTACGTTGATTTCCTTACCACCCGACCTCCATACCTGGATATCAGGAGCATGACCCTCCGATTCTTTCCTGGGGTACACTCGTTCTGTTGTTGCATCTAAGCGCACCAAGGTTGACATCCACAACCCGTGTACTCGCGTACTTCCCGCAAAGACGTTTTTCATTTGTCTTATACACCCCTACAAGCGACAATGGGACTCGGTAACATTTATCTATCACTCCAAGCAATCCTTGTATAGTGTATATGGTATCTATGGATAATGCAAAGAAAAGATGTGCGGGTAACTAGCGGGATATGAAGCATGAGAGAACACCGGCCCTCAAGGAAAGAGCTGAGAGAATGGCAACACAAAAACAACAGCATGGGGCATCTAAATTGCACACATTCGCAGACAAGGATTATGACCAAGGGACTTTTCTCCACATGTCTGCGTGATGAGGCCCGAAGGAAACAGAGCTATCTTGACTTTCCGGCACGGCGCAGGTAGTGGGTTGTATGATATCACACCGGCTTACTTTCCAGCGCACGTCTTATACAAGACAAGCCCGCACAACGCGACAGAGTAACCTAACAACCATCATTTGACGACTGAACGTGAGAACCGATGGTGGAATCATACCAAATATTTGCAGCGGCGTGATAGGCGTACCGAACAGAAGCACCGAACCGGCAATAAGGAGAATATCCTTTTCAAAAACGAGGTTTCAGAACCCCCGCCATTCAAGGTACGATATGAGAACCGACCTTGAACACTCCCGCGAGTGTCAACACCAAGCCACTGCCAGCACTCACCAAGAAGACGGCGGCGACGTTGAGCAAAAACGCTACCAAGGCATTAGAAATAAGGACCGCCCAGCTTATATTCCCAGCGGCGATCTCGTAGAATGGTTCGAGACCCTCTGTAAAAGGAAGGACAAGGAGATTGATGACGGCGCACACTGGTGCATAATAGTGCAGAGAAACAAGGGGGTCCATCTTCAGTCCATGAAGAAGGATCTCGATCATGACTAGACGGGACGCCTCAAACTAAATTCACCCCAACGTCAATCGCGGTAGACTAGACGATTCGAGCGATGATACGTACGGCGACGGCACCGGCTTGTATCAAGAATCCGGTAAGATCAAAGTGAAGCTCTCCGTGCGAGGCGAGGGCAACACCTGACGAGATCATGCATACGATCAAGGCGAGTATTCGATTAGGTTCCTTTGTCCGGCTAAGCCACGAGATGAGAAGGATCGCGACTGGCGTGAAGGCCTATAATTTGTACGTAAGCGACGTCGAACGCATGTTGGTGGAAATAGGATGGAACGTGTTTGCAGGGTAGAGCGGAGCGTACCTTGAGCATCTGGATGTACGCAATGCTGAGATAAAGATACGCAGAGTTGCTGAGGATGAGGCTGCCGCTGAAGAGCAGCCCGATGGGGAGGATGGAGCGCAGGAACATCGTTCGAGATACAGGGACGTCTTTGACGCCATCAAGCAAATTAGTCGTCCGCTGAAGCACTCTCGTGCCAATAGCCTGTCTCATGCATATGTCAGATATCGACGACAAAGAAAGAAACGGTGGACTGACGGCAAAAGTAAGATGCCAAGTAACAAGAAAGACAGGATAGCGAAATCCGTATGTATTGTACACGTGGTTGTTGTACAGTATGACAGTCGAACTGAGGAGTATCCATACAGGGATGATAGCTGCGGCGGGGATTTTGGTGCGCTGCGGCTTGGAAGGGGTGGTAGCGGGCGTTGGGAGTGATGGTGAGGACAGGTCTGAATCACTGTCTAGTGAAGATTGGGCATCGAGGGAGACAGACTCTTGGTCGTGTTCTTCTACTCGGAGCTGGGCTAATTCGTGCTTCTCAGCGGGGATAGCATCTTGCGGGTGGCGGTTCTTTTCGTCTTGCGACATGTTAGCAAAAGCTGATGGATGTTAGATATTGTCGAGTTCGAGAGGGCTCCAAAGGAACTCACAATGGACGCACAAAGCAACAGGAACGGCAAAAGACGGGGTCAAAATCAACCAATTGACGGGCAGCGTGGCCCGCGCTGATGCCGTTCGGTACAGCCTGTCAAAATTTCCAGAAAAGGAAATCGAGCTATTCGCTTGCGTTGCTCCAGGCTGCTCTGAATCCTGGCCCCCTTTCATCGAGTACACTGTGCGCAGACCGTTTCACTGAGTTGAATCTGCGAGTACTACTAATGATGTCTTTAGGACCACTAAACGAATACATCCCGTTGGGAGTCCTGCGATTCAAGCAATCCGATCTCCGATGGCCGAGTCTAGACCCATCCATAATGCTGCTTTCCGGCCCCCCCTGACCTGCGAAGACATCCTCGTGACGTTATCTCTGAGTTACTGTTCGCAAGCTATTCGACTCCGAGACACTGATTGGACGATGCCCAACGAGAACGGAAATTCGACGGCCGATCCTGTGCTATTCCTGGTGAGAAGGGAACTTTGCGTTATTCGTAGCCTACTAGTAGTGTGCTCATGCGTCGGGAGATAGGATCACGAGAGCTTGAGCCAGCTTCACACCCCTGCCCGAACCCGAGGAGCTCGAACACGTGTTGATTTTGAATTGCCCATTAAAATGGTGGGGCACCCCACCTCATGCATTCTATGAAGTGCCAAGGGTGTATGGAGGAACAGCGCTTGGGGACAAGAGCCCATTCAATGTCGCGGCCGAGTGTAAGTACTTTGTGCCAGATATCATCCAGGATTGATGTCCTGCGATTGCGATCAAATCTCCGGTGCTGAGTCTAGGCACATAACGCTGCTTTCTGGTCGGTCTATGTCCTAGATATTGTGCAGGATCGTGGCCTGATAACATGAGGCAAGTTCACACCCCTGCCCGAACCTGCAGCTTTTTCTAAAAATAAGAATCCATAAACGGTTGCATTGTCCTATGTAGCCTAATGTACTAGTAGGAACCATCGGCTCACGACCATTCGTACACGTTCAACACGCCACTCAAAGTATTCTTAGTACCTCAATTGTCTTGTCAAAGCTTCTGCCTTGCAGAACAATGCCATCACTATCCGCGTACAGATGTTCCACAACACAGCGATCCCTTGCGACGCAGAAGAAGATTGATGTCTATTAATATGGTCCATCGGTCATCACAGCCGATAACAGTATCCACGTGAATGTCAACACGGGGTGGGGCCGGGCTGAGAACCTGAGGGCCTTAGCTCAGGAAGATCGATGAAGATCAGACGCTTCACTTTGAGGTGCGATCGAAGCAGGGGTACGATAACGCGGGCTTGGTGAAGACGTTCAGGGTCAAGGTGGAACAACGCATTCACCAGCATCTCGGAGGAAATGTGGTGGTCAAGTGGGAGGGAGACAAGAGCTTCCCCGCGCAGTGATCATAGCATTTTTTCCACCCGAATTCAAGCATGTCGCCTCCGCTTATCGTCTTTTTTATACTAGTATATTTCTCCGGCTTTTCTGGCACAGGACTGTATACTACATTCAAGTAAGTCAATTCCGTTTCGAATGACGGCAACAGTGAAATTGGTCTACAACTGATAGCCACAATCATTGTGAGCCATCCACGCACCTTTTCCTGTAACAAGCGATCCTTAACATGCCACCAGTATACTGAGCAGTTGGTTTGCATTCACGTTTGTGTACTAAAATCGGTGTCCCATCGCAAGGTTGGACTCCTCCGTACAGAACAAGTCATGAGCTGCACCATGTAGAGGAGTTGTGGGATAAAGAACATATGTCGAACAAGTACTGCGAGTGAAAATGGAATTAAGAAAATGATGATGCACAAGTCAAGGTGAAGACGTCCCGAAGCAGATTCAGGTTACCCCTCTCCAGATTCCTAGTTGACAACTATGCCAAGCATCTGGGCAACTGTAGCACGGTAGTTCCACTCTTACTTGTTACGACAGAACGAAAGGAGAATCGGGGGTGGGGAGGTTGCCAGCAAACAAAACTTCTCTCGTGCTTTTCTTGCGACCTCATGAAAAGGGTTGTACGAGCTAAAAGATACTGTGGATTGCACGGGGGAGCCACCAATAACGGCGGGTCAAGATATCGTGACAAGGGCTCGAAAACATCGAAAACATTGAGATTAGGAAGTTCTGTTTCCCAGGAAATAGTAGAAATACATCCACCTGCAGTATTATTCCCCAGCCGTCCGACGACAGTGACCTCATCCCTGGCAAAACCCCAGAGACCGAAAAGGGGGATGGGTGTGTCGTCTTCGAAACGACCAACTTCGAAATACGTATGAGTATGTAGGGTTGTCCTGAGGTATGTTTCTTCCAGGAACCAATGGGTCGATGTCGAGAATCACGGTTTCATATAGAACGTCTTGAGCAAACGAATCTGGTGCCGAATCGGATGGATACCGCAGTCGAAAGAAGCTGCGCGGGCGCTGTGCAACGCTTTGGAGAACGTATCGAGGGTCTATATAGGTGTGCAAGCGGATGATTTGTGTTCATCGTAAGATTCTGTCATCTTTCCCACGCAGCTCGCCCGCCTATGTCCAAGCGCTTTTGGCCCTAAGTAGTATACTTTTGGACTCGGTGTTGATTTGAATTCCCGCAGCGCATGAGTCAAGTTGGCCCCCATACGACCGAGTCAAATGGCACTCATTAATTTGTAGGTCTCACAGGCGGCCATTTGTGCCCATGCAAAGCATCGGGACTTTGATCCGCCTCGCCTCAACGGCGCGCGCTACACATGACAAAGATCACGAGCGCAGCTAAAAAAGATCTCAGCGTAGTTCGGGGAACGAGCTAGTATTGATAGATACCTAATAGGGATCTAGCGTACAATTAAGCAACTAGTATCAGAGAATATAAGGGTATGTCTCACCTCAGCGTAGTTCGGGGAACGAGCTGAGGTGCACTATCATACAAACGAGTATAAATGGCCCAACGGCTAGGTACGAGTAAATAACAAGTGAACACAAAGTGTCATAGTGAAACGAAATGTAAAGTGTGCTACTCAAGGCACAAGGAGTTAGTCCATACGGAACGGTATCACGAGTCCATAACACGGCGGCTTGACCTCAACTGACAACACTTGCTACTTTCTCGCCAAGAGCATATCCCACTACCACGCTTGACGCTCGGACGCCATTTCTGGGTGTGTTTTTTTGCACAGAACATGACCAACGCCGCGATGGTCACCGCGGATCATCTCTCAACGGTCATTTAATCTCCTCCGGTATGGATTCCGTACAGGCCCTTGTTCTGATTCCTTTCTGATCCTTCCCATGTCTTCCGTGAACGTCGTGGGTAGTGCTGAAATCGACTTTGAGTTCGAGTCAATGAGAGTCAATGAAGTCCATGTTCGCCATCGTGATCAAAATGGAAGACGCGTATTTACCCCTGGTTTCGAACTTTGTTGGATGCGCGTGTAGTGAGCGATCCAGGGGTAAATACGCGTCTGCAAAAAGGTATAAAAGTCGTCTCATCTTGCAGAGGAAACGGCATTCGTCTGCGAACCTTGTTATTCGTCTGCCTCTCGTTCGACATGTTTGGTCTCCTCGCTACCCTTGCGTTCGCTGCTACGGCCGCTTTTCAGGGTGCGTAGTTGCTGTGACGTTGTTCCTTTATGCTTGTTTCTCAATCTTGTGTAGCCCAAGCCGCCTTCCCCGCCAACTGCGATCGCAATGTGACCGTCGCTGCTGGTGATACATGCAACAGCATATCTGCCATGTACAACGTCTCCACGTAAGCCTTGGAATTGTCGACATCGACCACTCACTACATATGATTTTTCATGACCTATAGCTACCAGCTCGCAGCTGTGAACACTGGGATCATCGACCCGAACTGCGACAACCTGTATGTTGGCGAGGTGAGGCCCCAGGACGCCATGTATACCAAGACTTGTTTCTAAACCATGTCACATAGGTCATCTGCCTGGGTATCACCGGCCAGGATTGCAGCACCACCTACATCGCGCAGTACGGGGACACCTGTATTGGCATCGCGGGCGCGTACAACATTTCGGAGAGCACGCTCCTCACGAACAACCCGAACCTGAACCAGATCTGCACGAGCCTGTACCCTGACGAGGTTAGCTTTTCATGTCCTTGTGATGAGCCGGAGGTGCTGATCATCGAACATCCATACAGGTCTTGTGTGTGTCTAGCACGATCTATGTCAACTTGACCCAGCCAGCTTGAACGATCCTCATCCAATACACAGAACGTGTGATAAACTGAGTCAAAAATGGGGCCTTTGGTAGATAGAGGAATATGTATTGTACTTTGCCTGGGTACACTCAAAAATCAGGATCATGTATTGAATTCATGTCACCGGGCGCCGTTGTTCGTAGACTTGCCTGCCTTTCCCCACCCCATTGATACCCAAAGTTTGACGACATCACATCCAAAGATGGGTCGCACGCTCAAACAAAATAACCAGCCGACCTATCGCCGTTCATCCGATGCGGCGGTCTTTCATGCCTGGAGGCAGACCGAGTAGTACTTGACCATTATGCTTTTGGTCGTCCCAAGTTCTCAGGCGCAGCCAAGAGGTTGGTAACGACCGCACTACTCTCTTGCATCCGTTTGAGCTCCTCGTACAACTGCTGAACACCACGGGTTGTATCCGCGATGAGCTCCTGCTCGGTCGGCGGACCCGCGTGCCGTGCATCGGGTGCGGGGAGCGGGTACGCGCCGACGCCGGATTGTCTGAGCACCTCGGCGAGTGCGTGCATGGCTTGATCAAGCGCGACCAAGTCCGCTGGGCAAAGGTTACAATAAATATGCAGATGTCGACGAGAAGTTGCTCACCTTGTGTCTGTGCTGGATTGACGCCTGCCTGGTAGGCGTTTTGTCTGACGAGCAGGCGGCGTGAGCATTTGAAAGGGGTTTGGATTCGGGGCTGGACGTACATGCCGTTCAGTGTACTGCGTGCAAGCGCGTTCACCCGAGCGACTTGTTCCATGGCGACCTGTATGTTCTGTTTGAACAGCTCGGGTGAGTTTGGGTCTGCGAGAGTCGAACTCGTCTCCTGAGAGAGGGAGGGAAAACTGGCAAGGGAAAAGGTGGATGCGGTGGAGGTTTGCGACGCATGCGTCGTCGTCGTCGTGGTAAAGGATTGTTGGCTCGAGCTCATCGCGACGTCCATGGCAAAGATCCAACCGCCAACGTCGCGTCTCCCACCCATCGCCAGAATCGCTACATTCACGGCCACGCAGCTCTTCGAGTCCGTCCAGTACCTCCAGTCGCTTTATCGTCCTCGCGTACGCGGCTGTCGCAGACGACGGCGAGAGGAAAAAAATCCTGACGACGACGACGACGACGACGTCCGATACGACGCTTTCGAGCGCGCCTACGCAATTCGCTGGCTCACAGCACTCATTGCCCAGCTCGAAGCCAGGGCCTCCTTCGATTGCCCCATCGATGACACCGACAGCCTCATCCAACAGGTAGCTTCCCTCCTCGCGACCTGCGCTGGCGTCGCCGCCGCAGGCAAAGTACAACACCGCTTCACTTTCGAGTCAGCACTCGTTGGAAAGATCCACGTCGACCTAACAGACATTCCCTTGGACAATCATGACTATGGGAGCGTCGGGGCACAGACGTGGGGTGGGGCATGCGTACTCGCAGAGATGATTGCAGAACATCCCGACCGGTTTGGTCTAGGTACTAGGAACCCGTCTGCGGACATGCGCCCCCTTCGTATCCTCGAGTTAGGCGCGGGTACTGGGCTGGTCGGCTTGACGGTGGCAAAACTATTACACGCATCGCTTCTCTGCAACCCAAATCAAACCCTCCATCCTCGAGCGTCCATCGTGCTCACAGACGTTTATCCCGCCGTGCTAGACAACCTCCAGTCCAACCTCCACGCCAACTTTCCAACCGTTCCCGACGACACCCACACCCACACCCACCCGATCCTCGTCAATAGTCATCCTTTGGACTGGTCGTTGTTTTCAACGACAGAGACAATACCAGACATCTTGTCGACTCCCTTTGACGTCATCTTTGGTGCGGACATTGTCTACGAAGCTCAACATGCTGTCTGGATACGCGATTGTCTCAAGTCTCTCCTCGCATATCCCGATGGTTCGAACGAGGATCCTGTATTTCACCTCGTGATCCCTCTGCGGCCAACGCACACGTTCGAGTCCAGCACGGTCGAAGGGGTGTTTGGCTCAAATGATCGTGTCTTGGAGGGGTCCCAGCGAGAGCTTACTATTCTATCGAAAGAATTCATCGTTTGTGAAGCTTATGGGGATGGGAGGAGCCGCTCAGATGACGATGTAGAGTATGTTTACTATCGCATCGGATGGATCCGATGACGAGACGAATGCGCAAGCGTCTTAAACCTGGTGTTCATGCAACGAGAAGCGCAGGCAACAAACTCCGCTCGTAAGTACTAGAAACCCTTCCCGGAACGATTGCTGCGTGGCCTCGGCTGGAATCTGGCTGCGTTTTACGCAGCTTATGACGGTATCAGCGTTATGATTGCGGCCGGGGTGCGGGACATTGATAGTCGAGAACGGATGGTAGCGACTTCGCGGTATAGGTGGGCCAGTCCATATTGGTTAATGGCCTAGAAGAGGCTACCTTTTGTGTCAGTATCATGCGACTGAGACTAGGGCTAATATGATTACTCGAATTCGAAGACGGCGGTGAGAAGGCATTTCGAAGCTGACTATACGACGAACTGATGGTGTCGTCGATGAATATTCTTTCAAGTTATTGATCCGTAACGACACCCTCCGAGACCTTGCCACAAATAATCCAAAACCACCCCATAGACTGAAGACGAAATACAGAGCACCATTAAAATAAACTGATGCTATTATCCACCAGAGTGTTCTTCTTCCCCCCCCCCCCCCCCCCCCCCCCGAGATTTACTACGTGGCCTCCGTTGGAATCCCGCTGCCTGTCAAGGGGCACGAGCCGGTCATAATTTGCTACCATGATGGTAAATATGCATTGGTTGTTGCCGTAAAAAGTTATACTTACCCAGAGTGAGCAAAATGTCGATGTCTGATCCTCGGTGGGTTTATGTATGTCCTCGGAAGTTGCACCGGCCTGCATGTCCTCAACTGGCAAGGCGTTGATAACGGCGAGCGCGGCCAGGCCAGAGATGACAGCGAAGAAAGCGAAGCGCATTGCGTTCGAGTTGGCAATCAGAAGACTGGAGGCGAGCTCGAGTGCTTGCTCCTTTGGTACAGTTAACAGGACGTATTTATACCTTTGAAGGTGGTAAGCGATGGACTAATGGAGAAATGATTATATTCCCCCGGGTCCGAGGACCCGAACAAAGTTCTTATCTTTGGCCCCGTCTTCCATTTTACGAGCGAGCGTACGTGAGATGCTCGTGCATGCTTTCCTTCAGGTTAGTCCGTTCCCTCGCACTACCCAGACTATGAATACACTGACGTGGTGGTGACTCAAGTGACGGTTCGACCTCTATTGAGATACACATCTCTGGTCGTTGACGAGCAGGGAGTGGGAAACAGACTGCAATTTGAAACGATGTTGTGGGCGTGTAACGTTGTCTGAAGCGCAGCATGGGCCATCTGACCCTCTGAGAACCATTTTCTAGATGGCGACGGCGGTCCCACTGCCCAGCGGAGCTGCACATGACATGATCTACCGAGAGCGGTCAGACCTGATACGCCAGCTACCGACTCGGATCAGTTAGATTACTTGAACTAACACGTTTCCTTCCGACGTTGCTTCCCAAGTGTGGTCAGGTGTTCGACAAGGGGGGCCGATTGCGTCGTCTGTATGTAATGTGCTCCTAATTGGTCGATTCGAGGGTGTAGATGGAAACTCGTTCAGACACTGGTTATTGAATATTGAAGTTCCAAGCAACGTAGATGTCCTTAAGAGAACGTCTGATCTGGTTGCCGTAATCAACCAGGCAGCACCGAGGGAACAACATCTTTTTTTTTTCTTTTCTCTAGCGCCAACAGCGCGTGCCTAAGATGTCTAGTGTATAATCAGCGTACCTCCAACTGCCCTACACTCTTCCATGTCCTGAAGGTATGCTTTTTGCCAGATACATCAATTTTGAATGAAGAGATTGCGGAAAGATGTCGGGAGGATGGCGAGTGGTGCCGGATGTAGACGGGGTGTATGTATATATGACGCAAAAAGTTCCATGTATCGTAGTTGTACGCGTTTTATGATAAATGAGGCACGGCGGGCAACGGATGGTAGTCCCAGAGAGGGATCAATATCGGATCGGGGGAATAGGTTCCGCACGGATGCTAGAGAGATCGACGGCTTGATCGATTGCATCGTCTATTTCCCCGATGAGGGCACTGGAAGGGAGCGTCAGATCAGGCGTCTTCTTCTCGACAGACCAGGGATGGGGAATCGGAGGGAATCGGACGTACATCATGTCACCCTTGACGAGGTAGAGACCGAGTGGGATTTCCTCGACGCCTTCTTCCATGCTATACACGCGCTCCTTGGACTCGGAGAGGACGACGTTTGATTTTTGGTCGAAGCCAGCGAGTACTCCCTGTTTACACGAGGGTGAGAGGATTTCCCAATGATGAGAACTATAGCGGAGACTCACCACGATCGCCCTGCCATCTTGGAGCACGAGCAGTACACGACCTTGCGAAACGAGAGACGGTCAAGACACGGAGAACAAGAGATCAGGCATCTGGAGCTCACGGTCGACATAGCCCTGGAGGCTGGCCATTTGAGCGTACGCGTGCGTGCGTTGTTAAGATGGCGGTTGGCGTGTTTGTGTTGGATGGCGATGAGCAACGGAGTCCTCCTAGCAGCTTAGGTAGATGTGCTCGGGGGTCTTACATAACGGCCCGGTGCCACGTGGCATGGAGTACAGTTCGTGAAGCCTCTTCAAGTTGCTTACTGTTTGCACAATCTACAGTTTCTCGTGGACGTGTTCTCACAGAGCATACCCTTCCCGGATGGTTTTAGATTCCCTGTCACGCAGACCTCCATCTGGCGCATTCGATGAGGAGGATTGGAATGAAGATCTAGAGGATGACCTGTGCGGGCATGCTCAACGGAATCAATCGCTGACTCGGACCATAGATGATGGCCTGTGCCAGGACACCAAGGCACAGTAGAGTGAGGTAATGGAGTCGTCTAGTAGGCGCCAGTCACAGGAAGTGTTGCGGTGCCGGTGTTCGAGCCAAGCGTTCAACAAACAGATATCGCAGGCAAACTACGAGCGCGTGTTCATCTACAGTATGATCTCACTTTCCTTTATCATGGTCAAAATAATGCTATGGTGAGTCAGGTTAGTGTTTTATCAACCTACATCTTGAGGCTCTCGCAGACTTGGATGCCATGATACTATCGCTCGTTTGAGGTCACACCCACCAATCTTGTCAAACAAGTCCCCACCCGCGGCAAATTCCAGGAGCACATAGAGACCCGGTATGTAGTGGCGCTCGTAGTTCCACGACGACGGCGCTGATGAATTCGAGCTCACCCATCATGATATCAAGTGATCCAAATGTTTGTATTTCATTTCCACCCCACAAACCGAAGACGAAATCGATAATACTTCCCAGTGACTATATGACGAACTGCTCTAGCATCGTTGGTGAATATTCCATCAGCAACGACCCCCCCAATAACGTCGAGTGTGATCCGAATGTTTGTATTCACAGACTGAAGACGAAATCCAGAGCACCAGCTGATACTATTGTTCAGCAGACTGTTCTTCCCTCTCCTGCCCCCTCCTGCCCCCCGGAACGAGATTTACTGGGTGGCCTCTGCTGGAATCTCGCTGTGTTTACTCTTGCCGCTCATTCCTTTACTTGCACTGGCCTTCCATGATGGTGAACATTCGTTACTTGTTGACATCGGGCTGCAAGTTCTCAGCTGGCAAGGCATTGACGACGGTGAGCGCAGCCAGACCAGAGAGGACAGCGAAGCAAGAGAAATACGTTGTGATTGAGTTGGGAATCAAAAGACTGGAGGTGAGCTCGAGTGCTTGATCGACTGACGGGTAGACCAATTGTATTTATACCTTGGCGGCGGCAGTATCACTGCCCTGCATGACATGCAGACAATATACTAAGAACCGTACGTCAGTCCGTCGACTCGCATCAGGATCCAGATGACGCACCACGGAATTACTCAGTTAGATAACTAGTATGCCGCATCACCGACCGGAAACATAGCATAGTGAGAGGTAGTACTGCCATTGGTCTCGGAGACCGGTACCTCCGACGGGGTTGTTCCAGTCATGATGATTATAAACTGATCCACTGACCAAGTGTTAGCAGGCTCTCCTGGATTTCCATCAAACATGTTAGAAGGGCCCTCGAAGCCATCGAGTATCGCGAAGCCGTGCACTCTGGGCGGTTTGGGAGGTGGACTCGCAGGCATTATGAGTGGTGGAAAAACGATTGTCGAGTTCGACTCTGGGGTGCGCTTGATATCCTTGAACTCTGATGAAGAATTGATCACACGTCTTGTAGGTTTACTGAGCTTGAAGTCTCTCCAAAGGTTTCACCCTCAAGGTCTTACTCCGATAGTCATAGGACACCGACTCTGTTTGGTGGGCGTCCCATCGAGACTTGCGAATGGGAGGGATCGAATGGATTTGGATTGGGCAGAGGACATGATTTCGTCGGCAGGTCAGGTTGACCAGCGTCGCTCATTGGAGTGGCAAAAACGCGTATCCGGGAAACCCGAGTGGCGTAAGGCTATGAGATGATTTGAGATCGCCGTCGCCGCACAACCGCGATGGCCGTTGTCATTGTCGACGGAAAGCCTTGTCGGTTTGGTCAGGAATGTCACTAGGATTGGACTCGCCAACGAATTGGGAGAAGAAAGGTAATGTCGTTCTTTTTTTCATGCCAGTTTGAAAGCAAGGAATCAGTCTTATGCTTGGCACATGAACAGCAGATTCATAGGTCACTCGTACTCACCCATAGTCACCAAGTTTAAATCGGCGGCGGACAGGAAGAGATCGACCCTTGTCTACTTCTACTTCTGAGACACTGGTCCGAGTCCTGTGGGGCGTGGGTCTGTGGTTACGACCAGTCGCCGGAAAGCAACCGAAAGGATCAATTTACCAATAACCCGCAGCACGCATGTGCCTTTCGTCCACTCGAATTGCATTCCTGTCAAGGACGGACGAAGCAGAAAGCGCCATTATTATAGGCACGCCTCATTCACACTCTGGAACACGAATAGATTGATCTTCGTTGACTTCAACTTGAAACTTCATGATCTCCAGTGATCACTGATGTGGGTTGGGCTGGCAATGTCTAGTACAACCAGGTTCGCGCGGCAAAAATACCACCCGTTGCGCAGCACGTACCTCGGACCTTTGTCCACCAGACGTCCTAGTTGACGATGACCTTTTAGCTGCTGCGTACGGACCGGACTGGACACACACTGGCAGACATATAAGAAGCGCCCAAGATGTACCGGCGAGCCTCATCACCACTCATTCAGATCCTATTTTCTCGAGATATCCGTCGCCATGTCTGCGCTCCTGCTTCTCGCCCTGGTGGCTGCGACTGCGCATGCACAATCCCTGACCGTCGTCAACGAATGTGGCGAATCGGTCCTCTTGTACACTCAGACGAGCTATGGCTCCATCGACAACTACGTCAACGTCGGCGCGGGTGCGTCCGCCAACATGGGCATCAGCACCAACTGGGACGGTGCCGTCAACGTCGGTCAGTGATCCACGACAATGATATACCTCGCACCATCTCACTACAAAAATGGCACATCTCAACTTGAAGGTACGGGCTGCACGAGCGACGCGTCCGCGTGCACGACCGGTGGTCCGACCTGGGACGGCCAGACCCCTTTTAGCAGAGCCGAGTTCAATTTTGTCAGTCACCCCCGTCTTTTTCCGCATCGTTTACATAAATTTGACTCACGGGACCAACTGACCCCATTCATACCGTATGCAGTGGGCGATTCCGGGAAGCGTCACCTACGACATCTCCCTCATCTATGGGTACAACGTCGGGATGAAGATCTCCTCTGCCGATGCAAGCTGCGATGCGTTCGCGTGTACCATCTCTTCCGGATGTGTAAGCTCTCCCTCTCGTTTCACCGCGCGTGGATCGCCATGTTCATGTTGATCCCCGTGTCGTAGCCTGTCCCGGGTCCAGATGGAAGTTGCTATTCACCCTGTTGCTCATCCGTCGCCGCTTGCAGCGGTGGCGCACTTCCAGCTGGCGGTGGAGGCTGCGTCGACAACGCCGGCCCCGGTCCCTATAGTTCCTTCTACTACGACACCTGCTACAATGCATATGCCTTCCCTGATAACGACGGCTCTGGTGGGTATTTCTGTTTTTGATAGTCGGCGTGCATTGACCATGTCGTTGCAGCTGGTTACACCCCAGCCGACGAAGTTGACTATACTTGCGGCAATGCAGATATCACACTGACGCTCTGCCCTGGAACCACATCTGACTATACCTAAGCAACCCAACATTAAGCTACCGTCATTTTGAGTGACATGCTTTACAGTGCATGTAGTACAATAACAGAATGATTTGGTATGGCGAGGACACAGGATATGAAAAACCTGCATGTGCTGTCCGCAAGAAACCGAAACTTGGTCTTATCGGAAGAAAAGGGTGGGATGTGAGAAACAAGGAAAGTACTACAAGCCAATCGTCCACCGAGCATAATGAAGCTCGTCAACGCACTGAACAATGCAATCAAACCAGTTACCGCAGTTATATCCAGGTTATGACCCCTTAGCACCGTCGAGGACTCTGATGAGCAATTTCACCAGTCCTCCACGAGGCATCAGCCCCCTCACCACCGCGTGCCCAACACCAGAGCCCACCTTGGGCTCAGCCGTATCCACAATATAACGGACGAACAATTCACCCTGAATAAACACACCAACATCAGCGTTGAACACAAACAGAATGGAAGAAAACTTTACCATTTCGACAAAAATGGTGAAAATGATAAGCCTAACAAGGGAGAACCGTCAGTAAACGGACAGGTAGACACAGACAGACAATACCATATCACAATCCATGTTATCCGTTCCATGGCACCGTTATTTAGATGATCGTGTATCGCGTCGAGCTAACGCATGTAGCATTAGCAAGCCGCCCCAAAAGGCAAGGAATGGAATCACGCACGAAATCGCTCGCGACAAGCAGTTTCTCGTTCAATGCTCTGACGCGCCCCTCGACCTCCATGTACTCCCTCACGCTCTCGTATAGTCCACCAAGACTGGCTTCCGTCCAGAAGAGCTCGGGCACGTCGAGGACGTTGGATACGAGATTCACGTCGCGACGGAGCTTGAATAATCGACCTGTCAAGCGGAGGGCGTCCTTGCGCTTCAAGGAGAGCGCGCCGGACTCGGCGAGTTGGCGCGGAATAGAAAGTGCAAGCGGGTCTGAGAGGACGCGGGAAGCAGTGCTCTCGTACATTGCAAGTAGGGTGGACTGTGCGAGAGCATGTGCAACCGAGAGCTTAAGAAGATGAGATGGGGACTTGAAGGCTAAGCGAATGGTGAGGACACATAACTGAGAAGGAATGGAGAACGACATACTAAAGAAGTCATTGTATATCCTTGGATGGGGGATGGATGAATCAATCTGGATGTGCCATCAGTATCACTTTCCCGTTGGGCATGACAGTGCAATGAGACCTGGGAACGTACAGCAAAATGGCATTCCTCGATCTCCCAGTCGCTTTCCTTTATCATACGACGGAAGATGCCGGCATTGGCAAGGTCGTCGATAATACTTCGTTCTTGGGATTCGTTGAAACCATAAAATACGGCAACACCGTAAGCGAAGAAGACGACCTCGGCGATCGGCTCCTCTGACTCTGGTTCAGGGTCTCGTTGGGGCGAAGCTTGGTAAAGAGTGGGAGACCGAAGTTGGTCTCTCTCCTGGAGGTAGTCATGTTCTGCCTCTGTCTCCCCCGCAGCATCGGTGACGAATCCTCCATCCGCTTCTGTCTCTCCACGCGCCCCAGCCTCAGACTCTGTGGGGAACCTGAGAGTGCGAGGGAGATCTCTTTCTCTCTGAATGGGACTGCCCTCGGTGACATAACCGGCTTCCCTGCCTTCTGTGACATAGCCATCATCCTCTCGCCTGGATGATTCTTCTCGCGACCGTGGGCGCGAAGTAGCAAAGTACGACCCTTGGTAACCGTTCTCTTCGGCCTCTGAGAGGCGACTGAGATGCGCCTTGGTGAACGCGGCCGAGGAACGAACAGTCGTGGATTGGGAGTAACCCGGCAAGAGCGGTAAATGGTACATCTGTGCACGCGCACCACAGTCAGATGAATCTCACGCGACGCGGCGAATGGCAAGGGGGTGATACTAACCACATACATCGCCTCGTCAAACACCCTCGGGTGTACGTTGTGTTCCCGCTTGAGAAACCCAGCGAGAAGTTTCATCTTCATTTCCTCTGCGAGACAATAGGCTGTGATGCGGTTGTAGCCAGCCTTTTCCCTCTGAACCTTGCTCATGCGCTCGGCGGCGCTCTTGTACTCGCGGACGAGGCCAGCGTCGGTCTCGTAGCCGAGGACATCTTCCTCTGGTGCGCCGGGGTAACCGGTGCCTGGAGGGACAAGGAGAGGCTTTGTCTGTGGAGCAGAGGGAAGGAGGACGAGTTTCTCGGTGGTCTTTGAGGTGCGGAGGGGTTTGCCGTTGACGGCGGTTGCGGGTTTTCGCTTGGGCTTGGGGGCCGTCGGTGTCTGGGCGTGGGATGCGATGCGGGGCTGTGGCGGGCGTCGGTACGTCGGACGGGCAGTCGGCAACGTCGGTTGGGGCGGCGTGCGTAGAGATTGCGCTGGCGCTGGTCGCGACATCTTGACAAGACGCGTGGGAAAATTGATCTACTTTCCGGATCCAGTTCACAAGATCGGTGAACCGATTGGCATGCCAATTGCCCTTATCTCTAACGGCCCGATCTCCTCAAGCGTAGCCAGCACTGGTGCAGCCTACGTCAAAGGAGTTCAACCTTACGACGAGACACCGACCCAACACGGATGTCAAATGTACGCTCGACGAAACTGAATCAGGGTTCTTCGGTCAGAACTCAAGGATATCGAGCGGGAGTCGAACTCGACAACCGTTTTCCCGTCATTCACAATACCGGCGAGTCCATTGACACTTCCGCACCGCACCGCCCATACTGTACGGCTTGCCACGATGGCTCAAACCCCAGAATCGCTCTCTACGATACGTTTGATCCTCGCACACTAGGGTTATCATCGCTGGCACCACCCCGTCGACTGGGGGTGCGGTCTCCGAGACCGCAGTCTTACTATGCTGTGTTGCTGGTCGACGATGGCATGTTATCTAGCAGAGTAATTCCTGCCAGTGGTGCATCTTCTGATGGGAGTCGGCGGACTGACACATAAAGTCTAGTTGTTCTCAGTATTCTGAGATCGTTCGTATCGCGAAAACGGGCTAACACAAATCATTCAACTGAGTAACTGCTCTCGGCATCCTGTTGGCTTGACAGGGATTGATTATTGCGTGGATAGCTCACAATGATGGTGGTTATCAGTTTGTAGACCGACCAAACGTTCTATAACCAGTAAAGCTAACGCATCTTGCCAATGCTGTCATTCGAAACGCTTTCCGAGTGGTGTGCATTCATTCCCACTGCGCGGTGGGACCGTCTCCACCATCATCATAGAATGGCTCTCACTTATGATGTGTTTCAGATAACGTTACGCGTCCTCTTTACTGGCAGTCTGTTCCCCATTCCCTCCCAGTCGACAACCGATGAATGTGTACCTCAAGAGGGGTCCAACTATAACTCACCATGTCAGTGTATCTATAGTTTGCATGTAGTGCGAGGGAACCGGCTAACTTGAGCACTAGAATCCCACGTGCGGTCACCGGGCCAAAGAAGATATCACTAACAACTTTGTTCGGGGACCGAGCATCAGAATTATGTACTGCCATTACCTCACTCCACCAGCACTCCCTCGAGCTTACGTGCAGTCTTCTAAATCAGCTCCACAGCTTTTGATGCGAATTGACAAACTGACATGGACAGACTCAGTGAACCCGCTCCAGTGACTCGTTCAAGCTATAATTACACACCACTGCCGTCATTCGAAGTGAGATCGGAAGGACCTTGACAACAGGGTAAGGGTTCAAATCCATTTCCGAACAATGAGTATACAGGAATGGACTCGGAGCACATTGTAGTTCGCACCTTGAAGAACGACAATGGTAGTCCAGGAGAACCCGTTCAAGTGCGCTCGAGGTTTGACCGCAGCGGGTCCGTATATCAAGCGTTGCTCGCGCCCTACAACCCGGCTAACTCTGCGGCGGCCTCAGGGATCACAGGACTGCCTTGAACTCACTATGCTGTGTTTCCGGTCGATCGCATATTTTTCAAGTCATCTAACCGAATGATTTCGTGGCGCGTCTGCTGATGGGCCGGCGGCGAGGGCATATCAAATCTAACTGCTGTCAGTATAGTGTCTGCATGCCATGCGCAGCTCCACTGAGCGCTGGGGAATTGCCGTCATCTATAGAATGCCTCTCAAAGGTCGTGCTGCGCCGCTTCGGCTAACGTTCAACACACACCATTTTTGCACATCACAGCATGTTTCCCTTTACCTTCAGGTCAACGACCAGAGAATGTGTATCTCAAGAGGGGTCGAACTGTGAGTTAAAGAACGACCATGTCAGTGTATCCATGGCCTGGGGGGTGCAAGGGAATCAACTAACTTGAAGGTAAATACTGACGAGCATCTCACGTACGTTATTATTCGCTCACAAAACGGTCGATGGGGCCAAAGAAGACATTATTAAGAACTTTGTTCGGTCCTCGGACCGGGGAAATAATCTGTTAGTCGATATTGCTAACCCCTTTGTGTGCAAGGGTATAAATACGACCTGTTGACTGCGTCAGTCGACAAAGCACTCGAGTTCACCTCCAGTTTTCTAATTCCCAACTCGATCACAATGCGTTTCTCTTTCTTCGCTCTCCTCTCTGGTTTGGCTGCACTCGCCGTTGTCAGCGCATTGCCAGTTGAGAACTTGCCGCCCGCTGTCCTTTCCAGGGACGTTTCTGAACCTACCGAAGATGGAGGATGCCACGAGAGTGTAAGTTCCCCGTATCGTGTCAATAAGTAACAAATGTTCACCACCATAGCAGCGTGTGATCGCCTGCATTTAGAAACACAGCGAGAATTCAGTAGAGGCCACGCAGTAAGTCTCACGTTGGGGAGGGGAGAAGAACAGTCTCTTGGATGATTGTATCAGTTTTTTTATGGCGTGGTGGATGAGAAAGTATGGTCCGCTGGACAGCAGTATCTATTTATTTTCGATGATGTGCTGGGTTTTGTCGTCAGTCTGGTGTGGAAACGAAATACAAACATTTCGATCGCTTGATGCCAGTGTGTCGTTGCAGATCGATAACTTGAAGGTAAAACCTATGAAGTGGCCTTTGGTTGTGTGTGGTCCTCACCACGCGCAGCAAAAGAACAAGACACGGGATTTATTCTTCACCAGAGTTCAAGGGTATCAAGCACACCCATTGACTCGACAACCGTTTTCCTGCCATTCAAAATCCTGTGAGTCCAGTCACTTGCATCTCCTTCTACACCGCCAATAATGACACGCAATAGCTCAAGCGCCAGAATCGGTCTCTCTACGATACGTTCCGCAACGATCCAGGTGAGCCTGTTCAGAACGCTAAAGACTTGCTCAACTGATCAATACATTGAACCTCCCTCGCACACTAAAATTATCATCGCTGGCACAACCTCGCCAACTGGGCCACGGTCTCAGTGGTTCTTGGTGCATCTTCTGATGCGAGTCAGCGGACTGACGTATCAAGTCTAGCTGTTCTCGGTATACTGAGATCGTTTGTATCGCGAAAAAAGCTAGCAAAAATTATTTAACTGAGTAACTGCTCTCGGTATCCTGTCAGCATGTCAGGGATCGATTGTTATGTGAAAGGTGCGTGGATAGCTCAATGATTGTGGTTATCAGTTTGTAGACCGATTACATGCTCTATGACCCGTAAGGCTAACACATCTTACCGATGCCGTCATTTGAAACGCTCTCCGAGTG
Organism: Imleria badia; assembly: GCA_015039435.1. Classification (NCBI taxonomy): domain Eukaryota; kingdom Fungi; phylum Basidiomycota; class Agaricomycetes; order Boletales; family Boletaceae; genus Imleria; species Imleria badia. The sequence continues at coordinate 121,094 of MU130780.1, read as the reverse complement.
GTGTGCATTACTCACTGGGCGGTGGGACCACCGCCACCATCATAGTTCTCGGAAGGCTCGCGATGCGTTTCACAGAACGTTACGCGCCGCATTAAAATTTTATGTCCTGTCATTGCCTCGGTCCTTGACAACGGGGTAAGGGTTCAAATCCACCTACCGGATCTCCGAACGAGAAGTGTCAGGAATGGACTCAGGGCACAATGTAGTTCGCAACTTGAAGAACCACAACGGTAGTCCAGGAGAGCCTGTTCAGGTGCGCTCGAGGTTTAGCCAACGGGTCCGTATATCAAGCGTTGCTCGCGCCCTAGGATATCATCGTTTACACAACCCGGTCATCTCAGAAGGTCACAAGGCCAGTGCTGCGCCGCTTCGGCTAACGTTACACACCATTTTTGCACATCGCAGCCTGTCTCCCATTTCCTTCCGGTCAACAACCAGAGAATGATTGTATCTCAAGAGAGGTCGGACTGTGAGCCGAAGAACGACCATCTCAGTGTATCCATAATCTGCGGGGTGCAAGGGAATCGACTAACTTGAAGGAAAATATGGACGAGCCTCATCTCACGTACGTTTGCTCACAAAATGGTCGACGGGGCCAAAGAAGACATTATTAAGAACCTTGTTCGGGTCCTCGGACCGGGGAAATAATAGTCGATATTGCTAACCCCTTTGTGAAAAGGTATAAATACTGCCTGTTGACTGCGTCAGTCGACAAAGCACTCGAGCTCATCTCCACTGTCCAGTTTTCTGATTCCCAACTCGATCACAATGCGTTTCTCTTTCTTTGCTCTCCTATCTGGTCTGGCTGCGCTCGTTGTTGTCAGCGCGTTGACAGCTGAGAACTTGCCACCCACTGTCCTTTCCAGGGACGTTTCTAAACCCACCGAAGATGGAGGATGCCACGGGAATGTAAGTCCCCCTCATTATGTCAGCAAGTAACAAATGTTCACCACCATAGCAGGGTGAGGGTGCATTCAACTGCCTTTAGAAGCACGGCGAGATTTCGGTAGAAACCACGCAGTAAATCTCGTATTGGGGAGGGGGAACTACAAAGAACAGTCTCTTTGATGATAATATCAGTTTCTTTTGATGGCGTGGAGGAGAAAGAATGGTCCGCTGTATTTCCTTTCGACGACGTTCTGGATTGCGTTGTCAGTTTGGCGTGGACATGAAATACAAACATTTGGATCGCTTGATGCCAGCGCCCATGGGTCGTTGCAGATCGATAAGTTGAAAGAATATTCACATAGCACGATATGATCGAACCGTTGTATAGTCACTAGGAAAAAAGCTGGGAAATGCCTTGCTGCCAGTGTCATCTTTGAGCTATCGGACTTTGCTCAGAATCCGGATTGACTTCCTGTAAGGTGTAAGCACCCACTGGCGTACGAGTCACGTACCAATGTCTCCCCCACTCCTCGCAGAGATACCTAGTAAGTCTTCACTGTACTTACCCGTACGTCGTAGTCGCCCATACAGAACAGTTCTTACGCTAAATGACTCATCAAGTTGCCAGTCCAATACTGGTTCAGAATGACGCTGAGGAAACTGAAGGAGTCTCGTATTGCCCGAGGACAAAGTTGTTCTACAGTGAAAGCGGTGCATCATGAGCCCCTAGACAATGGACTTTGTGCGGGTCCCTTGAAGGCACCCGAACAACGTGCTTTCTCCATTCCGGTTAACTGCAGTCAGTCAGCGACCAAGCTTTCGAGCTCGCCTCCCAGTCTTCTGTTTGCCAACTCGATCACAATGCGTTTCTCTGTCTTCGCTGTCATCTCTGGTCTGGCTGTGCTCGCCGTTGTCAATGCCTTGCCCGCCTTGCGGCGCGGCGTCCCTTTCGGGGATGTCTCTCGACCTACCAAAGTTAGATGTATGCTCGATGTAAGTCTCACTTATTATGTCAACAAGTAATGGATATTCACCATCGTGACAGCCTGAGGGTTACTGCATGATGTAGAAACACGGCAAGACTCAAGCGGAGGCTCAGTGGATCTGGTGCCGATAGGGGAAGAACTATTGATCAATAGGGTCGGTGTAGGCTTTTTATGGTGTTCTCGATTTCGTCTTGGGTTTGTGGGCTGGAAATGTAACACAAAGATTTGGGTCACTTGATGTACATGTCATGGGGGTCGATAACTTGAAAGAATATTCATGTTCGGTTCGTCGTATGGTCACTTGGAAATGCCTGTCGGCCTCCGAGCAGTCGGAGTTGGTCAAATAGTATCTCCCGCCCCCCATCTACTTTATTATCCAAGTCGATTTTGTCCACATCGCCGTGCTCACAAACAACGTGTTGCGAGTGACGCGGGATTCGAAGCGTGTCGGAAGTAGCCGAATCCCGACCATTGTGTTGACATGGACGTTGTACGTCGCTCGTCGTCGTTGTCGCCGTTCCCGACGCTGACTTGATGCAGGACTCTGAACATGCCGACGCAGCGTCGAGCGTGGACGACTGGCTCGCACGCTTCTCCTCACCCGCCGTCGCCTTCCCGTTCACTTCGCACAAGATACAGTCCATCGAGTCTCGCCGCGCGCGCATGTCCGACTTGCTCATATTCGATGTCCTCCTCGCTCGCGGTGGCATTCGCAGTCCAGACATGCTCTTCCCACCAGCAGACTGGGCAGCCCTCAGAAAAATCCTCGACGCAATCGATCAAAGTGTCTACGACATCCTCAAAAAGGACTGCTTGGTGTATATCCTTCTCAAGTGGGCTTGGGACACGGACCTCAAGGAAACCAACCCCGGTTGGGATGCCCGCTATTTACAAGATCGATGCATAGCCCCCCAGTTCGTCGCGTTGGCAGACGCGTATTGGTTGTTGGACACGGGCACTCACCTTGGTGTACGTCGGACCTCGGGCGTTCCATATTTCTTGTTTCTCAATCAGCGACTCTTTTTCGTTCTCTCTAGAAAGCGGTCTCCATACTTTCGGATGCTCGTCTGAATAGAGACTATGTATCCAAAATACTGCAAGCGCTCGCTCTCTCGGCTTCACCCGCTTCCTTTGCAAGCGGTACTTCCCCTGCTACCACAGCGCTCATCGTCAAATACGTCCGCACAGCAAAACCTCTACTCACCGAACCCGATGACATTGACCTGTACGCGCTCTCGCTCGCCCAACTGTCCTTCATGGACGCATGGGCATACCAAAAGTCATTCCCCGAAGGAAGCGATACCAGGGAAAGGTTACTCAGAAAAATGATTGGCTGGTGCTTGATGCGTACGTTTTTGGTTCTGAATCATTTTCCTGCTCAACGCATCCAACTAATTCACACCAGCAACACCAAAACAGGAACCCCTCGCGCAACTCCTTGCCTTCCCACTCTCGTCTTACGAACAGTCCTCTCTACACGCACTCGCCCTTCCTTCCCAATTTTCGACGTCCGCTTCGTTGTCCAGTGTCAACACGCACACTCCGGTCACACCATCCGGCCCTGTGCTATCCTCGCAAGCGATATCGATCTTGCAAGACCTCCTTTGTGTGCGCGCGATCCAGGCCGGGGACTATGTGGGTGCGATTAAACTCGACCGCCAGTTCTCTTCCGTTTCGCCCTCTCTTGGAACTGGAGCATCCTCCTCAAGCCTCGCTTCCCAAGCCACGTCATCAGGTCGGGACATGATTGACCGAAAATCAATCATTCAGGATCTTTTTGCAACGCTCCCGCCCGCGGAGCGAACGTTACTCGAAGACGAGATTGGCAAGGTTGCTACAGGTGTACGCGCCAACCCATCGTCAACGCCGAGGCAAGGGGCTCCTGCTACAAGGAGACCCCTAGTAGCCGAGCCGAGCTTGAGCGCCAGCTGGGAAGACCTCGGTGCAGGTATGGGGTCGCCTACTCCTTCCACCTCGCTTTCCTCGTCGGTCGTCGGCGCTGGCTTTGCAGGCAAGGCAACACCTGTGCCGGTGTCTACGCCTAGCAAGGTAAACCCGTCACCCTTTGCGTCACGTGTGGCCCGACCCCAGCCAGCTTCCGGTCACCAACCGCCACCTACACCGAAATTCACGGCATTTGGGTCCCCGATTCCCTCCTCCACAGCTGTGAGCATGGGCAGAGGTGTCATCCCAGAGCGGGGCAAGACGCTGTTTTCTACCAGTGTAGTGGGTGGACCAAGCGCCGTTGCAAGACCAGCCACCCGTGTCTCGCTTTTCGACACCGCAGGAAGCGCAAAAAATGCCCAAAACGCGTTCTATAAGCCACCTTCAGCCCCGATGGCGAGAGCGTCGCTCGAAGTGGGAAATGCGCTGGCGAGTTCCAGCACCGCCAAAAGTACAGCGCCGGCCATCAACACGGCGAAACAAAACGGAAAGGCACAGGGAGGCGAAAGTGATGGCGAGGACGTGAGCATGGGGTCCAGTTCCGATGTCGAAATCATCGAAGAGGACCGTCGCGACGAGGCGGGTGGAGAGGAACACGACGAAGAAGCTGCGACAGACGAGGAAGAAGAGGACGCGGGCAACTTCATCACGAACGACAATAGCGGCGCCGCAGATCTTACTTTCCATCGGCGGGACGTAGACGAAGTGATGTGCGAGGACGATGAAATTGGACCGGGCCTTGGGTTCAGCGTGTTCAGCAGGATTAAGAGTGGGGCGCAGAATGGCAGCGCAGCTGGACCTGGGAAGAGGAGCGTGAGCGGGAACGGACATGCTCCGTATGCCTCTCCGCCACCTCGCGCTCGTGTCTCACCCTCTCGCCAAGGAGCCGAGAATCTGAGCACGAGTGTCAGTTCTACTACGACGAGTAAACGGCGTGCGCCGCCTGGTGCATTCCACCATGAGGAGGAGGAGGAAGACGACGAAGCCCCACATGATCAAAATGAAAATAAGGACAAGGATGACAATGAGGAAGAGGACGATGAAGAGGACGATCGGGCGTCACAGACCACACCCATTAATTCACCCCGCCGGAGTACGCGCGCTGGAATGCAGACCCAGACTCCTTCACGCCCTTCCGCTCGTTCCCAACCTCAGCGCGATTCAAAGAGCACCACCCAACCCTTGACAAGAACTTCTTCACGCCGCCCGAGGCCGAGTCAGACTATACCCGGCGCATTGATGGACGAAGACAATGATGAGCACGGGCAGGACCACACAGACCATACAGATGCCGACGACGATACGGAAATGGACGAGCAGGAGGAAGAGGACGATGCGATCGGGCCACTTCCCTCGCGCTCCTCGCGGCGCACGAGAAGCTCGGGGTTCTTTGGCGCGTCCACGGCCACGTCTTCCAAGTCGAAACCGAGCGCCAAATCGACGGCGCCCGCGAGTGCTGCCGCAAAGGGCAAGGCAAAGGCACAACCGTCCGAGCTGAAGACGCCAACGCGTAGGTCATCGAGGCTCTCGACGGCCTCGTCACTGTCACCGGACCATACCGAGGCTGCGTCGCCGACAAAGAAGGGACGGAAGAGTAGTGGCGCAAGGGCGCCTATTGCGGGGAGCGGCAGCGGGACGGTTGCGACGCGAAGCAGTGCGAGGCGGAAGCGGTAGGGTGGGTGCGGGGACGAGTTCAAGTAGATCTTTGCTTGCTTTTGTGTTCGAATTCTTTTTTTCTCGCTCTCATATGCAACTAAGCCGTAAGCTATCTCTGGATCGATGTGTGCAGGCTCTAGCTTGAAAAGCCATTGCGGAACCTCGATAACACGCAAGACGTCTCCCCCTTTGCAATTGCGCCTGTGTTGGTTTGTCTTCCACTTGTTTACTTTGAGCTCTGTCAATGCATTCATCCGCATTTCAAGCGCACAGAGCGCCGTCGTAGCATGTCTGACAGTTCTTGCGCAGCTGAGGCTTTGAAAGTCGAGGTCAGGAGTGCAGGCGACAAGCCATGTATCGACGTCCAGCCTTCGGGGTCATTTGAGTGCTTGACTTGAGTGGACTTGAGCACCTCCCGATCTCGTGATCTGCCAATCTTCAAAAACGATCAGACCCTTTGGCAAATGTCACTAACGCTACCACTGCTGAACCAAGTCGGCGAAGCCGCTGACCAGGCTAGGTATGATCTGGATATCGGGGACATTCCCTATGCATTTGAGTAGATCACGCCGAACATTGAATGTGGGCAGCCGCAACCACTGCGCGGCAATAAGAAGCTGAGAGTTAACGTTGAACATGGGTGGACGGAACTCGAGCCCTGCCCGCTTACTGACAAACAAGGTGAGTCGCGGCTCGCGATGATGACCCTCCTAGAGCGTGCGGTCGTCCCCGATCGACTCTGGTACCGTCGTGCTCGAGTTTTGCACCTCGGCGTCGCTCTTCCATCATCACTGCTATCATTCCCCAATCACTCCGATTCGCCCGATACGGCCTCATATTCTCGGTCGGGTTTGACTGACACTTCTGGGATTCGTCCCCGACCAAGCCCAACGAACCTTACATCGTCAAGTGCCAGTGCACGAGGGTGGGGCAGGATGAGAAGGCCGAGTATCGAGAGGCATCGCAGCGGGCACGGACAAGGTCAGTGATGACGTATGACCAGGGAGGTTCGACAGGTTATCTGACAAACCCCAAGTTGAATCCAGATACCCCAACAACGTACAGGTCGAACGAAATGGAAGCATCACGCACAGAAACATGGACACAGGAGCTGAGGAGGTTGGAGGGATGAGCCGAGACGCCATGAAACACGTCCCTTGAGGAGGAATGAGGGCATGATTCCTGCAATTTGGATGACGACGAAGTACTTTCTCAATGATCTGATTGATGGTTGAAAAATCAGTTCTTGAAATCCTGGAAACGAATGTATATTGTGATCAAAAATTGACATGTCTTCACTACGTGAAGGATATTTTTGTCGTGGACTTTTCAGTTACTACGGACTCCGGACTCCAGAACCCTCGTGTCTTTCAGAAAAAGGAGTCGGGAGTCGGGATTTGGCACTTGGCACCGCTACCGATAGCATAACCTTTGTCCGATAAGATAATTCGTATCGAAAACTGTGTTTGCTATTCGTCGTCGAATAACCTCGAGCACCACATGAATCGATGTTCAAGTACCACGTGCATGGACCGCGGGGTCTTCGCAACACCGATTGACGCGGCGGCGCTGGACGTGTTGCACTCGTGGCGGGCGGTTACTGGCAAACAAGGAAAATCGCCGCTCGCAATGATAGGGCTCTTAGGACACGCGGCCGTCCTCGATCGACTCTAGCATCGTCGTTCTCGGGCTTTGCGCCTGCTTCTATCTTGTACCATCACTACGACATGCTGATTCGCCCGATACGGCCTCGATGTGACCGTACAGGTTGGTTGGTCCATATTCTCGATCGGGTTTGACCGACCTTTCTGGATTCCATCTTAAATCTGGGTTGATGGCCTTGACGGGCCTATTTGCGGTCCTGGTAGGTGGTGTGGCCGATGCAAGTATATAGCGAATCATCTTGTACTCATTCGACAGTTACCAAAATGCATGATCACTGTTCCTTCCCTGCGTCGGTTCCCCTATGGAGAGTTAGCCTCGACTGGCGCTATTCACGACCCACTTACCCATCTTCATCGCTTCGGACGTCAGATGCCCCTTGACCAGTCACAACGCGATATGCAACGCGACATATCATTCCAAACCAAATAACTTGAATCACCTTCGTATAACGGTGAGTATACAACCAAATGAGCACAGTCAACTCACCTCTAGTGAGCCCAACAAAACAGACAATATCTTGTGCACGAGAGGGGAGAAATAATTGCCTCTTTCTGGTGCCCACATCTCGGGGACAAGGTGTACAGAGTCTACTATGGTAGATTTGATGATAATGACGGCAAGGACGTGTCGAGTGATGAACCAAGATATCAGGAAAACGACAAACGTCAGATCGCAAATGGTATATAGGTTGATATATCGCAGCATCTTCGCAAGCTAGCGTCCACGAGGTGAGAATCGTTCGATTACTTGATGTTCAAGAGGCACTTACAGGCATGAAAACGTCAGAGCAGTCCATCAACACCATGACAACGCACCCGATGCGAGTGAGATTGACAGCATAACTTGCGACCATGAGCATTATGGTAATGATATGATGGGCCATCATTTGGACGTGATCCTTCCTCCGAGCTTCAGTATTGAGGATTAACACTTGGTGGAGGTAGAAGGCGATCTGGGTAAGATAATAAAACTTGACGGTACCAGCCAGGGGAACGTGAGGGTAATTCAACCACAGATCTGAAGGATGCAACACTCGGGTGGGAAGGTTGCGATGCACGTACTAGGACAAAAGCGTGTTAGACCCGGGTGCTTGCTCGCGTCCCATTGATAAAAAAGTTACTTACGACGCCGAAAGTGAAGCTTGCGGTATAGTATATGAAAGACCAGCCTTGCTCGCCGAACCTCACCATGCTTCTATGGATTTTGCGCGCATCTCTCTTTGACATGGTAAGAGGCGCATGTTCTCCGTTACTGTGACTAGCGATGCCGTTCGGAACTGGTGAACTGACGACAGAGCCTTTGGGAGGGCCATTGAACTTTTGTGACCTTGCCCAATCACGAGTGAGCTTCCATTTGGCGAACGGTTCTGTGAGGTAGATGCGTGTTATGTCACGTAAAACCGCCATGACGGCGATACACGAGACGATGACACAGGCATCGAGGATGCCGGTAGCATAATAGAGAGAATCATGGAAGGAGTCGGGATGTGCAGGTGGGGTAGTGGGGTATGACAGGGTAAAGGATGGGACGAGAAAGGATGGGAGCCATTCGGAGGCCTGCAAGCAGTTCATGATCACGTCGCAGAAAGCGTCATAAATTTCTATGAGGGCCATTTTTTGAACTCGGGCGCGCTTGGTATTGAGTGTTGTTTGCCCAGTTACGTTTTGGAAGTAGAGCTACCTGTAACAGGATTTTCGATCTTGCGCCGCGGGCCCGTGCGATAAAGGCGGCGCACTTGTGTCGCTCGCCTGATCCCCTTTGTTCTTTGTTTACCTCCCGCAAACGATCAGGTTTTCTGTTAGATGTAGTACGGAATTCGTCATTTTAGATGTGCCTCCCAAGAAAATCGTGAAATATGATCATTGGTATGAGTTCTGTTGAAATTTTCTTGCGGCCTAGATCCCGACAAATGTGCTTCGACGATCGATCCACGTGCCACAAAGTCTCCTGCAGCCAGAAGACAAGTTAACGCAATCCCTGCTTCGCGGCGGCTATATATCGTCCAGAAGGATCACTACCACGGTGACGAGAAAGACCGACTTGGCATGCCAGTGGTCCCGGTCATTGTCGATAACCGATCAACGCAAGCCGCTTCTCTGAGTCGGTCAGGGTTGTCACGTCCACGATTGAACTCACCGACGAATTGGATGGATTCCCGAGCGGGTAATGTACGCGGTGTTTAAACAAATGGTACATCGAAAGCAAGTTAAGTAGGGGGTTCCAGTGGAAGTCAAAGCAGCACCGCCACCGGACTCGGCCGGAGCGATCTAACGACAGTCGCCTTAGTCAGCATGTAGGATGCTTGTTACACAATCTCAACACCCGTTGGTAGTGGTACGAATGGTTACGTCCAGCGCAACCTGTCTGTCTTCCGGACGCACGAAACCGCCGGTTGGACATCGCACCTCCGAAACACAGGAAGCAGACGATGCGATCTTCAAGCATGTACGATTCAGAACGAAAGCGAAAAGTAGAGATCAAGTGCTTGAGGTTGCAGGTGAAGCTCAAGGACGATGGGTACGTTTAACCTCTCCCTTGCCTCTGAATTCTTTCCTCGTTCTCGTTTCACTCTCTTATCTTCGTTCGTGTCCCCAAGCAGTTTTCTTTTCTCTCCTTTCCCTAAACAGCCTTGAGGAAACAGAGATCGAAGTCAAAGTGGCAGCGCTTTCTGAAGAGCTTTTGGTAGACCTCGCCTTGCGGCCTCTGCCAAACACCTAAGTCATCCGACACGCACGCCATTGCCGCCGCCAAAAGGGCAGAGTTGGACAAGATGGTTCGTGCACCCAGTACGCGCAGAGATTACGCCAAAAGCGAGGCCTTTGATCGTGAGGAGGAGGAAGAGAACAAGTGAATTCGGCTCATCGATCGCGAGGAGCGTTTCCCCGATGTTGAGGGTGTGTTCGACCGAAGTAACCTAACCCTAACAAGACGCCAGTCAACGTTGTTGACTAGAATGGTAACAAAATCCGTCCATGGGGCAAGTCGTCGATATACAGTAGCACTGGTACAAGTGGTAGATTGGTGAGCAAAATCAGATGGTGCAAGTTAACGTGACATTTGTCCGATAAGATAATTCGGGTTTCCCTATTGAAAACTGCGTTTGCTATTCGTCGTCGAATTACCTCGAGCGCGCCATGAATCCACAAGGGAAATCGCTGCTCGCAATGGTTGCGCTCTTAGGACGCGTGGTTCTCCTCGATCGACTCTAGTATTGGGTGCTCGGGTTTTGCATCTCGGCGTCAATCCTGAAGGCCTCCACCATCACTGGGACATGCCGATTCGCCCAATACGGGCTCGATGTGACCGTACATATTGGTGAGTCCGTACTCTCGATCGGGCTCGTTACCACCCTTTCTGGACTCCATCTCTAATCTTTGACGGGCCTGTTCCTGGTAGGTGATGTGGCAATCCAGTGAATACCGATTCATCTTGTAGTCATTACAAGGGCCTGAGGCTACCAAAATACATGATCACTGTTCCTTCCGTTCGTCGGTTCCTCTACGGAGAGTTAACCTCGACTGGCGCTATGCACGACGCACTTACCCATCCTCTTCTTCGCTTCGATCGTCAGATGCCCCTTGACCAATGACGACGCGATATGCTATGCGGCATAACATTCGAAACCAAATGACTTGAAGCACCTTGGTATGACAGTGAGTATGCAACAACCAAATGAGCACACTCAACTCACCTCTACTAAAACTAGCAAAATGGAAAAGGTCTTGTGCATGAAAGGGGAAAAATAATTGCCTCTTTCTGGTGCCCACATCTCGGAGACAAGGTGTAAAGAGTCCACCGAGGCAGATTTGATGACAATAATGAAAAGGACGTGTCGAGTAATGAACCAAGAGACGAGCAAAACAACAAACAACACATCACAGAGGGTATATAGGGCAAGATATCGCAGTATCTTAACAAGCTAGCGTCCATTGAGTGAGAATTGTTGAATGACTTGGTTTTTAAGGGTCACTTACAGCTATGAAAACATCGGAACAGTCCATCAACACCATGGTAACGCACCCACTTCGAGTGAAATTGTAAGCATAACTTGCAACCATGAGTGTGATGGTAATGATATGATGGACCATCGTTCGGACATAGTCCTTCCTTCGAGCTTCAGCGTTGAGGATGAACACTTGGTGAATGTAGAAGGCGATCTGGGTCAGATAATAAAACTTGACGGTACCAGCCAGGGGAACGTGAGGGTAATCCAACCACAAATCTGAAGGGTGCAATACTCGGGTGGGAAGGTTGCGATGCACATACTAAGGCAAGACCGTGTTAGACCTGGCCCTTGATAACAAGGTTACTTACGACGCCGAAAGTGAAGTTTGCGGTATAGTATATGAAAGACCAGCTTTGCTCGCCGAACCTCAGGATGCTTCTATGTATCCGGCGCACATCTCTCTTCGACATGGTAAGAGGCGCATGTTCTCCATCCTTGTGACTAGCGATGCCGTTCGGAACTGATGAACCGTCGACAAAACCTTGGGGGACACCATTAACCTTGATCTTTTCGCGTTGTGACCTTTCCCAGTCACGAGTGAGCTTCCATTTGGCGAATGGTTCCGCGAGGTAGATGCGCGTTACGTCGCGTAAAACTGCCATGACGGCGATACACGAGACGATGACACAGGCGTCGAGGATGCCAGTAGCATAATAGAGAGAATCATAGAAGGAGTCAGGATGTGCAGGTGGGGTAGTGGGGTATGACAGGGTAAAGAATGGGACGAGAAAGGATGGAAGCTTTTCGGAGACCTGCAAGTTGATCATCTGGATACTGATCGCTTCGTAACAAGTGGTTAAAATCTGCTACTATGAAGGGACTCATATTTAACTCGGGCGTTACTCGGGTTCGGCATTGAGTGTTGTTTGCCCAGTTACGTTTTGGAAGTAGAGCAAGCCGTCAAACCTGTAGGCGGTATGAAGGAAGACAAGATATTAAAGATATGCTTTGCATCCCAGAAGGCGGTGGTCGCTTAGTCAGCAAGAACACTCACCATACGGAATCGGTTTGACGACTGGAAGGTACATCTCAGCACCCGTCGGGTCGCAGTACCCCTTTGAATACGGATGTCTCTTGTTGTTTTCTTTACTACTGGCCCGAATGGCTACTTTTACGAGCTGTCTGTCCTCCGGATCCACGAAACTGCCGTTGGGCGTGCTGCGGCGTGCCAGTGGGACATCGTACTACCTCCCAAACACAGGGAGCCAGGTCAAGCCTGAGTGTTTGGAGTTGCAGTTGAAGCTCGAGGACGATGGGTACATTTAACCTTTGCTTTATTCTTTTTCTTCGTTTCCCTCTCGTCTTTGTTCGTGTCACTAATCAGTTTGCTTTTCTCACTTTTCCCTAAACAGCTTCGAGGAAGAGTGGCAGCTACGTGAAGAACTTTTGGCAAACTCGCAGCCTCTGCCAAATATCTAAGGTCATCCAACACGCACGCCACCAAAAAAAAGAAAAGACGGCTCGTGCACTGAGCAGTCAGTGCGCGCAGATACCAAGTATACCGAAGGCGTGACCGTTGATCGTGAGAAGCAGGAAGGGAAATTAAACAAGCGAATTCGGCTCATCGATCGCGAGGAGCGTTGGCTTCTTTAAAACTTCATCCCCATTGATCACTGATGTTGAGCGGCGTGGGACTGGCGTGGGTCAGGCAGAAGTAGCCTAACCCTAACAAGACGCCAGTCAACGTTTCAACGTTGTTGACCGGTCTGGCAACCAAATCCGTCCATGGGGCAAGTCGTCAACACAGTAGTAGATTTGGTGAGTAGAGTTTTTGTCTGCCATTTGTCGTTGAATTACCTCGAGCGCGATATGAATTGATATCCATGCACCACCGCAAAGCCCTCGCGGCGGCGGCGTTCGTTGTGTCGCTCGCGGCGGGGGCGGTTACTGGCAAACAAGGAAAATCGCTGCTCGCAATGGTAACGCTTTTAGGACGCGTGGTCGCCCTCGGGCTTTGCGCCTCGGCGTCCATCTTCCCGATCGGGCTTGACCGACCTTTCTGGACGTCATCTCCAACCTGGGCGGTTGTGGCCACGACGAGCCTGGTAGGTGGCGTGGGCGATCCAGTGAATACCGATTCGTCCTGTAGTCATTACACGGGCCCGAGGCTACCAAAAATACATGATCACTCTTCCTTCCCCTCGTCGGTTCCCCTGTGGAGAATTAGCTTCGACTGGGGCTATGCACGACCCACTTACCCATCCTCTTCATCGCTTCTGTCGTCAGATGCCCCTTGACCGGTCAGAACGCGATATGCAGCGCGGCATATCATTCCAAACCAAATGACTTGAAGCACCTTTGCATAACGGTGAGTATGCAACAAGCAAAGTACACTCAACTCACCTCCAGCGAAATGGCAAAAACATTCAAGGTCTTGATCACGAAAGGGGAGAAGTAATTGCCCTTTTCTGGCGCCCACATCTCGGGGACAAGGCGTACGGAGTCTACCAAAGCAGATTTGATGATGATGATGGCAAGGACGTGTCGAGTGATAAACCAAGAGACCACGAAAACGACGAACGTCACGTCACAAAGCGTACGTAGGTTAATATATCGTAGCATCTTAGCAAGCTAGCATCCATCGAGTGAGAATCGTTCAGCTACTTTTTGTTTAAGGGTCACTCACAGGTAAGAAAACATCAGAACAGTCCATTAATACCATGCTAAGGCACCCACTACGAGTGAAATTATAAGCATAACTTGCAACCATGAGTGCGATGGTAATGATATGATGGGCTATCATTTGGACATGATCCTTCCTCCGGGCTTCGGCATTGAGGATAAACACTTGGTGGAGATAGAAGGCGATCTGGGTAAGATAATAAAACTTGACGGTGCCAGCTAGGGGGACGTGAGGGTAATTCAACCACAGATCTATCGGATCCAACACTCGGGTGGGAAGGTTGCGATGCACATACTAGGACGGAAGTGTTAAACCGGGGTGCTTGTTTGCATCCCATTGACAAAAAAGGTTACTCACGACGCCGAAAGTGAAGCTTACGGTGAAGTATATGAAAGACCAGCCTTGTTCGCCGAACCGCAAGATACTTCTTTGTATTTTGCGCGCATCTCTCTTTGACATGGTACGGGGCGCATGTTCTCCATTCTTGGGACTAGCGATGCCGTTCGGAACTGATGAACCGTTGACAGAACCTTGGGGGACACCATTAACCTTGATCTTTTCGCGTTGTGACCTTTCCCAGTCATGAGTGAGCTTCCATTTGGCGAACGGTTCCGTGAGGTAGATGCGTGTTATGTCGCGTAAAACTGCCATGACGGTGATACACGAGAGGACGACACAGACATCAAGGATGCCAGTAGCATAATAGAGAGAATCATGGAAGGAGTCAGGATGTGCAGGCGGGGAAGTGGGGTATGACAGCGTGACGAATGGGACAAGAAAGGATGGGAGCCATTCGGAGACCTGCAAGTTCATCTGGATTTGACCGCGTCGCTGTACTGAGCCAAGAAGTGGTTAAAATTTTCTATGTATAACTCGGCCGCGGCTTTATTACGTTTGTTTGCCCCATTACGTTTTGATTTTTGATCTCCAGGGCCGCCCTTGCGACAATGCCGCCGCCGCCGCACTTCAAGATGTGTCGCTCGCCTGATCCCCTGCGCTCTCGTTTGCTCTCTGTTTAACCCTCCCGAACGATCAGGTTGTTTGTCAGATGCGGCGCCGGTACGAAACTGCTTCGTTTTAGGTATGCCGCATCTGAGAAAAAAAAAGGTGAAATATGGTTATCACCGGTCGATCAACATGTTATATGTAGGCAGGTTGAAGGAAGAGAAGATAAAGCAGACTAATCAACGCAAGTCTTATCGGTCAAGGGTGTCACTATAACGTGTACTGTGTCCACGATAGGACTCACCGACGAATTGGATGCATCGTAGAGCCGTCGCACTTTTTTATTAAAAAACAAAATGGTACATTGAAAGCAAGTTAGAGAAGCAATCCCACAGTGGGCCACCATTGGAAAATACAAAGCAGCACCGCCACCGGCCCCGGCCGGAGCAATCTAACCCGTTGATACCTTGGTCAGCCAAAACACCCAAACATCCAACCACCATGTACAACGGAATTGGATTGACGACTCCCCGTGGAAGGTACGTCTCAACGCCCGTCCGGTCACAGTATCTTTGACTACGGATGTCTCATGTGGTTTTTTCTAATCCTTTCTAGCGGTACGAATGGTTACGTCCAGCGCAACCTGTCTGTTCTCCGGACGCACGAAACCGCCGCTGACCGTGCTGCGGCGTGGGACATCGCACCCCCGAAACACAGGGAGCCAGACGAAGCGATTTTGGAGCACGAACGAAAGCGAAAAGTAGAGGTCAAGTGTTTGGAGCTGCAGTTGAAGCTCGAGGACGATGAGTACGTTTAGCCTCTCGCCTGCCTCTTTTTCTTCCTTTCACTCTCTTGTCTTGGTTCGTGTCGCTAATCACTTTCCTTGTCTTTCTTTTCGCTTGAACAGACTCGAAGAAACAGAGATCGAAATCAAAGTGGCAACGCTGCGTGAGGAACTCTTGGCAGACCTCGCCTCCCTCGCAACCTCTGCCAAAAATTTAAAGTCGTCCGACACCCACGCCATTGCTGCCGCCAAAAAAGCCGAGTTGGACAAGATGGCCCGTGCACTCGGTACTCGCAGAGACTATACCGAAGGCGAGGCCTTTGATCGTGAGAAGCAGGAAGAGAACAAGCGCATTCGGCTCATCGAGCGCGAGGAGCGGGACAAGAAAAGGGAGGAGGAACGGACGAGGATGCAGGAACAGCGTCAACGCTGGGAAACGGATAAACGCGAGCGGGACCGTTTGAGGAGGAGACAGGAGGATCGGGTGAGACAGGAGCGTGAGGCGGATGAGGTGAAGAGAAGGGAAAGGATGCCGCCGCCGCCTATACCGCACCATCGAGAGAGGGCGGGGCGTGACTCGTATAGGAGGGCATCTCCGCCCCGTCGTCGTGAGGAGCGCGCGCGAACACGCTCACGATCTCCGTCAAGGCCGCGCTCACCGGATCCGGCTCCCCGTCGCCGCCCGCGTTCACCTGCGTATTTCCGTCGGCAGTCACCGCCCCCTCGTCGCGCGCCGGAGCGTTCTGTCTCTCCTCCTCCTCGCCGCCGCTCGCACTCTCCGTCTCCGCGTCGATACCGTGATCGTTACGAATCACCACCTGCGCGGCCAGGACGAGACAGGAGCGAGTCTCCGGTTCGTGATGACCACTCTCCTCCACGCAGTGTCGATAGTCGAGATGAAAGGAGAGGACGAGATCTTTCCGCGTCACCCAAGTCAGTCAGGGGTCATGGTCGGTCGCGGTCGCGGTCGGCTGGGTCCTCGATGTCTGTCAGCACAAACAATAGTCGGTCTGGTGGTCGAAGTGATTAAAAAAACAACATGGATTCACAACGTTTTGCTTTTGTTTGTGATTACATGGTCTCTTGTCTATTTCTATCTTGTGTCCTTGTAAAATTACAGGTGATGTAGTGCCCCGAGTATCTTTCTCGATTATTTTGCTCTGGATAAGACATACGCACCCAGAAATTGGGATACGAGAATCACTAAGGCAGTGGTAACAGCTCAGTGGGGTAAAATAACGTGCCCGTCTCAGCTGTGTCGTACTCTGGTATTCCGTGGAGCGAACCCAAGAGTGTGCGAGAGTATTCAAAGCTCCGCGGTAACACGTACTGCGCGCTGATGCTGGTATAGGGGGTTAGGCTCCAGGCTACCATTTCGAAACATCGAAACGAGGCATCGGTCTGCGGCCACCCGACGGAGAGACATATCCAACAGTTGGCTGCATGGGACTACACGAGATCATCCGAATCTGCCAAGAAAGAGAGCTGCAGGGCTCACCTGATGCGGGAACGTTTGCCGCTCCGCCTGGAGGTGCGGGGGTGCCCGTGTGGTTTGGATGTGCAATGCTCCAGGTTCGGGAGAGACGTTCTCTTGGTCGGACATGGGTGGGTGTGCAAAGTTCGTAGGGGCTGTGGTTGGACGAGATGGATGCTAATAACCCCTAATTGTATTTATTTAAACTCGAAAGGGAAAAGCCCCGATCATGTATCATGATACAAAGTGGACTTCAGCGTGCCGTTGTCTGCTGCCCTCCTGCATTCTGCTTCAGCCGGTCGAACAACTGGGTGTCAGGCGCATTCGCAGCGGGTATCTCGAGCTTCTTCGTGCCTTCCTTTCTGCCTGTCCTGGAGTCACCCTTGAACCCTACAAAATACACTCTCGACAGATCTCCGCCTGCCGAATCTCCCTGTGCGCGCAAGTCCATAAGCCTGGACCCCATATATAGTAACCTCAAGGAAAAAGAAGGTCTGCACAGCAAATCCAGGCAAAGGGCATGCTGCAAGGTACGAGAGAACACGACTCACGAAATAGAGGCTCAACGTGTGCACGCTCGTAAATGCCGCTACCCTCAGCGGGTATTCCACAATCCCTGTCTCGCCTTCGAGAAGACTGATATCGAGATGTGGCTTGGTGTTCTCCGCGTCTGTGAAATCGATAATGTTCGCGTAGTTGGCAAAGATCTTGAGATGCCGTGGTGTCGACTCGCCGCCCCCTATTCAGTTATGCAGTTCGTCCGTGCATCCAAGTATGGTTCGCGAGCACCAGTCGATCGGAAGGGCGGCAAGGCAGTGTGTGAAGGCATTGACGACATAAACGGGAGAGGTATGAGCGATCGCAGCGTGGTGACGGGCGGAATACGCAAGGAGGGTACTTTACCGATTTTGAGTATGACGGACTTGATGCGCACGTTCTGGGAAAAGGGAACGTGTATGATCATCTGCAAGCAGAGTCGCATCATATCACCTCCTGGTTCAGCGTGGTTCGTCCTCACCTGATCGTCCACGCACGAATCTGCGAACTGGGTCGTATCCTCGCGATTAGACCATGGTTTGATGAGTTCCTTTGCCATTTCTGGGACGGCGAGATTCAGACCATGCACGCTGTCATCGTCGCACGGGTGCATGATCAGTAAGGAGAGTCGTGACACTGTGTAGGCTTACTTGTCCCGATCTATGTAGCTGAACAGGTTTGAATGGTCTGCGCCGGTCAGATCTGTAGCAACCGAGTTGGAGCCTTCATTCATCATGGCACTGCGTCAACCCTCTGACTTCCAAACTGGGACACTACAAACAAACCATACTCCGGAAATTTGGTCTCTACCAAACCATGAACAGGCTCTGTCTGCGGAGACCATGGAACCGTATCCCTACCCGCGGAATACGCCCGCTAAAAGCCTACTCCACCCCCTCGGGAAAACTTCCACAGACAGCCCAGGCCGAACCTGTGTCGACCACAACTCCCAATGCGCGGACACCCGCCTCTGTGCTTGGAACACCCCTCGCAGACGTCCCTCAAGACGGCTTCCTCCCCGACCTCATGCAGTATGACAAACTCCTCGACGAACACTCCGTCGCAGACTTTCCTCCCACCCAACGCGCCCCCTTTGCCAACCGCGTCATCGTGCGCAACGACCCCTCCATGATCACCGGCAACTTTTACGACACCTCTGCCCAGGCCTCACAAGACCCCTCTCTCGAGGACCGCGAGGGCATCCTGGACGAGGAGGCCGCGGAGCTGGAGGAGCTCGACGACGAAGAGACCATGGGCGACATACGCGACACGACGAGCGAGTCCCCGCTCACGCCCAAACAGATCGCCAAACTCCACATCTACCCACTCCTCATGCGTCGCGTCACCCAACAGACCGGAAAGGGCAAAATTCATTCCATGTACTCCCTCGTTGTCGTCGGCGACGGCAACGGCCTCGTCGGGTATGGCGAAGGCAAGGACCAGGAAGCGGCCGTGGCGCGCGAAAAAGCGCTTGCAAAGGCGCTCCGGTCGATGGATTACGTCGAGCGGTTCGAAAAGCGGACGTTTTGCACGGAGATTGAGAACAAGTTTGGGAGTACCAAGATTATTTTGCGCCCAAGGCCTGTCGGGTTTGGGTTGAGGTGTAACCCCAACGTACATCAGGTGCTCAAGGCGGCGGGTATCAAGGACGCGAGTGCAAAAGTATGGGGGAGCAGGAATCCACTCATGGTCATCAAGGCGCTGTTTAGAATGCTTCAGGCAGGTCATGCGCCGTTGGGTATGGGCGACGGCGTTGGCGGCGGTATGAGGCGGTTGGACAAGGGAAGTGGCCTGAGGAATAAGACTGCGATTGAGAGGGACAGAGGAAGGAAAATGGTGGATTTAAGGACATTGTGATCTTCTTCACCCTATGCTCATAATACTAGATATCCCTTGTTTAATTCGGGTTGAAGGGACCAGCACATCATGATGGTGTGACAAGGCTCGAGAGGCTAATCGTGTCACTAGCCTCAGTGTGAAAGGTGTACACAAGAAGGTAATTGTACAACAAATTTCGTAGTAGTCCGATAGCAAGTGTTTACACTCATGCATGATTGGTATCGCCCTGGGGACTCTCGACTGCCCAACTCCTGGTATTCCATGTACTCCCCCTGGTCAGCCCAGTCGTATGCTCGGAGCGGACAGCCGAACGACTAGATATGGCCGAGTACCGTTCGACTCTCGCTGGTGCCAAGGTCGGTTGAGAGGCGTTCCTCTTTCCCTTGGGGTCAGATCCATAGATACATGGAGTTGATCGACGCGCGCATTGCGTGCAGTGGGGACGGGAACGATCGCACTGGATGTTGTGCACTGTCATCGTGGGTATATGCGTCAGCGTTCGTCTCGTTGATACACCTGTATAAAGAGAAGGCCACCTTTGCATGCGTTGCAACGTGACGCTGGTGAACCTGGCGTGCTTGGAACGTCTCTGGAATGCGAGGCGCGTCTGAAACTCGTAGACGACGAAGTGCCCTTTGGTGGCAGAGAAAACGGCGCAGAGTCTCTCCTGCGCCCCACACCGGCATAGATGCATGACACCGAGAGTTGGGCGCATCTCGCACACGTAGGACGCGCATGGTCACATTGGACGTTACTCGCTATAGTCCCCGTAATTCAGCGACGTAACATCTGCGAAGAGTGTAAATTACCTTGACACTCGATGCAGGTCGCTGGGATCCGACCGCGCTCTTCAGGCGGCAGGTCGTCCTGCGAGGCCGAGTTTGAAGCCTCCTGAACGCCCGGGACATGTCCAGGAGATGTTGGATGTGACTGGCGCCGCAGTGCGGCCAGCATGTCTCGTAACTGAGCTACACGAGCGTCCCTCGAAATCTGGGTGCCTTTCTCGTCCTTGCCGGGCTTTTCGGAAGGCAAGTCCTCCTGCGAGTCCGAGTTTGAGGCCTCCTGAGCACTCGGGGCATGTCCAGGAGACGGCGGACGCGACGGGAGCCGCAGTGCGGCCAGCATCTCTCTTAACTGAGCTATACCAACGTCCCTTGAGACCGGTTGGTCGCCCTTCTCGTCCTTGAGCACGTCTCTTGGCTGAGAAAGTTGCGCCTTGCCCTTGCCCTTGCCAGTGACATCAACATAGGCACATGGCAAGCCTAGACGCTCGCAGTTCGCGCACTCTGGAAGGGCGAGGTCACATCTGATTTTTCGCACTGGAATCAACAATGTCAACATACATCGTAACGTTGCGAAAGTGGAACAATGTCACCTCTGCAAAAAACACAAGTGGTGGTGGACACATTGTTGTCGCAGAATCTTCCGTTCTGCTCTGTCGGCAGAGACAAGATAGGGACTTCCTTCGAGATTGGTTGAGTGCCTTTCTGGTCCTTGGCTTTGATGCCATGGCCTTCGCTCTGCACCATCAGGAGAAGCCCAGGATCGTGAACACTCAATGCATCTTCTTCAAAAAGGCTCTTGCCAGGTGGTAGGGTGCCAAGATGGGACGGTACATCTTCAGACCAGGAATCAAGGCGTTCGTCGAGAGCTAACGCATCGCAGCGCGTTTCTGCAGCATTGAGGATGACCACTGGTCCGGAGTGTGCGGTAGTATGGAGCTGAGAGAGTTTATCGGGGAGGAGGAATCGTTCAAAGCCTGGCAATTCTTGGATCACCGATGCCGCGAGGCCAGGATCTAGATTAGGCTCAATGGTGGGTAGCACTTGATGAGATTCGAAAGACTCGGAAAATGGTCCTATAGAGTCCAGAGAAGTGGCGTTTTGCGAGTGGGAACTAATCCGGGTGAATAAATATGAGTAGCAAGTATCGGAAAATTTCGGCTTACATTCGAATGTGGTATTCCAGTTCTTCGATACGCTGCAGCGTGCATCAGTTATGGGAGTGTCACAAACCGATGAGATGCGTACCTTCCAAGACTGCGAGCACCCTGGTCGCCCACAGCGAAACACTGACAAGGGCGTTTCCGCAATGTCTGGATGAGCAAGGTTGACGTGCTCCCGAAGCTCATGGGCTGTGCGATACGTAGCATGACTTGACTCTGGATTGGTGGATGGAGTACTCCCATAGCCACAGGCATATGGCTTCGCTGAAGGACTGTGACAGGACAGGTAAGATGCTGGTCAGACCTGTGATACAAGGACTCACTCGTCCGTATCCGGGAGATCTGAATCCGACAGCTGCGGAAGTGGTGTGTCAGACAGTACAGAGGAAATGTGTCCTTCCGAAACCATCGGCGTTCTGATCATCTCGTCGTCGTCGTCATTCTCGATCGTTGGGCCATCTGAATCCAAGTACACCGCGCCTCGAGGCAGGTCAGCTTAATAACGTATAAACCTTTTGAGCAGATCATTACCTTCGTCGGTGCATACCATATAGTAGTTGCTGATCACACCCTCTACAAGGCGGTCTTCCTGTGATAGTTCTCCAGGTTCGAGCAATCCCTGGAATAATATGCTCGACAATCAGAAGACTGTGGAAATGACACCTGACGAACCCTCTTGAGTAACGTAGTCCACTGACTGTCGTGGGTAATGGCGACAGTAGCCGAAGGAACCTGGATTATTGGTTTTCTATCACCTCGTCACTCAGTTACTGCTATATAATATGCACCTCTCGTAACAAATGCTGATTGATGATGTCAGAGGGGTGGAAGGGCTGTACATTTATTAGTCCTCGACAACTCAGCGCTGTGACTAGGAACCCACCTTTTCTACTTGCGGAAAGCGTGAGATCGTGATATCCTCACAGACTCGGACGTCTTTGCTTTCGTCCACCGGAATGTCGCTCTCGGTGGTATCCATGTTGAAGGTGCTACTTGCCTCTCGGAGCCCGAGCATTGGCCGTCGAACCACTTCTACTCCTGGATCCCCCACCCCATAGGTTCGAAAACCGCGACCCGCTGGAAAACTCGACACGGTAGGTTCGTACGGTAGGGAAATCTGGCCTGACGTTGACTTTTGTACCCAATATGCCTTCCCGAACAGCGATTTTGAACCCTTGTATGAACACGGTTTGGTTTGCCATCCCATTGTAGTACAGGTCTGAAGGTCCTACGCGCCAATCCATGGCATGCGTGGTCTCCCAGGTATAACTCGCTGCGATGTTACCTCGACCAACTTGCACAGCCTTGAACTGGGCCGAGGTTTCACCCGCGCCAGCTCCCTGCTGGTATGCAGCAAGGGACCACGAACGCGCCTTGTAAAAACCGGTAATCAAATAGAGGGAATCGTGGCTGATGATGCGACCGAGACGTTGTTCCGCAAAGTTGTACCAGTCCACCGCGTGTCGAATTGCTTTATCCATGAACAAACGTTCGTTGCGGAGATAGTAGCGCTCTGCGCCCTCGGGGAGAATGAGAACTGCGCCTTCGCGGGAAGACAGCGTGAATTCATAATTCAGGAGGCCCGGCTGCGCACGTCTTCGTGAAAGTCAGTACGAAGCTTGCATGACGTTCCTCGCGGTCGCACCTTTCTGTATCTTCATCAGACGCATCTGGTTCCCTCACCCTTGCCACCGAGGAAGTCGAAATGATACGACCTGCGCTCTCGGCTTCGGGAAACCTGGCAATATCCCTTGCGCTGAGGAGAATGGGGGTAAAGTTGTCGGGCACGCCAGTTTCGAGATGAAGCGAATGCGTAGGGGGTAAGCACACATTGAAAAAGACGTCGAAACTGCCATCTTCTGGGACGACGACACCGACATCTCCAATCTTGAGCCCTTCCCGAATATAGACATCTGGAAGGTTCATGTTGGGCTCTGGGGTCCACAGCGGGTATCCGCGACGTGAGACAAGATGCCTCGCGTAGACGTCCTGCGGGGAGTAGGCCATAACGGTTGGGAAAGACGTTGAGAACTTCGAATCATGAATCTCGGCGCTCGATAGCTACTTGCTGTATTAGTGGCGATGCTGAATGTCATCATGGCAGAGTATCGTCGAAGCCAAGGTCATTAACCGCTCACGTGTTACAGTACCACCAAGTCAACACTTCAGCGCTTCAGCTCCAACTGTACAACATGATCATGATATCATTTATCGTGAACCACTACCCCTGCAGCACATCGTACGTTCGCCACGGGCGCCAGAGTGTGCCGAGCGCAAAACTTTAAACTTAAACTTTGTTGACTGGAAACGGGCTATCATCGACAGACCAAAGTACTAACTAGTAGGCTAGTCTGGTGACCAGCCCGATACTACGGCTCCGAGTCCGTGGACGATACATTTTCAAAATCCATCCCAAATCCGCTTCCGCTGTCGCACCGTTGTCGTTGTCAACTCTTTGGAAGGAAAAAAAAGGTCAGCGACAACGCGTGCCCGACGTTCGGTGGCTCTAAGTATACTGAACAATAGCTTTGTTGTCTCTGATCACATTTCGAGTCTCGGCTTCAAGGATCGGTCTCGGCGATGAATCAGACATAGCGGTGGCCGGCTCCGTCTGCTTGTCTGGATCCCGAAACCAGGGCCCAAGGTCGATTTTTATTTTTGACCTTGCCGCGAGTCAGCCACTGGGGTGAGCTCGCCCTTTGGAACTGCACAAGACGCCATGCGTCATACGCAGAATTTCAGGCCCATCCACAGGTAAAAAGATCCTCCAACAAGACGCCTGTGCGCACAGCGAGCGACTCTCCACACGACAAAGTGGTGTCAGCGTTCCGAGAACGTACCCACAGTGTGTTCCGTCAAGTCAACCGACGTGCCCTGACAGCTCAATAATAATGGAGGACAAATGCATACACACAAAAAGTTCGTTGGCAGCTCAGGTTCGGAATATGGATCAAGCGGCTCGCGTTCCGTACAACTGCGACGCCAAACATGGCACCTCGCTGGCCTCACACGTGTTTTGCATGCCAGCAGTGCGATCGTATCTCAGTCAGCACAACCCGCGGTGCCTTCCCGACCCGAGGGCCCGATCTGAGACAGTGACCAGGTCAAATGCGCGGAAGTCTCGGATCTATTCGGCGCCGTTTGAACAATGTATCCTTATTGATTGTGCTTTTCGGAATTCGGGCCAGAGTAGAGCCTAGTATGCAAAGGTAACTCCTATCTTTTTCTTGCTTTGCTAAGCGATATGTCAGAAACGAGTCTCCATAAAAGGGATCCGAACTAGTTCCGCCCAGTTTGGCAAGCAATAATGGACGAAAGAGGGTGCAACTTGTTGGCGAGTTGCACCCTCTTTCGTCCATTCCGCTGTTCTAGAAGGTTTTTGCGACTGTGAACTCTTTATCGGAATCACGTGTGGAGACAAATGAATTGCGTTTCGTTCGTGCGTTATCATTGCTGATATAGAATGACGGGCGTACACCAGGTACGGTACTATACATACATTGCCGGATGCAGCAAAAAAAAGGAAGAGCAAAACAAAGTACGAATGAAAAAACGATGACAGGGTCGCGAACGTCGAAGAGGCTGGATATGTAATGCCAACCGATATGAATGAGACGAAGGGTGTGGAAGATGCGCGGTTTTGTACAACAGATTCTTTCGATCGTCTATATGAAGCATCATGCGTGATCATGTCGTGTATGGAAAGCAATAGAGAACGGCCGAATTCGGTAGGGAACGTCTGTGGAGAATCCTACGAAGCTCCGGTGGTGGCAAATAATTTTCCTGGCGAGAACCAATGTCGTCTCGTCCATGGTCGCGCAGCCTGGCGACACTGCTCGTGCATTCGAGCCGTCACCGTCGGGCCGGTCCGAGGCGGCGCAGCCGAGAAATGCGCAGACGGGGGTTCCGAAGCAGGTGGAGAAGGTGAACGACGCCAAGATGATGTAGGACTGGAAGTGAAAAAGGTATGAAACGGAAATGCATCCGTGAACGAACCTCTCCTTCCGCGATGGTCTTCCTCGACACTGCTGGGTGGACTTCGTGGTGGTGAGGAAGTACGGGGAAAGGAAAAGCGCCAGAGAGACGAGGACCACCGCTTCTCTTCACTCCCATTTGAGGATCGCGGGACTGGAATGGGCACAGGGGAACTAGGCCGAGGCAGTGGCCCAGAGATGCCATTTACGACATGTGGTTGTTGGGGGGGGAGTGGAGGATGTGCGGGAAAACTGCCCTTTTGGGTGTATGCCTCCTGCCGACATGTATTCATGACTACAGCAGGCACGTAGGGATTCATAGCTTTAGTGATGGCGGGATCGCGACGC
Organism: Imleria badia; assembly: GCA_015039435.1. Classification (NCBI taxonomy): domain Eukaryota; kingdom Fungi; phylum Basidiomycota; class Agaricomycetes; order Boletales; family Boletaceae; genus Imleria; species Imleria badia. The sequence continues at coordinate 95,480 of MU130780.1, read as the reverse complement.
CAAAAGGCCAGGTGGGAAGGCGAAGTATCGTCTAGCATCCTCTTGGAAGTAACGTCTAAGTCTAGACCCACTACGCTCTCAGAAGAGGATGACATGGTGGAGGGGTATGAAGACGCGTAATCGCTGTCTGGGTAGTCCCATGACGTCGGATCGGTATGATGGCTGCCAGGCGTCGCATAGACACCAAGGTCCACGCTCGACGGCATAGCAGAGGATGTCCAAGGGAGGGAGATCTTGGAGATGGAGTTGGGTGAGGAGAGATAAAAGCAGGAGGAAAATGGGGTGGAGCTTTCAACGGCGGTATGCATGGAAGAGAAAGTGGTGCGCGTGTTGTTACTACCCGTGAAGAATATTCGCCGACCACAGTCGGTGTTGATTTTGAGAGGCTTCGAGGGACCAAGCGTTGGCCTAGTGCGCAACATGCTGATGCCCTCGGGAGTGGGAGGAACAGAAGGAATGGACCCAGATGCAACAGGGGATAACGGAGAGTAGGTGGAAGGAGGGGTGCGAGGAGCTTCGTAAATTTTGAGAGGCTCGAGTACAGCTGACGATGGAGAGCGTATCGACGACTCAATAGCCCACGTTGCGTTGCACGAGGAATACTCCTCGTCCCACATCGGGTCCCGAATGGAGTGCCTTGCATAGTCCATCTCTGAATCGCTGTCCTTGCTCCACCGAGAACGAAGTTCCGGTTGTTCATCAGGCTCGCCAGGAGTAGAAGAATCCGAATCACTCTCAATATCGATATCGATCTCCCATGCACAGCGTGCCATGCTCCCTTCGAAAATGACGCCTTCTGCGTAGAAATGATCCACTTGCTGTATGGCAGCCCTGACCTCCGATAGGGTGATGCGACGGCGCCAGTCCACCTCAAGCATGCGACAAAGAATGTTATTTACTTCTGCAGAGATGGGAAGGACGGTGGGAAGGAAGTTAAGAGGATCCTGGAGGTATGCCTGGAAGGTGGGGTCGGATGAGGATGCCGACTTCCAAGGATTGCGGCCCGTGGCGAGGTTCAAAAGTATAATGGCCAAAGACCAAATGTCGTTGAATAGGGGAGAGTAGGACCCTGTTGGTGCGAACTCGCCACCCTGACACTCTAAATGCAGATAGCTAAGTCATGCATGACGAAAGTGGTGAAGGGGAAGCACGCGCCTGGGCTCATGTGGTACACGCTACCAGTGCGAAACTCCTCGCTAAACCTATCCGTCGTGGCGAGGCCGAAATCGGTGATAGCGACTCGAAGTCCGCCATCGAAGCAGAGGACGTTCTCAGGTTTGAGGTCCCGATGATAAATTCCCAGGGAATGGCAATATTCGACGGCATCAAGAAGCTGGAGGAATATATGTTTAATTAGGTGGTCTTGTCCAAGGTAACGACAATGGTGCAATATTTGGGAGAAAAGATCTCCGTCGGAAGCGTAGTCCATGACGAGGTAGGTGTAGTTGTGCTCCTCCACAACCCGGTAGAGGGAGACAACGTTTGGATGGGCAGACGCAAGGCGATGAAGGGCTATTTCCCGCATGTGTAATTGGCGCTGGCGTGAGCCACTGTGAACGTGAGAACTGATGAGGCACTTGACGGCGTAGTTGCGGGCAAGGGGATCTACGGCTCTGTAAACGACACCATAGCCTCCTACGCCAAGAACCTCGACGAGTTCGAGAGTGTCGTTGTCGATGAGCGTACCCAGGGCTGGGGGAGGGGGGGAAGTCGCGGAGGACTGCTTGGGCGGCATCCCGGGATAACACTGCAACGACGAGTGGGCGGTGGAGACCTCGGAGGTCGAGGGGAAGGCGTCCGAAGACGAGGAATGTGGTGAGGAACAGTGGGAAGTAAGAGCGAAGAGCGAGTTAAGCACGCCGGCAATTTAAATGAGTGAGGCCCCGTTGCAGCGTGGCTAGCATGAGGCAGCCTGACCCCTAGATGGTAGCGGCTGTTCGTGATAGACGAGAGGAAGGAAACGTTTCCTACAGGAAGGTTCGATAATGTCATGGAGGAGGCCACCTTTTCTATCGTCACTGACCACAGGGATCAGTCATCATTTCAATATCGCTCATCGAAGGAATACCCCTGAAAAGGCAGGAGTCGGGCGGGAGTGGACGCGACTTGCCGGTACTATTTGGGAGTGCAATGATCGGCATGCCAGGCGATTTGAGTCAGCCGAGGAAACTGTTGCCGCGGCAGGCAGACAAGAAATCAGACGGAAAAGTTGCGGGAAAACACAATGGAAATTACGAGTTTGGAAGGACACTCGATCAGAGATCCTGCTAGTCAGTAAATATGACTGGACCCCCTGGTCATGATCATACTGTCCTAGATCGATTGAGTCGACTGACTAACAGACACACAGAAACCGAACCGACTGACACAGCAACTCGGGATTACCTGGTTTGCGGGCTGCATTTAGAAAATAACGAGGCGGCACACCGCGCGTTGCAGAAACGCGTCGGTTTGCGTTGCATTGGACGTTGAAATGACGTTGAAACATGCCCACCCAACGTGCGCCGTGAAGGCACGTGACCGAGACGCGTCGCGTGGTAGGGGTGGTCGGAGCGGGCGGGGTCTCAAAATGGCAAGTGTGGGTTTAAATGCTAAGCGAGGCAGAACGCGGTTCACTTTGTGTTCCTCAACGTGTTGCACAGCGCCCACGCGTGTCCAGTCCGCCTCTCCCTTCAACACTCCACCTTCCTATCTCAATGTCCGTGCGCTCATTCACTGTCTTCCAGGACACACCTGCAGACCACCCGCAGTCCCTCGATGACACGGATGTACGGGCTATGACCCTCTCTGCCGCGGACGCAGCTGCCACATTACTATCCACTCTCGCTGCCATCGAGAAGGAAAACCTTCACCCCCTCACAGGTCAGCGCGCAGGTCCTACCGTAGCCTCAGAGACGAAGAAGAGAAAGACCGGCGCACTCGCTACAAAAGTGCTCGTCGTCTCCTCCTCCAAGAAGCACAAGGAGCTCAAGGGGGAACCAAAGAAGACGCGAAAGCCTCTCAGCTCTACTGGCAAGCCCAGGAGCTCCGACGCAAAGAAGAGCAGCTCCAAGTCGTCTCGTTCTTCTCGCAGGCCCTCTCCGTTACCACCAGTTGCCGAAGAGCACGACTTGCAGCGCCAACCACCCCGCCTCGCCATTTCTCAGATAGACATCGACTCTCGATGCTACGAGTTGACTGTCTCGCCCTTGGCAGACGTCTCGGAGGCCTATGATGCAACTCGCACCGGAAGCCAAGAGCCTGACGTGCACACGCAAAAGGTCCGTGCTCGTACTCCTTGACTATCGTCAGGTACTGACAACGCATCCAGGAAAAGTCGGTGGAACCGGCCGTTCATGACTATTTCTCTCCGTCGATGATCGACAAGCCTCTCCCAACAACGAATGATACCCCGTGCAACATTGACGAACACTCCCGTCATGCTAACGATTTCTCGACACCCGAACGCAAGCGCATATACTCCACCTTCACCTTTTCTTCGCCGTCGCCCACCTCGGAACGCTTCAAACAAGCGCAATCATCGCCAACATGTCCTGGTTCCCCGGCTTCTAACTCAGAGTGACGAATCTATTGGTCACTCGCAGCCTGATGCCACGACCAACTCCCTCATGCAATAACAAGCAACCTCCGACCAAAAGGATACCATTGCATATTTGTATATATCATCACTTCCATCTATTCCTAGCATCTCCACACCATCTTTACGATCCAGCATATGATTAACTTTCCTTGTTTTTCATGTTCTTCGTCTGGTTTGCTCGCTTTGCTCTTGCTTGTCGTTTTGTCATTCCAACGTACCCTTCTTGTTGGCCTGGGCCTCAAGCGCATACTTGTATTACCAGACATGCATCAATTTAATTCATATCCTCCACCCAGATGGTCCTTGATATTACCGTTAATCCTAGTTAACGTGCCTTTCCGCAGCTGCGCATGCTCTCCGTCACGTCAGTCCCTGATCATTATTTGTATTGCCGTCTGCTACTTGATGGCGATAAGCAGTAAGTTGCCTGCCTGTGTTATCTTTGATATTTGAAAGTGGTACATACCCTTGCCAAGACCTCTTATCAACGGGAGTATTGCTCGGACATTCGGCTAACTGGAGCTATCATACGTGTTTCAACTGGGCTCAAGATAGAATCTCAAAAGATTGAAGAAGGCGACGTTTTAATCTCACCACGGGCCCACGGTTCTTCCTGGATACTATCGCATTCTGAAGCATCTGTCAAGGACACTTCGTGACTTCGTCATGGGCGTGGCCCGCAAACTTACCCAAGCCCTTGAAATCACTCACGACCCGAGCCTCACTCTGGCCCAGCAATTAATCACCGTGAGTATGCCCTTTCTGTTCCGACAACACCGTTGCCTAACCATCCCTCTTTCAATCTCGGCTCTCAAGAATGAGGACTTGCTGCCTGTGGTCCCCGAAAACAGGACCTGGCGTGGATACAATTATGTTGCGTTGTGCGTTTCCTTTCTTCTGAACAGCAAAATCTATGACGGAGGTTGGGGTTCCAAACAGCTGGGTGGCAGACATGTTCAACATCAACACGTGAGTCGCTCGTGTGATTCTAAAGAAAAACAAACCCAAACCCTCTGCGTTGTTATCCAGTTGGATGAGCGTGTCGTCCATGATCCAACTGGGCATGGCTTGGTGGCACGCTTGGATCTGCGTATGGGTGGGGTTTGTTGTCGTGACACCGTTTTTGGTCTTGAACGCGCGACCTGGCGCAGTGTTCCATGTCACATTTCCAGTCGTCATCCGCACGAGTTTCGGAGTCTTTGGAAGTATGTGGTGTGTCTTCAATCGAGGCGCAATGGCTTGGTAAGGGCATCTGACAGCTCTTGTCCTCGTGTTCAATGTTTAAAAATGGAACTGCAGTATATGGTATGGGGTGCAAGCGAGCATTGGAGGGACGTGCGTTTTGGTGATGTTAAGGGCCATATGGCCTAGCGTGAATACTATCCGTGAGTGAATTCATCTCTTCCAGGGTATGGGCACACAATCTCTTATGAACACGATTGGAACCCAGCCAATTCACTTCCAGCTTCGTCCGGAACAAACACTCGGGATTTTGTGTGCTTCTTCTTGTTCTGGATCCTTTCGCTGCCTTTGTTATGGTTTCCTGTGCACAAGATGTTCGTAAGAGAAGGTCCTCGGTTCCAGACTCTTTCGCTCACGCCTTCTGGAAAGCCGCCACTTCTTTGTAGTGAAGACAGTGGTTACGCCCACTGCGGCAATCGTGTTCCTCATATGGTGTATCATCAAAGCACGTGGTATCGGTCCGATCGTACAACAGCCTGCTTCCATCCACGGACCCAATCTGGCCTGGGCAATGATCGTGAGCCTCATGTCGTGCATCAGCAACATGGTGACGCTTCTCACGTCAGCATGCCTCGTCTGCTACTTCGTCCCCATCTCACTTTGAAGCGGAACAGGAATGCACCCGACTTTGCATCTAGGGCAAGGACGCCCGCTGCGGCGCTTTGGCCACAGCTTTTTGCATTCCCCTTGGCATCTTCTATCATATGTTTGATCGGGATCCTGGTCAGCTCGTCTTCACAAGCCATATATGGAGAGGCTATCTGGTCGCCCATCGATTTATTGGGCCGATTCTTGGATGATAATCCTTCTCACGCGACGAGATTTGGGGTGTGGCTCATACCTTACTACGTTCACTTGCCTGATGTGGCTCATCGGTTGACTAGGTGTGGTTCATCTCCGCCTCCTTTGTTATTGCGCAGGTGAGCTACAAATTCTGCTACTCAAGATACATTATCATTACTCACACTAAATAATACACGCACCAGATGGGGTATGTTTATTTTATGTTACCGCAGTAAACGGCGATTCATGTTCCGCTCCTTCTCTCCACTCGGTTTTTGGCAATGGGTGCTTCGCGCGCATGCATTTGCGCAGAACGAATATATCCGCCAATTCAGTTTCGGCTGGGTGCGACCTAACCGCGCTACTTCCTCGTTTCATTGTGGGTGTCGTTGTCAACTGCGGGTTTCGAGATGATTAACCAATGCCGACGCGGTGTGGTTGGATCGATCGTTGACACCACTTTTTCGTGTTTATAGAATATCCGACGAGGTGGATACATTGCAGCTATCGTTGGCTTGTGCATATGTCCATGGAACCTGCTCAAGAGCAGCAATGACTTTACATCTTACCTGTCCGCATACTCTGTCTTCCTAAGCTCTATCGCTGGAGTCATGGTAAGCATCATCTTCAAAGCCATTATTTGTGCTCACAGTCAAGTGGACGGAACTCGCCTGCGATATTGTTAGGTCACGGAATATTATTTGATCCGGAAGGGTCATTATAACGTTGTTGATTTGTACCAGACGGGAAAGGACACTTGGTACTGGTACACGTACGGGGTAAATTTCCGGTGAGTAGCTTGAAACTCACTGACGATACCTATCCAGACCACTCACGCCGCCTTTTATAGCGCCTATGCTGCCTACATCTCTGGAATCTTGATCAACGTGGTTGGGTTCGCTGGCGCGAGTGAGTCGTTTCTCTTTGTACCTTGCCCTTTGGCGATGGTCCGTCACGGTCCGCTGAGAAAACAGTGTGCTGACACGATGTCGCTTCCGCGGATCTCCGTGTTATACAGCGGGCTACATGGTGCCGATTGCGGCCACACGGATCTACGACCTCTCGTTCTTGACGGGATTCGGCGTATCGTCTATCGTCTATTATGTGCTGAATCGAATATTCCCCGTCGTGGGTGCGGCCGCGGCGTTCGAGGAGATTGATGTGTCGGGGTATGAATCAAGGTCGAAGAAAGCCCACGCCGGTATTTGAAGGGACATTAGAGCAGAAGATATACTTCATCATAACCCCAAACTTACGTCGTCCAAGTACATGGTGGCGAGGCAACAGGTTTCCTTTTTTGCATATGTTTTCGGCAATACCCGGGCCGATGTGATGATGTCACCAACATAGGAGGAGATTTGCCTTGAAAAGGACGAGCATGTCGTCTGGTACGCAATCACCCCCGCTTGAAGCAACCGGAGCCCACATCCCGATGGGCATATCGTCCATCGATGGGACCTGCTCTAAACCCATGAAGGATATTGAACAACGCGCAGGTAGGTCATCGCATGGGATCAGAGGAATATGTCTGATTCTTTCCGTGCGAACAGAATACTTTAGTGACGCGGTATGTCGAACCCAATCACTTTGATGTGTTCTAGATCTCACGCGCATCACCCACGGCACTTGCATCCGAAAGGTCAAAGAACAGTATGCGCACTGCTTGCCCGCTCAAAAGTCCGCTCCGAAAGAGAAAGAGACACAAGTGAAGTAGAAAAGCCGCTGAAGGCGATGAGAGAGTGACATTCTGGTTTCATGGTTTACAAACGATCGATACTGCTGGTTGAGCTACGTTCTACTTTGTCTGTGTGCTAGTCAAATATTTGGACCACCACTCCTCGAAATTTGAGCAACCTAAATCGCCGACCAACTCCACTGTCTCTTCGGTGGACAAGTGACAATCTCTAGGACGTGCCACCGCATCCGCTGGGACGGAGCTGTCGCGGATAATGTGGCTTATGGGCAAGTTGAGGATCTTTCCAAATATCTCGCACATGTTATATTTGGTCAGGCATTCACCGGCTGAATAGTGCAGGACTTGGGGGAGAGGCTTGTCCAAATCTGTCTCGATTGTGAGGAGAAAACAGGGGAAGGGGGATATTGAACACCTACCCGACAGACGAACGAGGAACGAGGCTATATCGAGAACGTTGGTGGGGTACCTTTGCGCATAGTCATCCATCTTGTAAGTCTTCCCAGATTTATCCTGGACGACATCGAGGAGGACGTTGACCGCAGAATCTGAATTTTTTGGTGCCGGACCATAGCTTCATTGTCACCTCAGGTCAGCATGGACTAGTGGTGACTGGGTGCGACTTACAGCACGGGTACTCGAAGAACGACAACTTTGGCGCCACTCGCAACTAAAACGGCCTTCTCTCCAGCAAACTTTGTGATACCATAGTCCTGCAACGGGTTTGCCTCGCTGCCTGGTTTGTAAGGCGGGTTTCTCCCATCAAAAACATAATCTACATTCCAGGGGGTCTTCGGTGTGAGAAAGTACGTAGTGTTATATCCACCGGTCCTGCCGCATCGGCAACATACCTGTGGAGATGTATACAAGGGTGGCGTCGTTATCCCTGCAAATTTGAGCGAGGTGTCCAGGCACGTCCTGATTGAGCTATATGGGTGATGTTAATCACAAAACGCGGCGAAGTCTCGAATGCGCAGGCGGACCTTTACTGCGGCTGCGGCACCACCCTGAAGAACATTTTGATGTCAAATCACTGTTCGGGGAACTCGTTGGAAGGATACCTCAGTGACTTACTTCTTTGAATGCATCCGGCCGTCTTTCGGCTGCACAGTGGATTACCCCTGGAACGGTTTCGGCGCATCAGCATCGAATCAGTCCGAGCGTCGCCCGTTGTCATCGACATACAGCTGAACTTGTGTTCGCTAAACAACTTGCGGAGAGTTGCACCTCCCTGGGAGAGCAGATCGTTGGTCAAGTCGAGTCTGACGAGTCCCTCTTTGACTTGTGAGTACGATAAACCGACGGTGTGGACGCCTGCGCGTTGGAATGCGTTGTACACGGCAGTCCCAAGGACGCCAGATGCACCTAGGTGTGTTGTTGGTCCGTCAGATTAACACGGAAGACGTCGATGGTTGAAACCTGTGACTAGGACGCTCTTCATCGACTTTGATAACCTGCAAGAGACTATGGTTGCTCGATCCGACTTGATCGACAACTTGAAAGGCTCTCGATGGCCGTGTGTGTCACTCTGGGCCGACGGGCCGAGAATCCGAACGAGATTCACAGGCTGCCTATTGGTCAGAGATATCTACATGTTCCTCTCCTTTGCGTCCGCAGTGTAATCACCTGATAGTTGTCGGACATGATTGCTTTCGAAAGTTGGGTGATAGTCGAGTTCTGTGCAAGTCGTCAAACACGCTGCCCCACGGTTTTCAAGGAATCTTTTGGTATATCTTGACAGCTCCGTATAGAATGTTGCCCGTGAAATTCACGGATGTATCAAGTTGTCTGCTGTCTTCCTCAAAATATCTGATATACTCCAGGTGGCATTCGCCTTCCAGTGACCCGGACTCCGATTAGCTTGTCAAAATGAGCCTCGGAGGACGGTTACTTTGTGGTCTATCTGCCGATTTCACAAATTTGATCCTGCGATCGAATGGGCTAGTAGAGTAATAGGAATCGCCGTACCCAGGCTTGCACCCAGCTAGAATGCCTTCTTGAGCACTCTGTCGTGGCATTTACCAAGGGCCCGAACTTGTTTGGACAGCCTTGTCACGGTCACGTGCATCCGACTACGTGGCGGATGGTGCCGGTAATCATGGTTATCGAAACTTGCCACGCCTCGGGTTCAATACGGAGCGAGAGAGCGTTGGGTGGTTCGACAAAGTTTATCGAATATTATAATAATCATAACGGAGTTGACGAGAAGAAGCCTTGCAAGATATATCGATATCCGCGTGATCAAACGGCTAACAGTGACAGTAGCGTGCGGCTCACCTATCAATATATCTGGTCAGATAACAAACATTCCACGTCGAGGACAGCGGGTCCCAGATGACAAAGATATGAAGCATGGTCAAGTCGATTGTCCTACGACGGTTTGAAAGTTGACCTGGGACTCATGATCGTCTCCGTTCCTACTTGGTCTGATGATCCCATTGAGGAGACCATGAAGTTTATACCCTCATTAGCTTTAGACGTCTCGGAGTGCATGTACGAATATTAACCCTACCTCTATAACCATCCCAGACTTGGTCCAAAGTTAGGAGAGCCTACTAATTCATACCCATTTGCAGCGCCGGACCAGCTGGAACTTTAGATTTCGGAGCGCAGCTATCGTCCCGGGGTAGTCTTTTCGTCTCAGGCAGTTCCATGCAGTAGCACATGTAGGAATTCCACGCCTCCATTGGGTAACGTGTTTTCTCCAGCGCCGAGTACTAATACGGTTTGCGTTGTCGTTGAATAACCAGATGCTCACCCTTTTCTTTCGCTGTCAATCAGTCCCGAGTTCTCCGATTCATGGTCAATTGTCTCTTGAGTGGTCCGGTCAGCATCCTTCAATCATCAGCATGTACTCCTTTACCTTCCGACCTATGCTGAGCTTCCCCTAGACTACTCTTGTCCTGAAACAACCCCGGCTGTGCCTGTAGATATGTGAAATAAGTTTTTTGTCCCATCGCAGACCCCGGCAAGTTGAACCTCGACCCCTCAGGGTCCGTTTTCGCAGGAGGTATGTTTTGGGACTCCGGAGCCACATCTTTGGATGATGGTAAATCCCGACTTCGTGGAAATATCAGAAGGGTGCCACAAGAAAACCCGAGCGAGTCCACAGAACTTGCTGTAAGGGAATTTCACCCCAGCCCGGCAGTTCGCACATGGTGGCATCATGTTCCACCCAGCGTGGTAAATATTCACAGGAGGGATTTGCGATCATGACAACCGGCTGCAGCCACCAGTGTCACCCGGGCCGATTTAGACAGCTTCGCGGCAAGCGGCGTCAAAGGTTGAAGGAAGAACCTTCGGCCCACGCTGATTGGTTGGATCAATGTGAGTGAGACTTGTATCATAAAAGCCGCGTAACCCTTCACAACGTAAACGCCCTGATTTACCAGGGGGTCAAGTCTCTGGTCAGCGAGTCTTAACCTCCTCGTGGGGGGTTTCCTCTTCAAGGTTTGAATCATTTTCTATGATCTCAACAGCGCGCACTGGACTCAAAATTTATTGGCCACGCGGCTCGGAATCAGTCTTGGTGATGATGATCAACGGCGTGAACTCAACAATGACAAGTGGTGCGATCCGATCACATGGCTACGTGAGTAAACCAATCCGTGGAGCTGAACATTTTCAAGATGCGTAGACACGGACCCCCACGGTTGTGCTTCTGCCCTGTGCCAGATTAAGGTATGTCATCCGTCACGGTTGTACGGCAGGTCTGTCAAACTTATATCAGTCGGGACACTGGTTTTGGTGGCCGCAGGTCTCGTCTCTTCATTTCGGTCCTTCATACTTTTGAGCTCAGAATGGTACCACTCAAGCCGTCCCTTCTCATTCAATCCCCAGCGGTGCCCTCAAGCCACGCGCAGGCCGCGAGACTCGAGAGGCTGCCTACTTCTCATTCACGCATTTCATTATTTCGGTGGGTAGAACTCAGGCTCATGCTGGAGAAAACCCACTTATCCGGGTCTTCTAGCTCCTTACTTTTGGACATGCAAATATATAGCCCTTCTGTGAAGGTGGTAAATCAACATGGGCTAGCGACCTCGCAACCTCGTCCAGTGTTTGGTGACCAGGACAAGATTGAAGGAAAGGTTACGCTTGATCCCAGCTGTTCCCAGAACGGTCGCTTAACGATCTCTGTGTGTTTCCTCTTGCCTTCGTCCCTTCTCTCGGCTGATAGAGGATCAGCTGGAAGGAGCCTTTGAATACTTATCTGTCAAGGACAATGCGGACGACGAGTATCCTCGTAATCCGACAGTCAGAAAACACCGACATGTATTCTTGTCTTCATCGGCTGCTATCCCCTTTTCACCCACTCTTGATTCTCGATCAACCATTCGTGAGGCATTAAGCGTTCGCAAGCGGCCTAGTACATCGAGCTTGAAAAGTACTGCGTGCCGTGCTTGCGAGTTCAGTTTCGAGCTTCCTCGCGGGTCTCGGCCTGGCGAGGAGATGCCGTCCACGTTCTCATCCACAACTCCTACCCAGGATTCGCAAAAACAGTCGAGCACGGAGGAACTCGAGGTGGCATACCGAATCATGGTGACTTGGGAAGCGTCTGACGGGTCTGGGAACAAAGCCATGTAAGTCGATTACAGCATGTAAGATGGAATCTCACCACGTTCTTCCAGATTAGAAGCCCCTATATTATTCCAACCGGACACCGATTTCCAATCCGTTGACGGTTCCGCTATGCAACCGCAATCTTGGCTGGAAATGCCATTGATGCCCGAACGTCCTATTCCATTCAACTGTGCGGTGAGTGAATATGTGACTTGCTTTTGGAAACGAGGCTGATGGTTTCCATCTCAGGTGACACTTCCTCGCCCCCAATCATTTTATCGGTGTAGTTCCATCCCATATTTTGTTGTGTTCGCAACGAACACTAGATCACCGTGTTTAGTCAAGGAAATCGCCGCTGATGCGACGATAGTTGTATGCCTTATCCGTAAAATCACCATCTCCCCACAGCGAACGCTACAATCACCGACTCTTCCCGATACACCACCTGCGAGCGATGAGTCGGACAGCCAAACATCCCCATTCGCATCTCGGTCTAGACTGCTCAAACGATCAGTGAGGACACCTACTCGATCTCACAGTCCGGATGAATCCTTTTCCGCAAACAAACCGCTGCCCGAGCTCCCACGACAAGCCTTCTCCGTATTGCAAACCCTGCAGACACAGGTCGCTATTGGTTTCCCAAAACGTCCTCGGACGAACGACATGTCGCAAGATCTTCCCGATGGACTCTACAAAGGAAATGTGCGACTGTCAAAGGACATGCTGCCCAGTGTGGATTGGCCCGGAATAAGCGTCAAGGTGAGAGTTGTTGTTGCGCACGGTGATTGAGCGTATCTCACCCCTTTTGTCGTAGTACTACTTTGATGTTTCTGTCTTGGTCGGGCAAGACGCCGTTAGAGCGCGTGTCCCTATTAGAGTATATTAACCTTGCTTTATTGGGCGGTCTTTGGCAACTACATATGCCTGCCGGCCCGGGATTAAAGGCAGCGCTGCCCATCTGTTTTTTTATTCGCATTATACACCTTCAGCTCGTACTATATATTCTGCTATTTCATGCATTATTAGGTATTGTAGGGCATATATCACTCAACTTGTATATGCATCTTCTAGTAGTACTGCAGTCGTGCTGAAAGTGGCCCTGGGAGTGTCCCCCGCTTGGTTGATTACTACAAACGGTAGTCGACACGTTGCCAGGCATTCTCTCCAAGTACATTGCTTCGAACTTCGATCATAACAGTATCTGAACGACTCGCCATCCACAATCTCAAGTAGACCAATTGGCACATTTCACGAAGACGACGTAATGGACACCGCTGTCGAACACCCTACCACTACTTGGGAAGCAATGCCAGAAGGAAACGTGTTCTACCGACGTTTACAGCTCTACTCAATACCAGGAAAACTCCCTGACTTGGGCGACTTCATCATTTCTGGGTGTCGAGACGGTGGACCCATCGGTGCGTGCACGCTATTGCACCGAACATGCGACGACCGCGCGTGCTGATTTGCCCACTGCCTCGCAGCGCTCATGCGTGATACGTCAAAGATAATCGCTATCGGGCGCGCTGGTCCCGCGTTCTCGAGGTCTCAGATTCAAGTGTTTTCTTCCGCGGGCGAGGGGTTGCTGTTACTCAACGTAGGTATTGTACTGCTACTACACTTTGGGTGAGAATACTGACGCGCTAGCGGACAGTGGGATCAGGGGAGAATCATTCGGTTTGGATGGACTACCGACGAACGGTTGGTAGTACTCAACGAAGAGGGTATCTATCGATTATACGACCTCCAGGGCGACTATCAACAACACTCTCTCGGGTCAGAGGCTGCAGAAATGGGAATAATTGACGCTCGGATCCATGAGAATGGATTAGTGGCGCTGACGGGATCGTTGACGCTCCTGGAGATCAAGGATTGGGAAGGCGGTAAGCCGCTCACGTTGGCGAATCCTGGTGTGTGGGTAACGTGTGCGTGTTTGACGCGAGAGGACTAAACAACGGAACATAGGATTGTCCGAGCCACCCCATGCGTGGGCTGTCATCCCACCTGATCAGAATATCTCGCGACATGTTGAAGTGTTGCTGTCTGTGGAAACGACGATTCTGGCCGTCGATAACCTGGAGAGTCTAGACCAACGTGTTGCACGAGGGCCGTTTTTGAGGGTATCTCCGTCTCCGAATGGCAAGTTGTTGGCGCTCTTGAATTATAACGGCCTTTTGTGGGTCGTCTCGACCGACTTTCAACGCAGCCTCGCGGAATTTGACACCCAAACAGCTGGCGCAGACGGATCAGTCAACCAAGTCGAATGGTGCGGGAACGATGCCATTCTTGTGACGTGGAACGATCTTGCACTTTTGGTCGGACCGTCTGGCGACACTCTGCGGTAAGCCATTGTGCGTATTGAGTGTTTCCCGAAGAAATATAAAGTATGGTAGGTATTTCTATTCCGGAGCGACGTTTGCAGTTACAGAACTCGACGGTGTACGCGTCATCGGCCAAGAGGTTTCTGATTTCATACAGAAAGTGCCCGGTACGGATGATACTCAATGGACGTGTCACCGACTAATCCCTTCGTAGCATCGTCAATGTCGGTTTTCCGACCTGGTTCAACGTCCCCATCTGCAATACTGTTTGACGCTTGGGAGAGCTTCACCCGGCGTTCATCCAAGGCAGACGAGAGCATTCGAACCATTCGACCTGAACTTGCAGCGGCTGTCAATGAATGTATTGATGCTGCAGGTCACGAGTGGGAACCATACTGGCAACGTCGGCTTCTCAGCGTCAGTCCCTCACGACCCGGAATCGCCTTGCTTTGACGAAAGATAAATTTTCAGGCAGCAAAGTTTGGTTGGGGATTCTTGGATCTCTACAACCCTGGTGATTTCGTGGCTATGGGTCAGGCGTTGAAGGTGTTGAACTCGGTCAGGTTTTATGAGATAGGCATACCATTGACCTATTCCCAGTAAGTGAAGGGTTTCATGTTTTCGTCACCCTGCTGAGGGTTGTGCGCGGTCAGATATCAATACCTATCCCCGATGCATCTCGTCACACGGTTGACATCGAGAAATTTGCACCTTCTTGCGCTTCAAATTTCGTCGTACCTCTCACTCAAAGCTGACATCGTGTTGAAGCACTGGGCCGGCGCAAAGATTGCGCGCTCTAAATCCTCCACCACTGACGCCGAAGACGAGGAGTTGTGCAAGGTGATTGTAGACAAGTTCGAGAAACTCGGAAAAGGCGCCGTGAGTTACGCAGACATTGCACGTCGCGCATGGGAAGTCGGCAGGGCGGGTCTAGCGACCAAGGTGAGCGCGCTTCGTCATTGTCGTCCTGCCAATGTTGACTTGTCCAAAGCTTCTCGACCACGAGACGCGCGCTTCGGATCAGGTACCACTTTTGTTGACGATGAAAGAAGACAAATTGGCGTTGTTGAAGGCGGTGGATAGTGGGGATACCGAACTAGGTGTGTGTATATCTGTATTATCCTCTGGACCGAGTAGCTAAGCGTCTTAGTGTACCACGTTCTGTTGCACCTGCACAAGCGGCTCCCGCTTGGTTCTTTCTTCCGTCTAATCGAGGACGGGGGAGAACGCCTCGTACCTGCTAGCAGGTTACTCCAAGTGTATGCT
Source organism: Imleria badia (assembly GCA_015039435.1). Lineage (NCBI taxonomy): Eukaryota > Fungi > Basidiomycota > Agaricomycetes > Boletales > Boletaceae > Imleria > Imleria badia. The sequence continues at coordinate 80,035 of MU130780.1, read as the reverse complement.
CGGGAACAAAACAGGGAAATGCTGCGTGATTTCTACTATAGCGACGACAGAAGAGTGGAAAGTGCAGTACTTGCGCTGGAAGAAGCAAGTCAAATGACGGTAATGTGTTGGCTTTCGTTGACTTCGTTCACGTTGGTAATCGAGCAATTAGGATCAAGCGGCCACGATCACGTCTGTCAGAGCTGCGGAAAAGTTCTTTTCCGAGGATAAGGATCGCAGCTTCGAAGCCAAGGTGCGTTCAGAGTTTCCGGAGGCCGAGATTAAGAACATTGATGTTGGGATGCAGATGATGGACGAGAGCGCACGCTTGCTTGCCATGCAGCAACAGCTTGAGAAGGACTCTGATGGCAAGGTCGAATTCTTTGGAAAGAGCGTCTCTGAGACAATACGCACCTGTCTTATGAACGGGATGGGCAAGAAAGCAGACAAGGTCAAGAGCGAGTTCAAGGTCCCTGACAAACGGTGGGTCATTTTTTGCTAGAACGTTGTCCAGCTGGAATCTCATGCCATCTTTGACGTAGGTTCTGGTACATCAAACTGCATGCTTTGACGGCCCTCCGAGACTTTGACGGTCTTGACGCTTTTGCGCGTTCGAGACGGAGTCCGATAGGATACGAGGCGTTTGTCCGACATCTTGTCGCAGCCGGTCATCTCAAAGAGGCAGCAAGCTACGTCATACGATGCGATGCACCCAAGAGGGTAGAACTATATGTTCTTTGCGAAGACTGGCGTGCTGCCGGTAGAGAGTGCAAGGAACGAGGGGACAAGAAAGGACTCGAGTTTGTGTTTCTTGTCCTGCTGGCACTTGACGAGTCGTACTGATGCCTGCTCAGAGCACTGAAGAAACAGTGTCCAAATTCGTTGATCGCACGAGAACTGGATATTCTAAGCGCCTCGATAAAGTGAGGGTGGCGTGACAACACGTTGCGCTTCGTCTGTTTGTATAGCTTACCAGCCGGGCTTGTTGTGCCTTTTGACACCTCCGATTTATGACCTCGTCCGTGCTCGCGCGTTCGTCTAATCATCGACCCATCCAATTCGATAGTAAACACACTCTACATCATCACCATCCTGTCTCCATAACTTGTCATCATCGACCCCTTTACATTTACAGATGATCCTTTGGTCTCCTTACAGTCTGCCGTCATACGGGAATTGAATGACGGAAGGACGCCACGCGATTTGTATGGAAACTTCACGAACAATGGATTCTTTCGAGAGGATAGTAAGCTCTCCCAAGGCATGATCCTTTGAGCCGAGCCAAACACTGTAACCACTTTGATTGTCTTTTATTGTGCTGACTCGAACGTGCGCGTTGACCGTAGTGAAATACAGGGTGGTCGATTGGGTCATCGGGATATGAGAGGCAATCGCATATTCAAATAGCATTGTGAGATTCGTAAACGTGATCTCCGTGCCAAATATAGCGTCAAAGGGGGTCGACAAGATGTCCGATATCATCTCTGTCGAGTTGAGACTGTCGACGAGGATCGGGTGGGAGTCGGTGTCACCGGGAAGAAGGTTAGACCGGAGGTTGTCTAGCAAGGCGGGATAAAAATCTGTGAGCACAATGGCCCGGGACGCTTGAAGATGGATAGTATGATTTGGGTTCCGAGTCCAGGCGTGCAATAATTTTGCTACCGTCAAGCCGACGAGCCCAGTAGTAGTACCTGCGCCTAGCTCGAGGATCCGTGGCGCCGAGGACGCGACATGCCTAGACCAAAGCGGTCGGAATCCGGGAATGTTCTGCAATCACCTCAGGCTCCCCGAGCAGGTGCTTACCACGGACACCACCCCCGGTGTTCGGCAGCTGTACGAGGAACTCAAACGGATGCAAGAGAGCAGCGTGGTCGCTGCTAACCCCCTGGCCGCGCCTGAGAACTTGGGACGACCAAAGGCGTGATACAAAAGACTCGGGTATGAAAGACCGCTGCATTGGCTGGTCATTTTATTCGAACGTGCGACCGATCCTTGAAAGTCGTTAAACTTTACCTGAGTATAAACGTGGCGGGGGAAAGGGCAGGCGAGTCTACGAACAACGGCGCCCGCTGACATGACAGAATTCAATATACGATCCTCATCTTTGGGTGTACCTCCTACCCAGGCTAAGTACAATGCATTTTCATCTATATAACGAAGCCCCACATCATTGACTTGTATCACACGTTCTGTGTAGGATCGTTTAAGCTGACTGGGCATAGATCGTGCTGGAGACACACAGGACCTGACGGGATAATCGACAATCAGCGACCTTCGGATCATGACAAGCACGTGTAAATGATTGACCTCATCAGGGTACAGGTTCGTGCAGATCTGGTTCAGGTTCGGGTTGTTCTTGAGGAGCGTATTCTCCGAAATGTTGTGCACACCCGCGATGCCAACACAGGTGTCGTTGTATTGCACGACGTAGGTGGTGCTGCAATCTTGGCCGGTGATGCCCAGACAGATGACCTATACAGGGTTCAGAGTCAAGTCTTGGTACATATGGCGTCATGGGGGTTCACTTCGCCAACATAGAGGTTGTCGCAGTTCGGGTCGATGATCCCAGTATTCACAGCTGCGAGCTGGTAGCTATAGGTCCTCAAAAATGTGCAGTGAGTCGTAGATGCTAGCAGCGTCGATAAATCCAAGGCTTACGTGGAGACGTTGTGCGTGGCAGATATGCCGTTGCAAGTATCACCAGTAGCGACGGTCGCACTGCGATCGCAGTTGGCGGGGAGGGCGGCTTGGGCTACACGAGATTGAGAAACAAGTGTGAGGGCAGTGAGGAACAACATCACAGCAACACGCACCCTGAAAAGCGGTCGTAGCAGCGAACGCAAGGGTGGCGAGGAGACCAAACATGTCGATGAGAGGCAGACGAATGACAAGGTTCGATGCCGTTTCTCGAAAGATGCGACAGCTTTTATACCTTTGTTAAGACGCGTATTTACCCCTGGATTCTTTACTGGATGCGAATTCAACAGAGAAACCGGTAGTAAATACGCGTCTTCCATTTTGTTACGACGACGAACATGGAATTCGTTGACTCTGATTAACTCGGATTCGAAGTTGATTTCGGCACTACCATGACGTTCACGGAAGACATGGGAAGGATCAGAAGGGGATCAGAACAAGGAACCATACGGAATGCGTACAGGAGGAGACTAAACGGCCGTTGAGAGATGATCCGCAGCGACCATCGCGGCGTTCGTCCCAAGAACGCACCCAGACATGGCGTACAAGTGTCAAGCGCAGTAGTAGAATTTCCTGGCAAGAAAGTACCGTGTGTAGCACGTGCTGTTGAGGCGAGGCGGATCAAAGACCAGAGGCTTTGCAGCATGAGCACAGATTGCCGCCTGTGAGTCTGCGTTCAAATTAACGAGTGCTATTTGACTCAATCGTATGGGCCAAATTTATGCGCTGCGGGCATTCATTGATGGTGGACCGAGAGACTCTGAGAGAGAGAGAGAGGGAATGCGGGCCAACGACCTAGCTAACTGCCCAGCGACCGTGCTACTCCGGCATCTCCCGGCCCACTCCTACCCTTGCTCTCCTACCCTCTCGTGACGCGACTCCAATGGTGGGAAAGACGCCCATCACCCCCTTTTCGTCCCATCCACCACCACGATGAATTCAGATCATCCGCTTGCTCACCTGGGCCTTCGACACGTCCTGTCGCCCAGATTCTTTCCACTGCATTCCGCTCAGCACCGGCTTCGTTTGCATCAAGACATTTCACATGAAACCGACATCGACTCACTGGTTCCTGGAAGGAACATACCTCAGGACAACCTCTCTCGTCGTTGGTCGTTCCAAAGGCGTGACACGCGTGTCCTTTCTTGGTCTCTGAAGTTTTGCATGGGATGGGGTTAGTCCGACGGCAGGACAACAAACTCGTCCCAACGTTGGAAGAGTTTGATGACATGGACACGTAAGACGTCGATGAGGTTTGGAACCTCATTGATGTTTTCGATGTCATCAAACTTTCTTCGCCCATGATCCCTTGTCACAATATCCTCGCCCGCCGTTGTTGCTGGTTCCCCCGTGCAATCTACGCATCCTACGGCCCCGTAAAGTCCTTGTCACGAGGTCACTGGAAAAGCATGGGTGATATTTGAGTTGCTGACACCTCCCTCCTCTCGTTCTATCGTGACAAGGGGTGTCAGTAGAATTTGACTTCAATTGTGTGTTATCATTATCTTTGTTACATTTTGACACTTCCAGTACTCGTTTATGTACTGTACATATGTTCTTTATTTCTTATCTCCTCAATCGCACCGACGCAGCCTCCGACGTCACGAAGGAGCTTAACCTTGAGATGGGACACTGATCCAAGGCGGATTTGAATCCAACTTTACGCTCGACTAAACAGAGTCAGTGTGGTTCCGTCCCTACGATTCGGGTGGCATACTAGCAACTCGAAAGTATAATCTTTTCTTTTGGTTGTTACAAGTCCTGACCACGCGCAGCAAACCTACAAGACATCGGATCAAGTCTTTGTCAGAGTTCAAGGACATCAAGCGCGCTCTATCGAACTTGACAGCCGTTTCACGTCATTTATAATGCCCGCGAGTCTGCCCCTCCACACCGCCCATAATGTACAGTTTCTCGATGGCTCAAGGGTCGGAATCGCTCCCTCTACGATATGTTTGGCGGCAGTGCTACTTGTAAAAAAGTCGCTGGTTTTTGGGTCGCCGGAACTACAGATGGTGCGTCGGTCGAGGGTGCATACGCCATCTCCTCTGGGTCGTCGAGTCCCTGTGGCTCGTACGTACTCACCTGGTTGGATCACCTCGTCGCGGGTGGAAAGTTGTCACGAGTTTCTGTCCGCGCGACATTGGATTTTTTGAAGGCTTTCGTCATCGTTTTTTATTGTCCCCTCTCAGGCCCATCCGATTCGTTTGATCGTACAAAGCCTTCTCGAGGAGATGTGCCAGCTCTCCGAACTCGTCGGACCGACTCAGGGTACACGCGTGGCCAACGTTCAAGGTTGAACCTTTTCGCATGAATGCTGACGCGCTGAGGTACGTTTTGTCTACTTGCATGTGTCGCCGAATGCGAGGGCGGTTCACGCACGAGCATGTCAATGCTGCCGGAGCATCTCACGTACGGTCGCGGATCAAAGCGCCGACGAGCAGACACTATTATTGACGACCGAGCTCTCCGATAACACATTTTCCTGCTTAGTCGATATTGCGTACTGACCACGTTGCGGAAAGGGATAATGTATTTTATCCATACGTCCTGTCATTGCGTTAGTTCCCCCGCGCTCGTGACTCGATCGGACTTACGTTCCGATCTCAACTCCGAGTCGATCACCACGCGTTTCTCTCTCTGTGGTCTCTTATTTTCCGTGTTCGCCGCGGTCAACGTCTTGAAAAATGGTTACCTATAAAACACCAGAAGCGTTATATGTCCACTTCTTGGTTTCAAGGATGCTGCGGGATGTTTGGACTGCTGACCTCGCTCGTTATCAATTCTCGAGGGAAACTAGTGAGTTTGATGCCCGTTTCCAGCGGAATCTACTCCCTACGGATATTTCGGTCTGTTCATGACGATGAGACGTGCGCTGGGAATTGAAAGGCATTGAGAATAGAATTTTCGTCGATTTTGTTTCATTTCCAAATTCGCACTCGACAAGGACTCCGTCTAGATAACCTTCCACTGGAAGCCGCATGAGCGGTCTGCAGAGAGTTGGATGAGCACCGAACAAATCATGTAATTAAAGTTACTTACATGGCCGAGTGACTCCAGGTTCCACCAGTATTGATGCGAATTGACAGACCAAGTCTGGCCAGTGCTATCAATAACTCGTTACAGCGCACTCCTGCATCCGAGTCGGACGGCAGGGACCAAAGAAGACTGACTGTCACATGGGACCCAAACAAATCCAAGGATTCGAATGATATGATTTATCTTTTATTCGATATAGCGCGCCTACTAGTACGACTTCGTGGAAAGGTATAAATACGCCCTGTCAACTGCCTTGGTCAACCAAGCACTCGAGCTCACTCACCTCTAGTCTTAATTTCCAACTTGATCAAAATGCGTTTCTCTTTCTTCACTGTCCTCTCTGGTTTCGTTGCGCTCGCGGTTGTCAACGCGTTGCCAGCTGAGAATTTGCGGCCCGCTGTTCCTATCGCGGATGTTTCTCAACGAGATATCTGCTGCAGTGCTGTTGTAAGTCTGACATTTTATGCCAACCTTGAAAGAATACATGTTCACCATCACTACAGAGTGGTGATTCGGTGGAATGTAACACATCGTGTTAGCAAGGCAGCAACACTCCAGTGGCGACCATGCAGTAAATCGTGTGCCCAGGGAGAGAAAGAAAAGTCTGCTGGATGATAGCATACATTTCTTTTCGATGATATTCTCGATTTCATCTTCAGTTTGTGGGGTGGAAATGACTCGGAAATACAAACATTTGGATCACTTGATGGCATCATGTAGTATGGAAGACCGGGCAATCGGTGCACTCCGACACTTTGACACTAAGTACGCTAGTGCCACAATATCGAGATCGGCGTCATCGACTCTTCTGCGGCCTTGCGCTCGCATGTGGCAGTGAGTCATCACTGTTGAGCATCACAGGGGTCGCGTTGCAAAACCATTTATTGCGGTGCCCCACAAGCGGCAGCCAAATTTCGTGCCGGGGAGGGGGGAGAAAGAACAGTGTGCTATAAACAATATCAGTTTGATGGTGTTCTGCCAGGGCCCATTTCGGCTTCCGTTTATGGGTGTGAATGAAATACATTCATTTGGATCACTTGATGCCATGATGCGGGTATTATTGTAAATTGATGACTTGAAAGAATATTCGCCAACGATAGTCAGTGAAACTTGGGGGTGCTAGGCTGCCGTCGCAATCTGGCTTGATTCCGACTCGTCGCTGACGGTGACACCGGCAGGAACGTATCAGTCACATGATACCGTCACACCGCGTCGGTCACAAAGTTAGTCACAAAGGCACATCAATATGGCTCTACCATGAAGTACCCCAAAGTCGCTGGTGGGTCAAGCCATTGACTATATCGCGTGTACTTTGCGGTGACGATAAATACCAGGTTACAAGCTCGTTCAAGAAATCGGTGGGGGTGGCTTCTCGAGGTAACCTCGCTCCGAGTTGTCTCTTCCTTTGCTCATATGATCACGTTCGTCTCAGCGTGTTCCAAGCAGTAGACGTCGAAAACCACCAAGTGGCAGCATGTAAACTGATCTACATCACCGACAAAACGACGGATAAGGATCGCAAAACGGTGGACAAGGAAATGAAGATTCACGCTGCATTGAAACATCGCAACGTGCTCGAATTCATCAGTGCCGTCATCGTGGAACCCAAGTATCAACACCTCTACGTACCGGGCATCTATATGCTCCTCGAGTTTGCCGCGGGTGGGGACTTGTTTGACAAGATCGGTGAGTGTGATCTCGAGCAAAGGGTGGCGTCATAGTATTCACGTCTGCGACAGCCCCAGATGTAGGTACGGGCGAAGATGTCGCGCACCTGTATTTCAAGCAGTTGGTGGACGGCATGGCACGTTCCCTCTTTCTCGTATCCGATCGCGCCACTCACCGAACGTCGCGTAGCAATTCATCCACGCACAAGGCGTGTGTCACAGAGACCTCAAACCCGAAAATTTACTTCTCGACGCCGCTGGAACGCTCAAGATATCCGACTTTGGCCTTTCGGCTGTCTATAAACAAAAGGAGACTGGGAAGACGCGTCCTCTGACCGAGCGCTGTGGGAGCTTGCCCTATATCGCACCCGAGGTGTGTATGGCTAGTTCTCGTGCCTTGACGAGCGTGTTCATTAGACATACAATCGCAGCTGAATTACGGGGTAGCATATGACGCAGAGCCTATCGATATATGGGGAATGGGCGTCATCCTGTTCGCGCTTCTCGGTGGGAGTACGTGACGCGTGTGTTGACTAGTTGAGATGTTTCTGACCCTTTGTTCAGATACCCCATGGGACGAGCCAACCGATCGTAGCCCAGAATTCTGCAGATATCTCTCTGGAGAGATATTCAATGAAGCACCGTGGACCAACTTTAGTACAAATGCCCTCTGTACGTCGACTTTCTCATTTCCGTGACGGCGACAAACGTTTGTGTAGCTCTGATTTGTGGCATGTTGACACTGGAATCCGGAAAACGCATGACCATGTCCGAAATCTGTGGACATCCCTGGTTCACAAGGTAAGCAGCAAGATCAGTGGGAAGCCATCGTTCATCACCCCTATTAGACCGAGCCAGCTTGCTACACGGGGCGTACATGCACTGGCCGAACAACTGACCCAGTCGTTGCGCGACAATGGCGATCTTATATACGCCAATCCCGACGTCTCGGGCGCCGGGTAAGCGCTTTCGACACTCCGATGAGCGCCGGTCGACTTGACCTGCCTCGCAAGGTCACGCAAAGATGCCGACGGCGACGAAATCATGTCCTCTGCGCAATCCCAATTCACGCAATCCCTCCTCCTATTCGTAAGTCCGCACCCCATTCATTCCGTCTTTTCCCGACGGTCTCACTCGGCGCCAGTCCCAAACCCAAAGCGGCCGACGGTACACGCCACAGCTGACCCGCTTCTACACCGCGATCGGACCGGGGATTCTCGTCGACCTCGTCAAAGATAGCCTCGACGCGCTCGGGGTGAAACACAAGGACGCTCCCGTCATCGCCGGGTCGAAGGCGGTGCACCGACTTCGGGTGGGCGGGTACGACATGCGCAAGATCGTGTTTAAAGGGTGGATCGAGCTGGAGGTGTTCAGTCGGATGCAGGTCTCGGGGGCGTTTTGTGTGATGCAGCGGGACGTGGTGCGTCATCATGCTTGGGCTTGGAGGTGGCATCTTGATTGGGGCTGATTCTTTTTCTTTCGGGATAGGGCAATCCAATCTCTTGGAGACAGTTTTGGAAGGCGTTGATAAAGTCGCCGGCAGTGTCACCTCATGTCTTGCGAAGGTGCGATGACGACCAAATGATGACCACATGATGTAGGAATACGGATTTGAAGTATACTTTTGATTAGAGTGCAACTGAAATCTACGAGATATCGCCTTCAACCAGATTACTTATCACACAGGACCAGGTCACAACGCCAAGTTGCATTGACTGGTCAGGTTGAATCAATGCAGTCTAGGTTATAACGAGGGAAAATGCAAGGTGACCACGCACGGCACAAGTGGCAAAACATTGGAGTCGAAGATGGGATGATCTTGGCCTCCTAGATGCTCATGGATTACACAAAGGAACACCGAAATTACGTGGTACACTGAATGCAGATGATAAAAAGATATCGAGCCAATAAGAAAAGAAAAATAAGATCTACACTTCTTGGCTTGCACCCTCCTTCTTCCCTTTGCTGTAACGGATATCAGCTTTATAAACAATTGAGTGGAACGATGAACGGACCCTGTCTTGCTGGGCAGGAGCTCGGGGTTGATGAAAGGGACGACACCGCCCTGGGATATGACCACGTCACCCAGAAGTTTGTTCAATCTAGTACGAACGTTGAGTGAAGATTCTGATATTAGGACCCAACACATACTCTTCGTCATTTCTGATGGCGAGCTGGAGGTGGCGAGGGACAATACGTTGTTTCTGAAGGACTTTGAGCGCCATGATGGAGTATCGATTCCTGTGCCACACATACCTTGTTATCACGGGCGGCATTTCCAGCAAGCTCAAGAATCTCAGCAGCAAGGTACTCCAAGACTGCCGCAAGATACACTAATGACGGATATGAATCACCAATGAATGGCTGATAGTATAGAATAGATTCATACCTGGTGCACCGGCACCCACACGCTGGGCATAGTTGCCCTTTTTCAACAGACGATGTACACGACCAACTGGAAATTGGAGACCAGCCTTGGCAGAGCGGGATTGCGCCTTGCCCTCAGTACCGGCCTTGCCACCAGACTTTCCAGCTTTGCCTGTGGATCCGTGAGATTAAGAGCTGGACAGAAAGGCTATCTCGCAAAGCGCGCACCCTTTCCAGACTAAAAGGTACCCATGTGAGACGCATGTTGATCGCAGAAAAGAAGAGTGTCGACGAACCATGTTATTGTACAGATATACAGGAGGGAGTGGTAGAGAGTGGACGGTGGTAGTGGTAAGAGGTCAAGAATGGGTCGGTCAACAAAGTGTGCGCGACCCGCGTCATATATATAATGGTCACGTGATATATACTGCTTTTGCAAACCCCTGTAACGTGCACTGCTTCTACTAATGCCTTTTTAGTCAGCGCTCCTCATCCAAGCTCAGGCTCAGTGAAACGAAACTCGTCGGATATACTCCCTTCGCTCAAGTGCCACAAATCTAGTATCACCACTGGTCCGGTCAGAATTTCCGCCGCATCTATTGACTTGTCTCGCCCGTCATCTAGATTGCCAAAACAAGATAGTCTTCTCCGTTTAACAGCTTTCTTAACGAGTATCTATGAGTATGGCCCCTTATCGTTTCACCCGTATTCGAAGTTCGCTTATATCCCATTTGATTGCCACCAATCTCATGTCATGCATGTCACCTTCTTATACCTCAGTGGGGACGTAAGCAATCGCACACATTCACTCAGTTCATTCACGAGCCATCCTCCAACTTCTTTAATCATGTCTGCCGTGCCCTCGACACCATACAAACTTCTTTGGCATATGCCACCCCGGTATAGCCGGCAGACTAGAGCGTCGATGTCATCAAATTGATCATCTCATCCTCCGGTTCTGTCATGTCCGTCTGGGGCGACGGGACCACCGTTTCTCCTCTGCCAATTCCACTGTGGTCAGGATAGGCTCGACGTGTGCCTTTAACGTTCCTCATGGTCGGATAGACGATGGGAAACGAAAGGCCACGTGCGCACAATGGACAGCAAAGTAAAACGGAATTCCGATACATAGATCGATGAAAAATGGGTCGCGACGACGCTCCAGAGGCACCCCCGTTGCATAACGAAGGCTCGTCGAGCGATCCCTCCAGTTCGTCAACGTCCTGTGTCTCCTCACCGAGTCATACGTCGACGCACTTCCGCCTCGGTTGTCCTCTTCCTCACAACGCTCCACGGACCCCTGGGGCCGGTCTTCGCTCGATCAAGCGAGCGGACGGGACACCGTCGTGTTCACGAACGACGGATCGTTACTACCTCTGTGTCCGTGGGATAAAAGAGCGTAGATTTGATATCTACGACGATCTCCTATACCGTCAACTGTGCGTTTGAACACGTGGATCACTTACGTATCCACTAGCGAGAGTCCGCGCGGAGCTTGTTTTCGCGCCCGGTCCACGCAGCAATGCTATACAAAGTATCGCCCGGTGGCCCTAGTACCCGGATACGGAAGGTAGGAATTGATGCACATCCCAAGCACGTCAAATCTGGCGTGGCTATTGGCTCTTCGAACTCGTGTGTCTATCCACCGAGCTCCGTTCAGCCTTCTGCGAACCGTCCTTGACCAAATACTCCAAGTGATCTTTCAACACCGTGACTGCCTACCGGTTACTCCTGACGTCAAACGCGCGTTCCATACCGCTGGTCCCGCCACAGGGTACTTCTGAGCTATGGTCCATTACGCTCCGCGATCGTCGCATATGGAACTATGTAGGAGCTGGAAGCGGTGACGGTGAAGCGGTACTTGACCTATTTTTGAACTCGTGGTTGCGCACAGTGCTCGGCTGAGCGAGCTGTGCTCTAACTTCGTTAGAACGTTCCTGCATCACTTCATAGACCGCGGGAGCTTATCAGCGCTACGATCCGTCGTCTTCTCGTTCATTCCGTCCATCTGATCGACGAACCAATGAAAGTAAGCGCCTGTCTTTATCTCTGCTCCTAGTAATCTCAAGCGCATCGGGTTCAAAGGAAATGGAGTATCCATCAATCTTATTCCTCGCACCAAAATAACCTCTCGACAGCAACATGATCTCACCCTCCTACTAGTATTCCAAGGTTTTCATATCTCCAGCGCCTCATACTCTCGCGAGAGCGAGATGCCATCCGTTTCCGGTCCCCCCCCTAGCATGATCACAGGATCGTCGAGCCATTGCTTCACTGCCTCGAGGCCTGTCCATGCTCGACTTTGGACACCCCAAGAAGTTGGAGAGTTGCTCGCCTAGTCGAGCTGTCTGTGTTATAAACGCTGTCCATCGCCGTGGTCGGCGCTGCGTGTACGACGTCAGCAATGGGGTGGGGATGACATACGAGGATGTTCGAGAGCAGTTGGGCGTCTACGCTGGTCTCCAGGTACATCAGGCGATCAATTACTGGCTCGATTTCAGGTCGTGTGGTTTAAGTAATCCTCCGGGCGTAGGCACACCTGACGCAAGCAAGGTACTTCTTGCAGACAGCCTCAGTCGACCCGTTGCAAACCCCTGCATGCAGTTCTCCTGTAACGTTCGCTTCTATTGCTTTTTCGGCTCCTGGCAGTATGTGAACTATCGAGCACTGCCGTCCTGGTAGGAGTTGCACTCTAGTCTGGTGACCAGCCCGTTTATGGCGTGAACCCGCGACAGCCACCCTGTGGTACGTAGAACAACAGTTTCATCTGCTCAACAACCACTTCTTTGTCATATCCAACAGTAAAATCAAGCAAATCAAAATATCCACCGATCAGCAGCCTCGGAATGACCAGTCGCCGATACCAGTGACTCCTCTTTCATTGCCCTCCCGCATCACGGGGAATTCATCGCATATCTTAACACAAACAAAGCCGGTTCCGCACTGACATCCGATCGCTCGAATTTGAAGACGGAAGCAAGGCATTTCAACGTTTACAAAGTGATCAATTTACAACACCCCCCCAACAAATAGCATCAAGTGATCCAAATGTTTGTACTCCACTTCCACCGCACAAACTGAAGACAAAATCCACCATGAAACGGAAACTGATAGCATTATCCAGCGGACCATTCTTTCCACCCAACACGAGATTTGCTGCGTGAGCTCTTCTGGAATTCTCAGCAGATTCCGCCACAAATCTTTACTCCTCCCTGTCGCGACGGTGAACATTCACTGCTTGTTAGCATGAGACGTCAGACTCGCAGCGTAGCAGCATCCATCCGCGGTGGGTCCATCAGCATTCCCGGAAAGGACATCAGGCTGCAAGGTCTCAGCTGGCAATGCGCTGACAACGGCGAGCGCAGCGAGACCAGAGAGGACAGCGAAGAAAGAGAAGCGCATTGTGATCGAGTTGGGAATTAGATGACTGGAGATGACTGGAGATGAGCTCGAGTGCTTGGTCGTCTCAGGCAGTTAACAGGGCGTATTTATACCTTTCGGCAAAGTGCTCAGCTCGCAATATCGACTAATGGAGAAAACATGTTATTCGGGTGCTTCAAGTTCAACGGACCCGAACAATAATTCGCGCTAGACACTTTTCAGGATCGCTTAGGTGCTTATCAGCCCACTGGCCCATCATGCTTCTGGCAGCGCATCTTTGCCTCTAGGTTCGGAGGTTCTCCGAACTGGCCAGATCGCAATATCGACTAATGAAGAAATCATGTTATTCGGGTGCTTCAAGTTCAACGAACCCTAACAAAGCTCTGGATAATAAGTACCTGACAGCCACAGTCACTTTAAGTTCTTAAAGTGGCCCGTTTTCCTTCAGGTTAGTTGAATCCCTCGCACTGTGGATCCACTGACATAGTTATTGAACCTCTTTTGATATACACAAAATTTCCTTCAAGTTGGTCATTGCAGGAAATGAAGCAACAGGCTCGACGGTCAGCAATATAGACCATGTTGAGTCTGACAAACTGATATGATCAACGCGTATCTTCCGGTTATGTAACATCGCATGTAAGGTTTTCGAGATAAGTAAAAGCCTACCCATTGAATTTCAACGCCTCTCATATTAGTATTACATGAATGTTCTCGGATGATTTGGATCTAGCCGCCACCGACAGTACTGGCATAGCGTCCATTGTCCACGTAAGTAACCAGATTCGTCACTTCAGCGGTTGCTCGTACTGAGTCGACTAATACCTTCCTGCCACCTGGAGGTTTCTCCCTGGCTTCCCCCCGGGGCAGCGTTTAATCGCTTCTAACTGGAGGTGGTATGACCAAGTGACACAGGTATTGTTCTTCGACTGAACCATTTTTACTTCATTCCTTTACACTTATCGTTCGGAGAATGCGGCGGATGAGTAAACCCTTGACTTACCACACTGTCAAGACTGAGTACTGATCTTCCATTCCAAATGACGGCGGGGGTGGAGTGGTACTACTCGAACGAGTTCCTACTGATAACAATGTGAATGAATCTGTCAACTCGGATCAGAACTTTCAGAAGGCTTGCGGAGTTACCTCACTCTGTGACTGAACTCAGGCTTGAAGTTCCATTTCGAACTTTGTTCTGTTTGTTCTGCAGCTTCTGCGCCACTTATCGTAACAAAAAAAATGCTTAGTCGAAGGTTCCGAAATCCGGCATATCCATGCAACTTTTCGCGTAACAAACAAACCCTCTGGCAGTGACATGGGTCAACACCGTGACTCAACTGGCAAGATACTGCGAACGGTTAGATTTGATACGTCAACCCCGTGGTCACCACTGATCACAAGACGCGCAACGAAAATTACATGCCAGTGAACCGACTGGGAAAGTATGCTATTGTCGACTGGCGACACAGCATACTTGTAACCCGGAGGCAGTATGTACTGCAGTCTCGGAGACCGTACCCCAAGTTGACCGGGTTGTGCCAGCGATAGGACCGCTAGGGTGCGAGGAACGCCTAGTATACCGATCCGCTGACCAACACTTGGTAATGTTGAGATTGCGGTCTAAGATATCGTAGGGGGAGCGATTCTGGCCCTTGAGCCATCGAGTGTCGTAAAGTCGTGTATTATGAGTGGTGCGAACAAGGTAGACTCGCAGGCGGTGTGAGTGCCGGGGAAACAGGTTGTCTTTTTGAAGCTCGATAAGTAGGGTGCACTTGATATCCTTCACCTCTGACGAAAACTTGTGCTCATCTCTGCAAAGGTTTTACCTTCGTTCTCCAGTCGAAGGGAGTGAAACACCCTGATTCTGTCTGGTTGAGCGGAAAGTTAGTCCGTGTTAGGTCGGTGCCGCATCGCAAGGAACTAGGCTCCTTCGTACGGAAAAAGTTGTGGGTGGTGGCACCAGTGCCATTGAGAAGATGAACGGTAAGGGAAATTGGTATGCCGGTCGGTTGGCTGAACTTGCACCACGACTACGCGGACTCTCAGGAGCCCGGATCTGAGCATTTCTGAGAGCTAACTCGCTCGCGGTATCTTTCGTCCGAACCAACCCACTGGAAAGAAAGACGTCCATTCGGCCATACTTGATCGACCTTGCTCGAAAAGTGGCCGCTTTATTTGCTGTCTTTGGTGAACTCGGTGAACCGATCGAAGGGGCATGCACCAAGTCGTTTTGAAGTTCATGGTATTGGGCAAGGGCCAGCCCGGGATGATAGAAAGTGGGGTGCAATCCGAGAAAGTAGGCTGTTGAGACATTGTGGTCGAATCTCAGGAATTGTTATCGCTGGATGGTGTATCTGCGCTAGTAGCAATCGACTCTTTACACCCAACCCAAGGCCGCTGTTTGAACCGGGGTGGAAAAAACGTTAATTAATTTAAAGCTTGGCGCCTGACCGGGACCGTCTTGCAACATCGTACGCTCCATTTCCCACCTCCACCTCAAGGTAGTTTATCTGGGGATGGGTGATGATTGGAATTTAATAATCTCGGTTCCAGATCCTACAGCGGAGTGTGAAATACGGGCTAAAACGGGACTGGTTCAAAACCAGGCGACGAGCTCCGCTGTAGGATCTGGTGCATTTCGTAGAGAAGGGGGTAGGTCGGGTCACGTGAGTTTGTTGATCACGACAGGACCACGCTCGACTGCAGGATATCTTATCATGAATGGATAATATGAAAATTTATATGATGTCAGTTGTAGAGGACAATTGACTTATTATAAGTAGCACAACTCTCGGGTGCAGCAAAATGTTCGAAACAAAAAATGGAGTCAGGATGAATCGAACTCGGAAGCTTTGGCAAAAGGTTACTGCGCTTGCCAATTGCGGCGATAGTCCTTGACAGCGTAGGTAACACGTGTGTATATGAATAGTTGCTTACATCTGCATGGGAAAAAGTTGGTAGCAGGCTGGCTCGAACTCAGACACATTGGCAAAAAGTTGAGCGCTTTCGCTAGTGCACCACCGGACCTCACACATGGTAGCAACTCGCATATATATGAATAGTTGACAACACCTTTGCAGGCAAACGTTGTGAAGAAGTCCACACACGTGACCCGACCTACCCTACTCTACGAAATGCACCAGACCTTCTAGGGTACTCCATGCGACCGAACCCAAAAAGGAATTCCCACTTCGGGTTGACAAGTGGCAGTGTGCCAGTGACGGTAGGGAGCATGCGTGCCCTAGAACGTCGGGAACGAGACTAGGAATTTAAGTACATAGTGGTCACCTGACGCGGAATGCTACATTTCCCAATTTGGCTATGACATTCTTGATCCCGAAATGTTGGTGCAGCGTCCCGTGAGGCTACTGCAGCTCAGACACGGCACACCATTCACTCGCTGGAACTCGTCCTCATCGTCGAGTAGTATCAACAAAAAGGACGCCGGTGTCGATGCACCTCTTCCGTTGTTGCAGCGGCCACTTGGCGTCAAGGACCGGCCGGTAGCACATAACAAGACATGGGACGATACGAGAAAGGAGCTGATGGACCAGGAGACGCGTCTCGAACAGCGACGACACCTGTAAGTCTCCTTTCGTGCGTCCCTTGCTCATGTTCACCCCTCCCAGAATACACGAAGCCGGTAAAGGGTACTTTACGGATCTGAATGCTACCCGGAGGCACGGAGGCAAGACATGGATAGCGCCAAGTGTAATGGTCCGGGAGGACGTGAGTACCAAGATGTATCTTGTATATATCTGGCTGAGAACTACGCGTAGAAAGCACTGTATTTCCCCAACATTTCCGGCTCTCGATTAGACACTCGCGCGCAGACACACACCACCGATATTTGTCGCGGTCGCGTTTCTGTAATTGCTATGCTGTCCACCAGGATGTCAGAGGTACTCTGTGGATTCTTATTTTCAGCCATGATAGCTGATCAGCTTCAGGTGCACATCAACGGGTTCGTCTCGCCGACGAATGCGCGGTATGTGTCGAACCCGCTATACCAATATATCCAGATCAACCTGCAAGAAAATCTTCTCAAGTCGTGGCTGGTGTCTCTGTTCCTGTCGTCCATCGCAAGGACGGTACCCAAGGAGTTGCATCCGACATATCTAGTGTCCAGTCAGAGCGTCGAGTTTGTGCGCGAGCCTCTTGGCATGACGAACAAGCACGTCGGGTACGTGTACCTTGTTGACGAGAATCTCAAGGTGCGGTGGGCGGGGAGTGGGGATGCGAAAGCAGAGGAGACGCGGGCTCTAGAGACGTGTGCGGGTGTTTTGCTGAGCCGACTTGTATCCAAGTAGTACTAGTAGGAGGTTGTTTGTCCGTGTTGGCTACGTGTCAATGTCTCCCAGAAAATACAGCTTGACAGTGAACAGCGATGGCCGACCCCACACAACAGCTGCCTCCAGGTTGGGCTGCAGAATGGTACTCTCCCCGTCCCTCATTTCTTTCCTTCTCGCTCAATTATCTACAGGGATCCTGCTAACCAGCGATTTCTTTTCATCGGTCAGCTTTCTTCCGTTGTATCGAGTCCTCATTCTGACCTTGAACAGAGACTGCGACCGGAAGATCTCAGTGGGAACCTCCCCCTCAGATCCCAACTGCGCCCACAGACGCACACGCACCCTCCTCTTCCCCTCCCCCGGGCCATGCTCACGCAAAGCGTCGCCAGTACGCCGCCGGCCAGACACAAGCTTACTACGGTACCGGTGACGCCTTCCAAGAACCCTCCTACGGTGCTCCCGGAGTACAGCAGCAGCCAGCGCCTACTGCTCAGCTCTTCACCCCCGGCCTCGCAGCAGAGCAGGGTTTCGCAGGACAGCAACAGCCACCATATCATGCGCCTCCTGCCCAAGAGCCCCAGTACATCAATGCCCCCGGATTCGGACAGGAACCTGTTTATTATCCCCCAACGGCACCCATCAACCAGCTAGCCGATCAATTCAGTCAGATGGGCATGGGCATGGGCCAGAAACCCCTCCAGCTCTACACGACCAATCTGTTGACATCCCCACCAGACCCACGCGAGCTCGCTCGTCCGCCTCCAGAGATTCGCTTGCCGCCCAATTCGTGCATCACCACCTCGCCCTACGCGAACGCCGAGTACAGCTACCAACGGTGCACCCTGAATTCCATCCCGACCACGTCGTCTCTCCTCAGCAAGTCAAAGATTCCGCTGGGCCTCGTCATCACTCCTTACCGCACAGTGAAAGAGGGTGATCAACCCGTGCCATTGGTTGCCGACACTGTGATCGCCCGTTGCAGACGCTGCAGAACATACATCAACCCATACGTTCAGTTCATTGACGGTGGAAACCGGTGCGTCGCCTGTATCCTCATTCTTCGAGGCTTGATTTCATTGGTCGCATTTTGTCAAGTTGGCGGTGCTGTATGTGCAACATGTCGAACGAGGTCCCTCAGCTCTTTGATTGGGATCAGGGCCAGAACCAGCCTGGTGACCGATGGGCTCGTGACGAGTTGAATCATTCTGTCGTCGAGTTTGTTGCCCCGACCGAGTACATGGTTCGGCCACCCCAGCCAGCAGTGTACGTCTTCCTCATTGATGTCAGTCACACCGCCGTCCAGTCAGGTGAGGGGTCACGCCTTTGTCAAATGATATGGTTCATCATTGTGTTCAGGCATGGTCGCTACTGCGACGCGTACCATCTTGGAGAACCTGGACCGTATACCAAACGAGGACGACCGTACCAAGGTGGCCTTTGTAGCGTTCGACACGTCATTGTATTTCTTCTCCTTACCCGTAAGTGTTTACTGAGAATGGTCGATGATTGGTCTCATTGTGCGTGTCCCATGCAGCCCGGCACGACTGATTCTTCTATGCTGGTTGTCTCCGATGTCGAGGACGTCTTCTTGCCTAAACCGACTGATCTCCTCGTCAACTTGGCAGAAGCAAAAGCATCACTGGAATCACTCCTTGGAAGAATCAATGATATGTTCCAGGACAACCATACCGTTGGCAGTGCTCTCGGTCCTGCCCTTCAAGCAGGTTTCAAGTTGATGGTATGTATATCTACAATCACAGTCATTCTTTTTTGACGGCACTCTAGGCCCCCATTGGTGGGAAAATCATCGTATTGTCCGCTTCGTTACCTAGCATCGGTCCCGGTGCGCTCAAAAACCGAGAGGACCCCAAGATTCTCGGTACTTCCAAGGTGCGTTGCGGTCCCATTATTCATCAATTGTCCTCATCCCATGGCAAGGAATCCACATTGCTTCAAGCAGCATCACCGTTCTACAAGACGTTTGCTATCGAGTGTTCGCGTGCGCAAGTGTCCGTGGACATGTTCCTCTTCAGCTCAGCATACCAGGATGTAGCTAGTCTTGGTACGTACTTCCATTATAGACTTAACTATATTTGTACTCACTTGTGCTGCAGCGTGTCTACCCCATTACACCTCCGGCCAGACGTTCTTCTACCCCGCATTCAATGCCTCGCGCACGGAAGATGCCATCAAGTTTGCCCACGA
This sequence comes from Imleria badia, assembly GCA_015039435.1. NCBI lineage: Eukaryota > Fungi > Basidiomycota > Agaricomycetes > Boletales > Boletaceae > Imleria > Imleria badia. The sequence goes on along the minus strand of MU130780.1, from coordinate 60,408 downwards.
ATTCGGTGAAGTGCTCGCGATGCCGATTATGCTCGAAGCCGTTATGCGTGTTCGTGCTTCAAAAGGTAGATTGACTTCCTATCCATTCGGCCAACGTAATTTACCCCTTGCATTCCAGGTCTGCGGATGGCGTCGTTCCACGGAAACTTTTTTGTCAGATCTACGGACCTGCTCGCGATGCCAGCTGTGCCCACCGACCAATCATATGTCATCGAAATACAGATTGAAGATACCATCACCGCGCCATTCGTCGTCCTGCAAACTGCCGTGCTGCACACGACATGCTATGGCGAGCGTCGCATTCGTGTCATCACGCTCGCACTGCCAACGACGAGCAGTCTTTCGGAAGTATTTGCCTCCGCGGACCAAGTCGCGATCGCGACGTTGTTGGCGAACAAGGCCGTGGAGCGGTCGCTCACGCACAAGCTGGAAGACAGCAGAGACGCGATTTTGCAACGCATGGTGGACATCCTCTTATCGTACAAGAGTAGCATGACTGCTGCTGGTGCGGGTGCCAGCGCACAGTTGGCTATTTCCGAGAACCTGAAGATGCTCCCTGTCTTGGTTCTTGGGCTGCTGAAGAACGTAAGGTTTCCGGTATGCATCGTTGGACTCGTGACGCTTATATACGACGTCGCAGGTCGGTATCCGTCAAAGCGCTCAGATTCCTCCCGATCTCAGAGCATATGCTCAAGCGCTGCTGACTTCACTGCCGTCTCAAACACTTATTCCGTACATCCACCCCACATTCTATTCGCTACACAACATGCCTCCTGAAGTGCGTTCGTTTACACCAACGCATGGTTTACACTGATTTGTATTGCAGGTGGGTACTGTTGGGGAGAGCGGCATCATTATGCCAACACCTCTGCCTCTGACTTCGGAGCGCCTCGAACGACATGGTCTCTTCCTCATAGAAGATGGCCAGACGATCTTCATGTGGGTCGGTCGCGATGCGGTGCCGCAGCTCATCTTGGATGTGTTCAATCTACCCAGCTACGAAGTCTTGCGCGGTGGCAAGGTGAGTGTCCTGGACGGTTGTCATAATCTCATCCTGTATGCTCATTCATCATTCCAGATGACGCTTCCTGTTCTCGACAATCCATTCTCGCAACGCATCCACGCCATCATCCAAAAAACGCGGGAGCTGCGCAGGGGGGTGTACTATCCCCATTTGTACGTCGTCAAGGAGGACGGCGAGCCGCCGTTGCGGTTGTGGGCACTAAGCTGTCTGATTCAAGACCGTGCGGACGTGTTGCCGAGTTATCAGCAGTTTATCAATCAACTCAAGGACAAGGTGAATGGGGCCAACAATTATTGATGGGTGTCCATGAGCGGTGTAGATCGGGGAGTTGGCATAGAGATTCGAGAGGGTTTATAATGCGATGTCCTCGTTTTTTCGTGACGTTTTATTTCCTTTTTTATCGGCTTGCGCTGTCATGATTCAGACGGAGTAATGAAGGCGAATGCATAGACGAGGAACTGTGTTCACATTAAACTTGGCTTGGGTGGTTTCACTTCTTTTCGACCGAGCACTTCAGCATGAGAAGCCCCCAGATCTGAGAGCGCATTATAATAAGCGACTAAATCAATTCGTTGTCTCGACCTCGTTCCGAATTGTGATGCGGCTATCATGATGCATGTTTGGACGGAGAAACTTCGGAAAGCCGGTTATGTTAACCCCGGACCGGGACCGATTGTCAAACACAACATCAGTACTTGCCCTGGTGTTTCCCACTCCCTCGATACCGTTATCATGGCCCTGCTTGGGCATATAAATATCGTTGACTCGATTTTATGCAGGAACGATCAGCTCGCTGCAAGAATCGTCTCGTCTCGGCATGCAAACCACCAATGTTTCCACTCAAGGCGGTCCAAATCCACGGCACCCAACGACCCAGATCACTGACATCGAATTGAGCGACCTGGCGCGCAAGGCGTCTGCGGGCAATCCCATCGCGATAAAGCAAGCCGCGCACAAGGGTGGCGGCAACGATGTGGTTCAAACAAAGGCACAGCGCCTCCGCGCACGGATCCAGTTTGCGACACTCTGCTGGACGCTGTACCTGTCGGGTTGGAACGACGGCACGACGGGACCGTTGTTGCCACGGATCCAAAAAGTCTACAACGTGGGTGTCCTCTTGATCGTGCACGCGCCCGGAGATTTGTCGGATGTTTGACGTGTCCACTGCAGGTCAATTTCGCGGTGGTATCCCTGATCTTTGTGTTTGCTTGCATCGTGAGTGTCGTCTCCGTTGGTGCGCCTTGAGTGTTGACGGCATGAAAAGGGTTTTTTGACAGGCGCGTTCTCAAACGTGGTCTTGAATGATCGATATGGGTTTGGCAAGGTCGGTTTGGGTCGTTCTCGCAGGGGTCTTTGGATGCTGACGCGCAGGGTCTTGCACGATAGGTCATGGTACTCGGTACGTCGTCCATTCTTCCAGCAAGAAGAGTGATGTGCTGACTGTGTTGAATTCCAGGATCTATACTTCAAGTGATTGGGTACGCCATCGAGTCTGCCGCGTTGCCATTTCCAGCGTTCGTGCTGGGGTATGCCATCAATGGCATTGGTATGGCATTGCAGGTCCGTTGCGTGTATCGCGTGGTCTCTGCTGCTACTAGACTCCATTCCAGGACGCTCAGGCCAACGGTTTCGTAGCCAGCCTCAAGGACAATGCAGAAGCTAAAATGGGACTCTTGCACGCAGTATGCGCTCTTCCTCCGTCCATCGAACACTGCTGAATCAGCGTAGGCTTATGGTATGGGGTATCGTGCGTTGGGTCTGAGCGTCGTACTCACGCATGCAACGTTCAGGCGCTGGAGCGATGTCGTCTCCGCTCGTTGCAACACAGTTTGCTCAACTTCCACGCTGGTCTTTCCATTATCTTGCGTCGTTGGGAATCGCGTTGATAAACACCGTCCTCTTGATTGTAGTCTTTCGCTTAAAGGGCCAGGATGGTCTGTCTCTTTTACCGTGACTCACTCGTATTCAACGCTCACATTTCCCGAAGAGTGCTTGGCTCAGATTGGACAGCCCACCGGGGAGCAGAGTGAGAGTGATAGCGGAAACAGTCGCTTTAGACAGATATTTGCGTTGAAGGATGTACACCTCCTTGCGGTGTTCATTCTTGTGTATGTCGGCGTCGAGGTAACCCTCGGAGGTATGTCTGCTGTGATGACGTCTGTATGTTCTGCGTTGGATTCACGATGATCCTCAGGCTGGATCGTCACTTATATCATCGACGTCCGTGGGGGTGGGCCATCGTCTGGGTATATATCATCAGGGTTTTTCGGAGGTGCGTCGCGTCTAGGAAGACTTAGTTCCGTCCCACCTATTCGCCAATGAACAGGTTTAATGACGGGTCGTGTTGCCTTGTTGTGGCTCAACCAAAAGGTATGTCCTCTGCATCCATTGCTTCGCCTTGTCGGACTCCAACCCTTTCAGGTGGGAGAACGGAGAGTTTTGTTCGTTTACGCTGTTCTTGCCATTGGACTAGAGTTGGTCGTCTGGTTAGTACCCTCGTTGATCGGTGGCGCCGTGTCTGTCTCGATCATCGGTGTCCTACTGGGACCGATGTATCCGATCACGATGAACCACGCTGGACGTGTATTGCCTGCTTGGTTGTTGACCGGTAACGTCACTCGTTTCATCTACACAAAGACGCGCTACTGACGCGGGTGTGGCAGGCTCGATTGGATGGATCGCTGGCTTTGGTCAAGCGGGGTCAGCGCTGTTGCCTTTTATGACGGGCGCGATCGCGTCCAAGACGGGTATCAGCGCCTTGCAGCCCTTGTGCGTGTGTTAGTCTCTGTTGGCGGGGCTGCTCTTGATCTTATGCGTCGTGTACAGATTGGTAGCGATGATGGTGTTCATGACGGTGCTCTGGGCGCTCGTTCCCAGCAAGGGGACACGGCGCACGGATTGATGATGCGATAGGACAATGCTGCTAACCTCGTTGATGACGTGGATGCCAGAGATGTACTAATATGTGCACGATTGTAAAATGTTTATTCGCTTGTCTTGTTCGGATGTGATGTCGCTCACTGAGAAACGTGGACGTCATGTCGGTTAAAGAGAAGCGGCATGGCCTTTTGCCGGAATGCAAGGTTATGTGCGGTCAATGAAAAAGTATTGGGGCGGAGAAGGACCGCAAGTCTCCTGTCTGCATACATACTAAGTTGGCGGAAGGGTATAAAATTACTATAAATACGTCCTGTTAACTGCGTCAGTCAACCAAGCACTGGAACTCACCTCCAGTTTTCCGATTCACAACTCATTCACCATGCGTTTCTATTTCTTCGCTGTCTTCTCTGGCCTGGCCGCGTTAGCCGTTGTCAACGCCTTGCCAGCTGAGAACTTGCAGGCTGATGTCCCTGTGGCCACTGGCATACCGGTCACTGGACCCAAACATGACCCATGCTGCATCCTTCGTGCTGTAAGTCTGACCTTTTATGCCAACAAGTAATGCATGTTCACCATCATGGCAGCCTTGGGGTCTCGGTTGCGCGATTCCCGCAGCTTGTTGGCCTAAAACAAAAGCACCTGCAGTCACGTAGCCAATCTCATGCCGAGGAGGGGGAAAGGAACAGTGTTCTGTCAGGATAATAACATCGGTTTCTTTGTGATGGCGTTCTCGATTTCATCTTCAGTTTGTGGGGTGGAAATTAAATACAAACCTTTGAATCTGAGTCACTTGATGCCATGATTGGCGGCGAGTCGTTAGAGTGGGGGGGCCCTACGCGTTACGAGAGGTCCAAGGGCAGGAGGAGAGCAAAGGCCCGGGTAGGAGAGAGCAAGGGTAGGAGTGGCAGGTGTCCCGTAGAGTAGTTCAGGCTTGTCCCGTCCCGTTGCATTGCTGGGCAGTTAGCCAGGGCGTTGGCCCGTGTTCCCTCTCTCTCAGAGTCTCTCTCCCTAGCCGGTCCATCGTTGCAGAGCTATTTACCAACGATACGATCAGCTTGTCATGTGGTCACTAAGAGAGCTTGGAAATGCCTTGAGCGGCGCTCAGGTTTGTGCAGTTCACGAGGGTAAATACTATGGATGTGCGGCTTGCTGACCTCCGCGTGGTAGATACTTGTCGGGTCGAATCAGAGTGGGGACGATGATGTCGTATGCGGATCGATGTGAGCGATGTGCTGGGCGTCCAGTGGAGTTCGTGACTAGCTTCCTTTCATCCATGGCCGACCCACCCAGCCGTGCGGAGCGACAAAGCAAGGTTTGAGCGGGCCCAGGCAAGCAGGGGAGCGAACAAAAGAAATCCGGTCCTCGCAAACGAGTAAAGAAAGGTATTGTGGTTCGGATATTCGCACCCATGGCCCTTTGTCAGAGATGCGTGGCATATGTACTTGTATCTTCGTTAGCCATCGCCTGTACCATCCAGCAAGCTATGACGAGCCGAGCCTCCCATCGACTCTGCAATCACACGTCCCACCTTCGTCTGGCCACTTCGCCCCTCGTAGATCCAGTTCACCTTGATCACAAAGCTCGAGAGTCCTGCACTCGTCCGAGGTTCTTCGTAGTTGTCGCGAAACCCGGTGGAGATCTCCTTGGGGCTAATGAGGCGGGGCGGTAAACAATCACCGGCAAAGTACCAGAAACGCGTTCTCACTTGTGTCCCGTTCGACTGGTTATACGTGCAGTATAGGTTGTTGTTGCATACAACATTGATCGATCATTCAGAAGGTGGATTGGTGTTATCTGACTTTGACGGTCATAGAGAAGGAGCGACAAAGCGTACCTATCAAGCAGCTGAATATGACCGGGGTTACCCACCCGCCAGGGGGCCCTATTCCCTCGAGCGTATATCATTATATATAAAGCAGACGCACGAAGCGATACAGCTAGTTGGCACCCGCGGGACACAGTGCCCGGGATTCTATGTCAAGGTATGTAATCTATAAATGCGCAAGGATAAATGTCCACGTCAAAACACCTGGGCAATGCAGCAACTTATGCAACCCGTCGAATCGCTTGCACCATCGCACCCGCATCGATCGGGACCTCCTTGCTTCCCTCTTTCCCCGGTGGTACGACCGGCGGCAGCGCTTCGATGCCATGTTGCCTACAGTTCAGACATCGTCAGACGAACGCCACAGCACTAGAAAGCAAGACCCACCGCGCCTCCCACCACGCAAAATACCGCACACCCAGCGCCCCGGCCGACATCTCCGCATCCCGAACAAACACTCCCGGAGGAAAGATCTCCATGACCGTCGCACGCTCCGACGGCGGCACGTACACGCAGTCCGCCATATGCTCCCCATACACCCCAATCACCACCTACGCACGCAACGGCATCAGTTACGCACACTCTCCATGCAAGACCAATCCATCGCTCACCGTAGACTGCGCAATTGCACGCATGCGCGCCATCCACGACACCTCCGACGACATGACGTGCACCTCGTACCTGTCCCCGAGCTCCCCGAGCGCCTGCACCAGCGCCTCATGGTCCGCTGCCCTCAGCTTGGGTCCACCCACCGCGTCCTGGCGCGACAGGTACGTCACGACAGTCTTTGGCTTGGACAACCACGTCTTCTTCGGCGCCAGCTCGGCCACGCCCACAAACCTCGCCACGCTACGACGGACTGGTTCCCACCACACCTTGGACGCCTCCAGCTCGACCAACGGGACGGCAAACGAAGGCACGTCGGCCCGTGCGCGGCGGGCCGCACCTTGATCTGCCACAACCACGCGTGTGAGCAGAAACGGGACTTGCAAGAGGGCATAGTCGGCCCAGTCTTCGGCGTACATGAGTCCGAGAGTTGGAAAAGCCGCTTTGGGGAGCATCGGATGGAACCCGCTCGGGCCACGCTGCCGCGGAAGGATCGATTTATCCTCCTCGGGTTGGTCGCCCAACAGGGTGCGCACGTTGGGATAAAAGATGCGGCGGGGCGGCGGGAGCATCAGTGCATCGGTGGAGAGAGACGTATTGAGCGCGCTGTATGTCCGCCAGAGGGAAAAGAGGGTATAGTTGCCTGTGTGAGGGGGGTGAGCAAAGCGCGTTGCAGCGAGGGACAAAAACGAACTTGGCAATGCGTCCGTGACGAGCCAGCTCACGCCGTGAATGCTGCACGTGCGCGACGAGGATGAGCATGCAAACGGAGCCGAATGGATGGGAGTACGCACAGACCGCCAAATGATCGCATTGTCTCCCTTGCCTGAGCACGTGAGAGTATCTGCCAATCAGAGGGTCGGGGGACCGCTTGCGAGTCCTCGCTGGATGAGGCGATGGAACCGAGTGGGGGAAAGGAGGGGTCGTCCGTGACGACGAACAGCGTGCCGTTCGACATGAACACATTGTCCATGATCGTATACCCTACAGCACATCTGAGCGATTACACGACGAACAATCGCCGGCGCGCACCTGGCACATGTTTCAACACCGTCGTCGTCGGGATTTCGTCGCCCCAATCCAGGATCCCGTCGTTGACGCTCGCGGAGCCAAATATGTCTGGCGAAAACGACGCAGAGGTCGTCGTAGCGTCGAGGGCGTGTTTCTGTGCGTTTTCGGCGACCTGTTGCTCTTCCCATGTCCAGTTCCCGTAAATAACATTGTCCCAATTTACGCTGGTCGAGTCGGCGCTCTTTTTGCTCGTTTCGCCGCTGCTCGTGAACGACGTTTCGAGGTTGTAGAAAAGGACAAATGTGGTGAAGGAGAAGAGGACGAGCGAGAGCTCTCGACGAGTCGGTGGTGCATACCACAGCATGAGTGTACAACGCCAATAGACACAAATTACTTTATTTCCTTCTTCTCTGCGACGCGGTATCTACCGTCGTCATCCACTTTCCCCCTTTGTATCCTCTCATAGAGGTCGGTCTCGTTCTTGTTCGACAGATAATCTTCGCCGGCGTGCGTGACGACTATGTAGTCGACTTCAATGTTCATCCTCAAAACTTCAAAAGTGGAACGCCTGGCTGTGTACGGCGACGTCCGCACTGTTACCACCTCGGGCAAGTTCCCCCTCGTGATCTCGATCGCCGGAATTTCCGCCGCAGGCACACCGAGGTTGCAATGGATAGATCCTTGTAGCTTTCGGCACCTGGGGCACGGAGCGCATAATGGTCTTTTACCGTAAAACCTTTGAAGAGAGTTTGGTTGTAGTCCTGACCACCCGCAGCAGATTCACGAGACGCAAGATCAATTCTTCAGAGGTCAAGGATATCAAGCGCATCCCACCGAACTCAACAACCACTTTCCCTTCATTCACAATGCCCATAATGCACTGCTTCACAACATTCAGTTAGCCGGTCAAGGGCCAGGATCGCACCCTCTACGCTATGTTTGACGGCAATCCTAACATCACCAAGGAGTGCCTGATCAGGTTGTCAGTGGACCCGTCGGTATATCAACTTGCACCTTAGGATTATCGTCCCCGGTACAACCCCGCCAACCGGGGAACGGTCTTCGAGACTACAGTACTATGTTGTGTTGCCGGGCGCAGATGCGGCATACATATATTTCAGGTTGAGTAATCTAACTGGGTAATTTCAATGATGCAGCCCGCCTTCTGATGGCGGCCATCCGACGGACTGATGCATCACATCTAACGTTCTCAGTATACTGTTGGCATGGTAGTGATCTTTGGCTATGCGAAAAGCGGAAATGGGTTTTCCACTATTGCTTGGGCGTATTGACCTTATGATCCTGAACGGTTGTTCAGGTTCGAATAACGTGCTTTCTTCATTAGTCGATATTGCGAACTGACCACTTTACGGAAAGATATAAATACGTCCTGTTAACTGCCTCAGTCGATCCACTGCACTCGAGCTTACCTATATTCCTTCCTCGATCACCATGCGTTATTCCCTCTTCGCTGTCCTCTCTGGTCTGGCTGCACTGGGCGTTATCACTGCCTTTCCAGCCGAGAACCTGCAGGCCCGTGTCCCTTCCGGGGACGTTTCTAATATACTCACCGAGCGTAACATCCTGTGCGAATGGTAAGTCTGACTTTTTGATGTCAGCAAGTAATGCATACTTACCATTTTGGCAGCCCGCTGATACCAGCTACATGCGAACCTCTGCCAAGGGTGTGCAATCCACGAGTAGAATGCTGCTGCCCGTAAGTCTGCCTTGTTATACAAACAACAATGCGTGCTCACTGTCGTGGCAGCGAGTGCGGACCTATCTCTACTGATTCCTGAAGAACTGGAAAGGCAGTAAATCTCGTGCCGGGGATAATAGTATCGATTTCTTCTTGATGTTATCGACGTCGTCAGTTTCTGGGGTGGAAATGGAACACAAACATTTGAATCAGTTGATGCCATCAAAGGGGGGCGTCATTACAGTTTGATGACTTGAAAGACAGTTCGCCAACGATACGATATTGTCCCTGGAGAAACTTGGGGGATAGTACCAAGCTGCCGTCACAATTGGTCGTTCAAGGTCCGAATTAGCTCAACAGCGCGCCCATCACTTGAGGACAGCTCCTAGCACTGCAAAATGGCAGTAGTTCAAGGTTCGGTCAATGGCGCGGAGATATACATATACTACTTTGGGCACTTTACTGCAAAGGGTCGACTGACATCGGCCAGTGCAAGTTCCTCGCGTGGACCGGGAGGATTTCGCCCATCACATCAAATACATCCTGTCAGCCAAGAAACAGAATACGTCGACGATGTCTACCTCGAGAGCAGCGCTTAACGACGTTGTACGCACGACGCCGACCCCCATCTAGTACAATCAATCGGTGCAGCCCATCTGCACAGTTGTCCCACTCCGACCCCCTTAGCACCGGAGCGCGGCCCCAGACGGTCAAATTGCACAAGCCCACGATCAACTCTGGGGACGTCGAGACGACACGGTGTTTACCCACATCGTGACGCTGTACGAGGACGTTCTGGATGGATGACTGGTGGCGCTCAAGGAGCGTCCATTGCCTCTGTTTCTCTCTCTTTGTGTTTTCCTGGTTTTGGTTCTCGAGACGCTGCTTGCCGACCCGCGCGTCGGCTAGATAATGTACTGGTCGGGTCGAATCAGAGTGGGGACGACGCTATCCAGACGCGGATCGATGTGATCGACATGCTGGGCATCTCAGTCGAGTCCGTGACTTGCTTCCTTTTATCCATGACCGACTCACCCAGCCGTGCGGAGCGACAACGCACTTGAGCGGACTCATCAGTCGGAAAGCCAAAGAAGGCAGGGCAAAGGAGGACTCGGAGATCTCTGGGACTCATGAGTTGGGACGGTGTTCGACAGGCGCCGCGTGACGCATTTTCACTTGTGTTCCATTTGACGGGGCTGGTTATATGCGCGTTATAGGTGGTTGTGCCATGCAAGAACCACATATCTATCGATCCCCCACAGAGGAAGCACCGGGCAGACGCGCCAATACGCTTGGCCAGATCCACATCAACTTTTCTCGTCGTACGTGGCCCAGGTATCCCGATGGTGTTATCTGGTCTGGTGACCAAACCGTATATGAGGTAAATCGTTCTCGTCCGCCTTGAGAGCCTCCTTCGTCCACAAGGTGTCCTGGTTGACTCGGACGGGCACAGTGACTGCACACGCATCCAACAGTGACAAAGTAAAATCGTCCCAATTTTACCCTCCTTGAGTCGGCGTCCTTCTTACTCGCTTCGCCGCTGCTCGTAAAAGATATTTCGAGGTTGTAGAAGCGGTGAGGGAAAATGGGACGCTGAGCGAGAGCCCTCGACGAGTCGGTGATGGCCATACATACCGTGACAACGCCAACAAACACAAATTATATTATCTCCTTCTCTGCTGCGACGCGTATCCAACATCGTCATCCCCTTTGCCGCATCCTCAGCCCAGTTCTCATAGAAGTTGGTCCGTCCTTGTTTGACAGATAATCGTCGCCGTCGTGCGTGACGATGGGTCGACTTCATCCTCAAAAATGGAACGCCTCAGGGGCTGTGTACGACGAGGTCCGCACTATTACCACCTCGGGTAAGTTCCCCCTCGCGATCTCGATCGCTCGGATCTCCGCCGCAGCGCACACCGAGGCTCCAGACACATTGGCATTGCAGCATAACGCGTCGCGGAGAGACGGTTGAAATGGGGCGTACGGGATAGGTCCTGGTACTTAGCTTCGGCACGGAACGCACACATAAGGGTCTTTTACGAAGGTAAAACCCTGGAAGAGACCTTTGGCTGCTCTGAGCATACTGTCGGCATGGATGATGATGCGGAAGTGATCGTTTGTCATTGTTACGCGAAAAGCGGGCATGAGTTTTCCGCAGCCTGTTGTTTGACTCAGTTTGAGTTCCCGTCGGAACTTTGTTCGCATCAGGTTCAAGTACCCGAACACTAATTTTAAGTTGCCATTGCGAGCTGACCACTTTGCGGAAAGGTATAAATACATTCTGTTAACTGTGTCGGTCGACCAAGCACTCGAGCTCATCTCCAGTCTTCTCATTCCCAACTTGATCATAATGCGTTTCTCTCTCTTTGCTGTTCTCTCTGGTCTGGCTGCGCTAGGCGTCGTCAGTGCCTTGCCCGCTGACAACTTGCAAGCCCGGGCCGATGTCCCCATCTGCAACTGGTAAGTATGATTTGTTAACCCAACTTGAAGTAATGCATGCT